>BPLQ01003301.1:35009-437509 GCA_021605075.1 Caerostris darwini
AACATATTACATTAACAACCCCAAACATATTACATTAACAACCCCAATTAGCATTAATACTCCATAATATAAATATAAAAAAAGAATATTCATTAAACATTTAATAATAATTAATACAGTTTTATTATAATAGGTACGGAATAAGAATATTTCTATACATTGTTCAACAATGCCTTCCGGTTTCAAGGAAAATGAACATCTTAAAGTGGACGAGAAGTCGCTATCGTTTCTGTTAAATAATCCTCATAAAATACTCTCCTAATCCTTAAAACACAATATAAATTAAGATTAATTCTTCTTAATATAAATAACGGAATACTCATTAAACATTTAATAATAATAAATACTATATTATTATAGACGACAGAAATTAACAAGATCTCTGTACTTTCGGGTTTCAAGGAATATAAACATCTTAAAGTGGACGCCAACGTTTTTGTTAAATAATCATCATTAAATATACCCTTAACCCTTACAACACAACCCCAAATAACATTAATTCTCTATAATATAAATAACGGAATACTCATTAAGTATTTAATAATAAAGAATACCGTATTATTATAATCGGAAGGAATTAACATTCCTGGCCTGTCGTTTCTGTTAAATAATCATAATGTAATACGCTCTTAGCCCTTAAAACCCAACTCCAATTAACATATTACATTAAAAACGCCAATTAATATTAATTCTCCATAATATAATTGTATAAAATATTATTTAAGAATTTAATAATATTGAACACTGTAAAATCGGAAAGAATTAACAAGATTTCTGTAAATTGTTCATCAATGCTTTCGGGTTTCCAGGAAAATAAACATCTTAAAGTGGATTAGAAAATCGCCATCGTTTCTGTTGAATAAACATCACAAAATACGACCTTAACCCTTAAAACAAAACTGCAATTAACATTAATTCTGCATAATATAAATAATCTTTCAATAATAATAAATACGGTATTATTATAATCAGACGGAATTAACAAGACATCTGCACATTGTTCAACAATGCTTTCGGGTTTCAAGGAAAACAAAGATCTTAAAGTGAACGAGAAAGTCGCCATCGTTTCTATGAAATAATCATCAGAAAAAATGCCTTTAACCCTTAAAATACAACCCCAATTAACATATTACATGAATAACCCCAATTAGCATTATTTCCCTATAATATGAATATAAATAAGTATTTAATAATAATGAATACTGTATTATTATAATCGAAAAGAATTAACAAGAATTTTGTATATTATTCAACAATGCTTTCCAGTTGCAAAGAAAATAAACACCTTAAAGTGGACGAGAAATTCGACATCGTTTCTGTTAAACAATCACCATAAAATACCAAATAATAACTTCGTTACCCAGTATCATTACATCATTTAGCCTCAATACATCCCAGAATGATTGTATTTATCATTAGATCATTTAGCATCAACACATCCCAGAATGATTAAATCATTTAGTATCATTACGTCCCAGAATCATTACAACATCATTATTATTATACATCATTTTACCATTTTTTTGTATGAAAAAGTATACAAATCATTTCACAAAATGAATCCAATCAAACCAATCGATAGCCACCCATTAACGATTCTTTCTATACATCACCCTATTTAAAACGCAGACATTTCCATCGAAATAAACCTCCAGGACACACCCATCAAAGTTCTCTTCTTTCTACCTGATTCTGTTACCCTCCATTCTTCATTTGCTTCCGACGGAGACGATTAAGGGAAGCCAAGACGGAAGAAGAAAGTTTCCACCAAGGCCATTTCGGACGTCCTAGTATCTCCTCCTTATCAGAGAAGAAAAAGGAAAAAAAGCTGGTCATTTTTTTGTCGCAGTCAAGGTCGCTGCTTAAGACGTTGCTGCTGGATACAGGCCAAAGAAAACTCCAGGACAAACTTTCGCCAACTTTTATGGGAAACATTTCGAGTCCTGCATTTCAAATCACGTAAGGTATCTTAAAAACGCAATGTGATACTCTGAAAGGCTTTATTGAGTCGTCTATGTAAGCTTGCTTGGGCGTGAATAGAGTTATGAATAATACATATAAAAACTTTCCAATGATTTTCTTTTTTATCTATATAAAAATAAACACATATATAAATATTTTGCTTTATCTATAAAAGAAAAGCTTAAACTTGATTATACTATAAATTTCTATTAAATTCCAATTTTTATTTCTAACTTTCTATAAAATTACGATCCTAATGTCCGAGTGGTAACCACACTGGTGCACGGTACCGCAGGTTTCGGCTTTGAGTCCCGGCGGTGCCATGTATGCTTTAGTGGTTCGGAATCCACTTTAAATAGTAGGTCCCGATCTAATATGACTGTTGGGTGCAGGGCATAGTTGTGACAATTCTACCCCGTAAAAAGAAAACATCTCCTATTTCGAAATCTGCCAGTCGACAGACGGTCCACCAAGGATTTTAGTGCCGTGGATTTAGGTTCCAGCCTAGGGAATCGTAGGTTCCAGTTTAATATGACTATTGGGGTAGGTCTGACACCCCTACACAGTAAAAAGTCAGCGTCAAGAAGTCAAGTAAGACTTCTGTCTACGGGTGCTCCAGAACAACATAAGCTGTTCCACCCTTCCCCTCCTTCTATGAGATCACACGGGTTCTTCGATTTGGTCTACATGCTGATTTCTACCAAAGGGGATAGCTGACTGATGGCTAATTGGTTAGAGCTCTGGCCTTTCATACCACAGCCTTCAAGTTCGAATCCTTGCGATAGTATGGGTGTTTGTTAGTACTTTGGAATCCACACTAAACTCTAGGTCACTGTCTAATTAGCCCAAAGTGTGCACAAAATGATAGTAGAGCGAAAATCCAAACCATAACATAAAGAAATGATTGCTTATTAAGCATTTAATAATAATGAATGCTGTATTGTTACAATCCGAAGGAATTAACAAGATTCATGTACATTGTTCAACAATATTTTCGGGATTCAAGGAAAACAAAGATTTTAAAGTGGACTAGAAAGTCGTCATTGTGTCTGTTAAACAATCCTCATGCAATATCAAATAATAACTTTGTTACTCAGTACTTGTATTATAATTTATCATGTTATCACTTTTTCCGTATCAATAAATCACACACATTATTTCACACCCAAAATGCGTCATATAAAACTAACCGATAGCTACCCATTAACGACTTTTTTTTTTCTTAAAGTGGACGAGAATGTCGCCATGGTTTCTGTTAAACACTCATCATAAAATACCACATAATAACTTTGTTGCTCATCTTTTATATTATACTTCATAATGTAGCCAACGGCCATACCATGCTGAATATACCGGTTCTCGTTAGATCACCGAAGTGAAGCATCATTGGGCGCGGTCAGTACTTGGGTGGGTGACCACCTGGGAACACTGCGTGCCGTTGGCAAATTTGGGACCTGAATGGCCGAGTGTCTAGCGCTCTGGCGCTCGGTGCCACAGGTTTCGGGTTCGAATCCCGGCGATGCCATGGATGTTTGTAGTGGTTCGGAATCCACTTTAAGCCGTAGGTCCCGGTCTCCTATGACTGTAAGAGCGTCACGGAGCAAAAGTCAGGCTTCTACCTACGAGTGCTCCATCACAACAGGAGCTGCTTCCTTCCCCTTCAATGATGAGCACGTATGGGCTCCTGGGCTTGGCCAGCCAAGTGGGATAAGAAACAACAACAACAACAACAACATACTTCATAATTTTATCACTTGTTTTGTATGATAAAAGTATTCAAATCAATTCACACCCAAAATGAATCCTATAAAACCAATCAATATCTACCCATTAACGATTCTTCTATACGTCTCTCTATTTAAAACGCAGACATTTTCATCGAAATAAACCTCTCTAGGACACACCCTTCAAAGTTTTCCTTCTTTCTACCTGATTGTGTCGCCCTCCATTCTTCATGGCTTCCGACGGGGACGATTAAGGGCCGCCAAGACGGAAGAAGAAAGAAGAAAGTTTCCACGAAGGCCATTTCGGACGTCCCGTCTTCCTTCTTATCAGAGAAGAACAAAAGAAAAAGCTGGTCATTTCTTGTCGCAGTCATGGTCGCTATTTAAGGAGCTGCCGCTGGACACAGGCCAAAGAAAATTCCCGGACAAACTTTTGCCAACTTTGATAGGAAACATGCCCCGAATTTCAAATCACGTAAGGTGTCTTAAAAATGCAATGGGTGACTCTGAAATGGTTTATTGAGTCGTATATATAAACTTGCTTGGGTGTGAATAGAGTTATGAGTAATTCATGTGGAAAAAAAAGTTTCACCAATGGTTTCCCTTTTTTATCTACATAAAAATAAATTCATATATAAATATTTTGTTATATATATAAAACAAAACTTTTAACATATGTGTGCTATAAAGTTCTATTTAATTCCAATTTTTATTTCTAACTTTTATAAAATTATGGTTCTAATGGCGAGTGATTAGAGCTCTGGCTGTCGGTGCCATCGAGTCCCAGAGGTAACGTGGATGTTTGTAGTGGTTCGGAATCCACTTTAAACCGTAAATCCCAGTCTAATATGGCTGTTCAGTCTAGGGAGTAGGGTTGACAATCATATCCCATATAAACAAAACATCTCCCTTCTCTAAATCATCCAGTAGGCAGACGGCCTTGGCCACCAAAGTGCTGTTGCGCCACTGATGATGATTGTCATGTATTATTATAATCGGAAGGAATTAACAAGATTTGTATATTGTTCAACAATGCTGTCGGCTTTCAAGGATTTCTTTATAGTGTTCAACAATGCTGTTGGTTTTCAAGGATTTCTTTATAATGTTCAACAATGCTGTTCGCTTTCAAGGATTTCTTTATATTGTTCAGCAATGCTGTTGACTTTCAAGGATTTCTTTATATTGTTCAACATTGCTTTCGGGTTTCAAGGAAAATAAAGATCTTAAAGTGTTTGAGAAAGTCGCCATTGTTTCTGTTAAACAAACATCGTAAAATACCGAATAATAACTTTGTTACTCATCTTTTGCATTAAACTTCATAATTTATCACTTGTTTGGTATGATAAAAGTATACAAATCATTTCATTCCCAAAATTCATCATAAAAACCAATCGATATCTACCCATTAACGACTCTTTCTATACGTCACTCTATTTAAAACGTAGACATTTTCATCGAAATAAACCTCCGGGACACACCCTTCGAAGTTTTCTTCTTTCTACCTGATTCTGTCACCCTCCATCTTTCATTGCCTCCGACCGAGACGATTAAGCGAAGCCAAGACGGAAGAAGGAAGTTTCCACGAAGGCCATTTTGGACGTCCCGTCTCCTCCTTATCAGAGAAGAAAAAAGAAAAACCTGGTCTTCTTTTGTCGCAGTCAAGGTCGCTGCTGGACACAGGCCAAAGAAAATCCCCCATACAAAACTTTTGCCAACTTTGTTAGGAAGCATGCTCCGAATTTCAAATCACGTAAGGTGTCTTAAAAATGCAACGGCGAAAACTCTGAAAGGGTTTATTGGGTCGTATATATAAGCTTGCTTGGGTGTGAATGGAGTTATGAGTAATTCACAGGTAAAACACTTTTCCAGTGTTTTTCTTTTATTTTTAACTATATAAAAATAAATTCATATATAAATATTTTGCTTTATCTACTTAACACACACTTTGACATATGTATGCTATAAAGTTCTGTTTAATTGCAATTTTTATTTCTAACTTTAGTTAAAATTATGGGTCTAATGGCGGTGATTAGAGCTCTAACGGTCACTGTCACAGGGTTGGCGTTCGAGTACTTTAGATGCCATGGATCTTTGTAGTGGTTCGGCATCCCCTTTAAACCGTAGGTCCCTGTCTAATATGGCTGTTGACCGTTGGGCGTAGGTCTGACAATCATATTCAATAAAATCAAAACATCTGTCTCGAAATCTACCAGTAGGCAGACGACCTTTGCCCAACATAGGGCTGTTGCGTCACTGATGATGATGATGTATCATAAAATTGGAAAGATTAACAAGATTTGTATATTGTTCAACAATGTTGTTGGCTTTCAAGGATTTCTTTATATTGTTCGACAACGGTTTAGGATTTCAAGGAAAATAAACATCCTACAGTGGACGAGATAGTCTCTATTCTTTCAGTCAAACAGTCATCGTAAAATACCAAATAATAACTCAATACCAAATGATACTCAGCACTTATATTATACATCATTTTATCACTCTTATTTGTATGATAAAAGTATACAAATCATTTCACACCCAAAATGAAACTTATAAAGCCAATCGATATCTACCCATTAACGTTTCATTCTCTATATCCCCCTATTTAAAACCTACAGTTTAATGTGGATTCCGAACCACCAACAAACATTCATGCTACTGACAGGATTCGAACCTGAAGCCTTCGGTACCAACGACCGGAGCGCTAGCCAATTGACCATCAGGCCGCATCCGGATTTCAAGGAAAATAACTATCCTAAACTGATGACAAAATCGCCATCTTTTCAGTCAAGCAATCATCGTAAAATACCTAATAAAAACTTTGTTACTCAGTTACTCCCTTTTATCACTATTTTTTTCATGATAAAAGTATTCAAATCAATTCACACCCAAAATGAATTCTATAAAACCCAATCGATACCTACCCATTAACGATTCTTCTATACGTCTCTCTATTTAAAACATAGACATTTCCATCGAAATAAACCTCTCTAGGACACACCCTTCCAAGTTCTCTTCTTTCCACCTGATTCTGTCGCCCTCCATTCTTCATTGCTTCCGACGGGGACGATTAAGGGAAGGCAAGACAGAAGAAGAAAGTTTCCACCAAGGCCATTCCGGACGTCCCGTCTCCTCCTTATCAGAGAAGAAAAAAGGAAAACCTGGTCATCTTTTGTCGCAGTCAAGGTCGCTGCTGGACACAGGCCAAAGAAAATCTCCCGGACAAAACTTTTGCAAACTTTGATAGGAAGCATGCCCCGAATTTCAAATCACGTAAGGTGTCTTAAAAATGCAACGGCGAAAACTCTGAAAGGGTTTATTGGGTCGTATATATAAGCTTGCTTGGGTGTGAATGGAGTTATGAGTAATTCCCTAGAAAAAGATTTTTCCAGTAGTTTCCTTTTTTAACTATATAAAAATAAACTCATAAATACATATTTTGTTTTATCTATAAAATAAAAGCTTTAACATATGCACGCTATGGAGTTCTATTTAATTCCAATTTTTATTTCTAACTTTCTATAAAATTATGGGCTTAATGGCAGAGTGATTAGCGCACTGGCAGTCAGTGCAACACACACAAATATAAGCATGACCCATTTAAAGACATATGGTTATTGATTCGTGGAAAGATTCTACTTCTAAGCCCAAAAGCCCAATACTCGGCTACGTGCAGGGTGAGCGAAATGTATTTTCTCTCCATGTGAGAATCTGTGGGCCAACAAAAACACAGGGTTAAGCTAAATATATTTTCTCTCTGGATGAGAGACTATAAACTAAACCTTTCTCAACAGAAACGCGTCGTTGCGCTGTACTTCCTTTCGGGTAAGAGTCTCGAGACCTGCTGAGACCCCTGAACGCCACAGGATGACTCTCTTGTCAGTGTGTAAGAGGAAACACCGTTACAGCATTAATTTTAAGGCTCTACATGGATCTCAGATTTATTTCATTTTAGAATCTTGATGCCGTTATTTTCTTGTGTGTTATTAATGTATGTGTTTTCCCTATTTGTATTGATCTGATAAAATTAAAATAATTTGTATAAAAATATATTTATATAATTTCCATATATATTTAATTAATGATTCGCTTACATAATATTACGTAATTTGCATTATATATATATAATTAACATTTGAATAACTTTAATTTTTCTTGTTCTTCATTGGAACAACAGCCTCATAAGGGGCCAAGGCCGCCTAGCTACAGACAGATTTCGAGACAGGAGAATTTTTTACGGATAGGGTTGTCAGCCCTATTCCCAATGCTCTACAATTATGTTAGACCTCGACCTAAGGTTTAAAGTGGATTCCAAACCAAGACAAACAAAATAATTTTAATAAATACATAAAAATAATTTTCTAAATTTAACTATGCATTTATTAACAAAGCTAAAAAACCTTAGAATATACTAACAAAACCCATTTACACTAACATAGTATCAAAATGTATCAAATATTCTTTATTAACTTTCATAGTTCTAAATGAGTCTTTTTTTTCAAAGAAAACAATTTAAGATCCCTCCCTGACTTTAGATGCATCTGGAAAATCAATAGAAGTATAATATAATTAAATATTTGGCTTTACCCAGCACAAATCATCTATTCATATTTCTATAAGCAATTTGAAATTTCAGCTTACACAGGAAAATTAATGGAGGAGTTTCCCCTACTAATCTTAATAATAAAATGACAACGTCTCTCATAAAAACTGAAATTTTGGGAAAACTTGGAGCAGCTGAAATGACATCTCAGATAAATGGGTGTAATTTTTCACCAAACTAAAGAACTTTCACCGCAACCGTCTGTCTAAATGACCGTATGCTCAATTGAGGTAATAACTTTTCTTAAAAAAGAAAGTCGTACATTAATTTTGAAGTGATACGAACAGAGGCCTTATTTAACATACAAGGTCAGTAAGCATAGTTGTTTATTTAATTTTTCAAAAAAATTATAGTTTCATGGCCCACTGATATTCTTCTTCTTCACTGGCGGTGATATTGATGTTTGTTGGTGATTTGGAATCCACGTTAAACTGTAGATTCCGGACTAATTAGCCCAAAATGTGAACAAGATAACCGTATAGCGTCAGACCAAACCAAACCAATCTTCATTGGCTCAGCCTAATGGCCAGCACTCTGGTCTTTGGTACCGCAGGCTTCAGGTTTGAATGCCGGCGGTAGCATGTATATTTGTGAGGGGTTCGGAATATACGTTAAACTGTAAATCCTTCGGGTCTGAATGGCAGAGTGTCTTGAGCTCAGCGCCACAGGTTTCGGGATCGAGTCCCGGCGGTGCCATGGATGTTTGTAGTAGTTCGGAATCCACTTTAAACAGTAAGTCCTGGTCTAATATGATTGTAGAACGAGGGCTAACAACCCTATCCTTGAAAAGAAAACATCTCCTATTTCGGAATCTATCAGTAGACGTATGGCATTGGGCCACCATGGTGGGTCAAGAATTATTAGGCATATTACATAATGAATTAAAAGAAACACCCTAGAAAAAACAGCGTTAAAATCGCAGAATAGGGGCCAATGGGATTTGCAGTCAAAAAATGCCAAAGTGCACCAAGCAACGGGTTGCGATTGTAAGTGTAGTAAATTATGTACTTACACACTACAAAATATTTTTATTTTTACGACAACGATAATTTATACAAAATTTAAAATTTGAGAGCCGGCTTTTAAAACAAAAAAAAAATTAGAAACTATTTAACCACGGTTTTAAAGTCGTTTTAAAATTTATGATAAAAAATACCTTGCTCTTAATTTTAAAATCAGTTTTAAATGCAACCTAATAAAATGTCAAACTTGGCTTTGAAGCTCCGTATACAGAAAGAATTTCTAAGAATCGGTCCTAGACAGAAAGAATTTCTAAGAAATAGATCATCAATGGCAATTCACCCGGTCTATAGAGATACCAAGAAAAAAAGAAGCCAACATTTCCTGTTCAAAGTCTCTCCTAATTGAAAGCAGATCCTTGTTAACACAGGATGCGGAAGAAAGGGAAAATCTAGAAATAATGGGCTCCCTTCCGCAAAAGAAAGAACCCCCCCAACCGGAAAAAAGAGAAACTCATTTGCTCTTTCCTGTCCTCTCTAGTTCACTTCACAGTGCTCGAGCGACAGATCACGACAGAAGACGTTTGACATTTTTCTGTCATGTGTCGAAGAGATTTTGTTCAGGGAATGTGAATTTTAAGATCCAATACTTCAAATATAACTTCATCAGGTGCCCCAAGAGAAAAAACACATCTGACTTACATTAGGTCACAGGTCTGAATTTGTTAGTGGTGTTCTTTGCGGTTAGGGGCTTCAAAAATATATTTAATGATGATTTAGCAATACTCTTGTATCAATAATTAGTAATGGGGTCTGATATTCGAATGACTAGCGTTCAGTGCCATAAGCATCGGGTTCGAATCCCGCATGTGCCATGGATGTTTGTAGTGGTTCAGAATCCACTTTAGCCCGTAGGTCCCGGTCTATATGATTGTAAGAGAGTCCCGGAGCCCAGTCAGACTTCTCACCCGCATCATTACCAAACTGTATAGGGGCAACTCAGCTCTAAGCACAGTGATCTGGTGTGGTGTAGTAGTAGTAAACTGTATGTCCCGGTCTAATTAATCTAAAGTGTGCAAAAAATGACAGTACAGCCAAACCAAACCTCTCCCGCAGAGGAAGTATATCCAAGTATCCAAGTATCCGATTTTCGACTTTGAAGTGAAATCTTTCCACGAATCTATAATTGTCTATCTTTAAATGTGTTAAATATTGTCTCTGTGTGGTATTTGTGCGTATGTCAATAAAGGTGTGAGTTCTCCAACCTGAGCCTCAAGTATCTCAACCCAACCATACCTAGTTACAGTCAGGTTGCCAAAACGACACATTTGTATTGCTGATTTTAAAAATTTCTTTTTTTAATTACAAATTTTACATAATCACAGTTTTAAAATCGTTTTTCAAATTTATAATATAAAATTATTTTCTTGATTTTAAATGGAATCCAATAAAATTCCAAACTTCGTTTGGAAACTCCGTATACATTAGACCGGTTCTTGAGGATCAAAAAAGTTATAAGAAACACATCATCAATGGCGATTCACCCGGTGTTCAAAAGATACTAAGAAGGAAAAAAAAAAAGGCCAGCATTTCCCGCCCGATGTCTGTCCTGATTGAAAGCAAACCCTCGTTAACCGTGGAGGCGGAAGAGAGTGGAAAATCCAGAAATAACGGGCTCTCTTTCACCCCCATCTTCTTCCGCAGAAGAAAGACCCGACCGGAAAAAGAGAAACTCGTTTGCTCTTTCCCGTCCTCTCCAGTTCTCTTAACTCCACAGTGCCTGAGCGACAGATCCCGACAGAGGATGTTTTTTTCTAACAGTGTTTGACATTTTTCTGTCACGTGTTGATGAGCTTTTGTTCATTGAATGGGAATTTTAAGATCCAATGTTCCAATCTAACTTCACCCGTCCATCAAGACAACAAACGCATCCAGCTTTCATCAGAACACAGGTTTGAATTCGCTAGCGGCCTGCTTTGCGGTTACTGCTTTCAAAAATGTGATAATTGATTATGATTGTAACAATCCGTATTGCACATGTATCGATAATTAATATTAGAGTCTGATGGCCGAATGACAAGCGCTTGATGTCAGTACTAAACTGTATTTACACCGAGTATTAGTACTAAACTAAACTGTAGGTCCCGTACTAGTACTAAACTGTAGGTCCCGGTCTAATTAGCCTAAGGTGTGTACAAGATGACCGTAGAGCGATAGACCAAACTAAATCAATCTTCACTGGGGCAGCCTGATGGCCAATTAGCTAGCACTCTGGCCTTTGGTACCACAGGCTTCGGGTTCAAATCTTGGCGGTGGCAGGGGTGTTCGTTAGTGGTTCGGAATCCACGTTAAACTGGAATCCATGGTCTAAATAGCCTAAAGTAGAGAGTCAAACTGAACAAAATCTTTATCGGTGCAATAGCCCCTTGGTGAGCCAAGGGCGTTAGCCTACTGGCAGATTCCGAGACTGATGTTTTCTTTTTAAGAGGAAAGGTTGACAGCCCTACGCTCTAGAGTCATTAGTCCGAGGCCTACCGTTTAATATGGATACCGGACCACTACAAAGATCCACTGCCGGGACTCGAACCTGAAACCTGCGACACCGAGTACCAGAATCATCTACACCATCAAGTCCATATAAAAGAGTACCACTTTTAAATAAACATAACTACCGCTATTTAAAATACTGTTACAAATTGTAAGTGCTTAAATAATGTCACGATTGATGATTTTGACCTCCACTCTATGGTGACCATTGACCATTCGATATCTGAGGACGCTTTGCTAAGGACACTGAGGTCATTTGTGCACACTTTGTGCTAATTAGACCGTGACCTACAGTTTAATGTGGATTCCGAACCACTAACAAACATCTATGCCACCGCCAGGATTAAAGTCTGAAGCCTGTGGTACCAAAGGCCACAGCGTTAGCCAATTGGCCATCAGGCCACCCGAAATCTCAGGTTTGGTTTGGTTTGTTTGTCTCTCTACGGTCATCTCATGCACACTTTAGGCTAAACAGACCGGGACCTACAGTTTAAAGTGGATTCCGAACCACTATAAACCCCCATGGCACCGCCGGGACTCGAACCCGAAACCTGTGGTACCGAGCACCAGAGCCGAAATCTCAGGAGCTATAAAGATTGTTAAAAGGTCTCTGACCACTTGAGACACTGATAAGATTGTTAAAGACGCTCTTGATCATCATAATGCATATGCCTTTCATGAAGATAAGTACTGATGGCATTTTACAAAAAAATCCATCCCGTTTAACTATAAGGATATTACTCAAATTATTGCCTGATAAAAGACCCAGCATTGTTAATTCAAGACCTACTCAACTCCTTGAGTATTCTGAAATGTCACTTATCTTTAAAAACTCAGGATTTCAAAGGAATCGATTTATTCTACAAATGCACCTAAATAGCTCTATTATGCATATTTCTCCATATTTTTTAATTTATTTATTACATGCATTTTTCAGAGTCTATACACTTATAGTACGTTGTGAACCAATTGGTACTCTAAGAGAAAAAAAAAATGGGGGACGATCCCCAAAGTGCATCGATTGGGTTGCGTGTTGGAAATGTAGGAACGTGAAAAGTCGCTTCATCGGAGGACACGCCCACCTCTTAATAAAGAACCGCCGAAAATAGCTTCAGTTTTACGACTATATTTTTTAAACCAGTAATGATACCTTAATATAATATTTTTTTTTGTTCTAATAAATCTGGCAAACATTTAGACAATTGTCTTTGACGCCTTAAGGCAAGCGCTGCACAGACGTTACTCACTTTGCCTTACCCAGGGGGCGCGTGTAACTTGAAGATACGGACGCGGAGTAACAATGCCCCGCAACGCTCTACGATCCTATTAGGATCGGGACCTACGGCGTAAAGTGGATCCCGAACCACTACAAACATCCATGGCACCGCCGGGACTTGCACCCGAAACCTGTGGTACCGAGCGCCAGAGCGCTAGCCACTCGGTCATTCAGGCCCCCTTAATATAATATAATATATAAATTTGAAAAGCGTTAGAAAATTATATAAAATATTTTTCTTCCTCCTCATGATGGCCCAAGGCCGTCAGCATATTTTTATAAAATATTTTCTTAACTTCTTTTCAATTCCTATTGCATATTAACCGATTTATTCTACAAAAGCACCTAAATAGTTCTATTATACATATTTCTCTCTATTTTTAATTTATTTATTACATACATTTTTGAGACTCCATACCCTTATGGTACGTGGTGAACCAATTGGTACTCTAATTAACTCCGCGCCACTACAGCCCATGGTGGACCCTGGTCGTCTGTCAACGGGCATATATTCTAAAGAAGGAGAAATTTTCTTTCTACCATATAAAATAGTACCACTTATAAATATAACTACTATCATTTAAAATACTGTTAAAAATTCTAAAACATTGTAAATGCTTAAATGATGCCAAATTTTGACCTCCACTGTAGTGACCACTGACCATTCGAAATCTGAGGAGCTAAAATGACTGTTAAAAGAGATCAGTGACAACTAAAGACACTGATACGATACGATTGTTATAGATACCTTTCATTGTCATAATGCATTATTATCATAATCTTAAATTAACTTTTTCTAATGCAATTTTACGGCTATATTTTTAAACCAGTAATGATACCTTAATATAAGTTTGAATAACTGGAAAAAAATTCTATCAAATATTCTTCTTCTTTTCATTGGCGCAACACCCCCAACATTGGCCCAACACCCCTTGGGCCAATGTCGTCAGCCTACTAGTAGATATCGAGACAGGAGATGTTTTCTTTTTACTGGGTAGGCCTGTCAATTTTACATCCAACAGTCATATTAGATAGGGACCTACAGTTTAAAGTGGGTTCCGAACCATTACTAACATCTATAGCACCACCGGGACTCGAAACCGCAACCTGCGGCACCAAGTACCAGAGTCACTAGGCCATCAGAACCATATATAATAGTACCACTTATAAATATAAATACTGCTATTTAAAATACTATAAAAACGTCTAAAAAAATTGTAAATGTTTAAATGATGTCAAATTTTGACCTCCACTCTAGTGACCACTGACCTAAAATGATTGTTAATAGATCTCTGACCACTTCAGTAACTGATATGATTATTAAAAACGCCATTCATTATCATAATGCACGTGTCTTTCATCAAGATAAGTACTGATGGCATTTTACTAAGAAATCCGTCCTGTTTAACTATAAGGATATTACTTATTCTTGACTGAAGACCTACTCGACTCCTGAAGTAGTCTGAAATGTCACTTAATGTGTTTTTCTTCGAAATGCCAGGAATTCAAAGAAAAAAAGGGGGGAAACGGGGGCGATCTCCAAAGTGCATCGATTGGGTTGCGTGTTGGAAATGCAGGAACGTGAAAAATCGGCTTAATCGGGTTACCACGCCCACCTCTTAATGCAGGACAGCCGAAAATAGCTTCAGTTTTGCAACTATATTTTTTAAACTAGTAATTATACATTAATATAATATATAAATTCGAATAGCTGGAAAAACATTATATAAAATATTCTTCTTCTTCTTTGTTTGCGCAACAGCCCCATGATGGGCCAAGGCCATCAGCAAAATTTTTATAAAATATTTTCTTAACTTCTTTTCAATTCCTATTACATATTAATAGATTTATACTACATAAGCATCTAAATAATTCTATCATACTTATTTCTCTGTATTTTTAATTTATTATTTCATACATTTTTGAAACTCCCTACCCTTATGGTACGTGGTGAACCAATTGGTACTCTAATTAACTCCCCGCCACTACAGTCCATGACGAGCCATGGTTGTCTGTCGACTGGCAAATTCCGAAACGAGAGATGTTTTCTTTTTACGGGGTAGGGTTAATAGCCCTACTTCTAACATTCTACAACAATATTAGGCCGGACCTACGACTTAAGGTGGATTCCGAACCACTACAAGCATCCATGGCAGCCCCTGTACACTAACCCGAAACCTATGGCACCAAGAACTAGAGTCACTAGGCCATCAGACCCATATAAAATAGTACCACTTATAGCTATAACTTCCAATTACATATCCATTCAAAATACTGTTAAAAATTCTAAAACATTGTAAATGTTTAAATGATTCCAATTTTGACCTCCACTCGAGTGACCACTGACCTAAAATGACCATTGAAAGATCTCTGACCACTTGAGACAGTGATATGATTGTTAAAGACACCATTCATTATCATAATGCATATGTCTTTCATCAATATAAGTACTGGTGGCATTCTGAAATGTCACTTAATGTGTGTTTTCTTGTGTTTTCCTGGCATTTCAAAGGGGAAACGGGGGACGATCCCCAAAGTGCATCGATTGGATTACGTGTTGGAAATGGAAGGAACGTGAAAAATCGCTTAATCGGGATGCCACGCCCACCTCTTAATAAAGGACCGCCGAAAATAGCCTCAAGTGTCCTTGGCGCAAAGGACTCGCGGATTTAATCACAGCGATTCATTCTGAAGGGTGATCGGGTCCATCATTCATATCCGCTGGTTGGAATGGAGCCGCAAATGTCAATTTTCTCAACAATTTCTCAGTTTCGGTATGAAGAGTGAAAAGAATTGATTTAAATTGATAAGCTTTGACAGTTTAAATCAGGGGTAGATAGATAAGCTTCGTCAGAACTTCATTTTAATTAAATAAGAATAAAATTCATAATATAAATTAAAGGTTTTTCAATATTTATGACCAATGGGAACATGAACATAATTCAGCTTTAGTTTGAACAAAAGTGTAAGTATACTAATTAGAAGAAAAGTTTTATTCAAGATTTTTTTTATTTTATTACAGATTGAAATTTTGTTATCAATATTTTTTTTTATCAATAATAACATACTAGCCTCCACAATTCACAATTGTTTTACTTACTATTTATATTAATCCATGTTATCTAACAAAATGTTACAAAAATAACTACATTATTTTTTGCCCTTCAATTTCCTTTATTACATAATACAGAATTAAAACTACAAACTACATTCTGCTACTAATTAATGCTTCAGAGTAATTTTTTTTTCAATTTAATAGAAATTTTATTCTAGCAAAATTTTTTCTAAAATAATTATATTTATACTATTAGCAGTACTATAAAAGCCGTTGCTTTTATAGCTAAGAATTGAAATAAAATTTCGCATTTATTATTAAATAAAATTTCCACATGAAATAATATATATTTACAATTTTCGTGAAAAATTAAAAAAAATTACCGAACTTTTTATCGATAAAATTCGATTATCAATTAGCGATCGAAAATGAAAATTAATAAAATATAAATATCGTTTATATCTTTGTAATAATAAATATTTATTAATACAAAGATATAAAGATGTAAATGATTGCAATAATTAAAATTTATTTGTTACTCAATAAAACTATTTAATTCTTTTTTTTAATTTGTGGTATCATATTAATAACTGAGCAGAAACTTGATTTTCTTTAAGGATTTGAAAAAATTAATTAATTATTTAACGAAATTTTTTAAAAATTATTAAACTCATTTAAACATTTTAAAATAATTATTTATTCAAAAAAATCATTTTCATATAAAGTACTATTACAGAACGAAGAAATATCTTGAAATCCGTGAAACGTCTTTCCAAATTCTCAGTAAATAGCTAGTTGATGCCACTTTTCTTTTAACAAAAGTTGATTGTTTATTATTTTCCTGAAAGAACGATTAAATATTTTTTTTTTTTTTTTGTAGTGGGACCGCAAACGATCTTTATCCGAATGCAAAAATTCATTGTTTTCGCAGACTTCATAAATATGTCATTCTGTGGAATGTGATGTCAGCTACCCTTTTCGCATCTGGCAACATTGTGTAGGTCAAACGATAATTGCGGAGGTCGGATTCATTGAAGGGTAGTTACCTAACAAACGGAGAGAAAAGCACTCATGTAGTAGTTGAGACACTTCAAAACCAACGTATAATGGCCATTGTTTACAAAAGCTCTCGTCTTTTTCCCAATTTAAAAATTTATTTTTCTCTTTTTTTTTTGTCTCCTTCAGATGGTTGAGTATTTGAATAAATTTCATTTTGTTGTATTATTTATCTCTTTGGGGAAATTATTCAAAGGAATATTTTTGGAAAACAGTTATTTTTCAATCACTAGTACTTGAGAAACCGGTAATGTAAACCATTTGCCTCTGATTTTGAGTTTAAAGTAACTTTTGCATATAACTGGAAAAAAATTACAAAATAATTTTTTTTTCTGACACAAAAGTAAACATATTTCGTTTACCTCTTTTCACATAGTTGAGTTTTTATGTAAAAACTCAACTATGTGAAAAGAGTTTCAATTTTCAGAGTGTCAATTTTCATTCATTTTGTTATATTGTCTTTGCAGTATGAGTGTAGTCTGTTTACAATTCATTTTTATTCGATAATTAATAATTAAGAAGAAAACTCTAATAACAAATTCAATAAACTGGTTTCAATTTCTAATTTAATAATTTTGAAGTTCATTTAATGATTATGAAGGCTGTTTTGTATGATTATAGAAGATGCATACAATTGTTCATACTAGAAGAGGCTGGAAATTGAACGATATTTTAAAGGTGTCGTCAATTTCTCTACATCTAATGGTTGCTTATTTTAATTCTATCATTTTATTGCAAGCATTGAATTTATTTTTTGCAGTTCTCCTAGTTAACATTTTTAATCAAATCATAATAGTTCATATTCTCCTTGTGAATTTTCGATAATGCCATGTTTATTTAAATAATCAAATCATAAATATGATTTCGTATAAAATGGAACATTATATTTTGTAATGTGCAGGTTGGGCAAACAATTAAGATTGTAACTGGGTGTGGTTGTGATGAGATATTTGAGGCACAGATAGAAGAACTCACAGCTTTATTGACACACGTACAATTTGAGACGGATAATATTTCATACATTTAAAGACAGATAATTATTTCGTTTTAATGATTCCACTTCTAAGCCGAAAATCCGATACTCAATTGCGCTCAGGTTGGACGAAATATACTTCCTCTTCGGTTGAGAGTCTGTAGACCCATTAATATGCAGTCATACAGTGACAGACTGTAAACTAAACGGTTCTCAACAGCGTAGTTGCGTTGTACTTCCTCTCGGGTGAGAGTCTTGAGGCCTGCAGACCATTTCTCCCGCACGCCACAGGGGTAGTACGCCAGTACGTAGGAGTAAACATGGTTACAACCTTTCATTTTTTCACTTTCTCCGATTTAAACTGATTTCTCTTCTAAACATTGAATTCCTGCTTACTTATAGATGTTTGGAATATTTTTCATTTTGATTTACCATGTATAATTAATTATTCGTATAATTCAATACTTATCACTTCATATCTGAAAATATTAACTAATAATATATAAGAAGAAATTAAAACGTTTAATCTTTTAACTGATTTTAAAATTTTAAGAACTCAGATTTAGAAAAACAGTGCGATTTTCATTCATGGAGTATTTTGGCGCAAAAAACAAAACCTCATCTATGGATCTATAAAAATATTACCATGATCATGACATAAATAAATCATGATTTATGTTTTAAAGCTTTTACAGATCATTATAAATTGACAGATGTTAGTTAAAATAGAAGGAAAATTTCACATGAAGAATTATTTGAATAAGACTGAAATCGGAAAAGTTTCAAATGTGAAAAAAATAAATTTTGGATAGGTTAAACATTTTGAGCTAATGGATAGATACATGTCTTACTTTTAAAATAATCGAGCTGGAACTATGCTGAAGTTTATACAAATTTAACAACATTTGAAATGCAGGCTTCAATAGAGATAACAGAATTATCAGGGCATTGTGGAAATTATAAAAAAAAAACTGTTTACTAAACAAAATTAAAATTATAAACACGATTATCTTTACATGAACTTCATTAATGCATGTCATACACTAACCATTTGCAACAAAGACAAAGAATTTTTAGGATTTACTCTCTCGTATTAAAAGGTTATAGGCATTAAAGCTTTAAATAAAAACTGAACTTCTGATTTTTTTGTCATTAAATCAGCTTTGCACGTGTAAAATTAATCAGAAATTTTTTAAAGAATGATGTATAAATACATACTAAGATATGATTTTAAAACAAATGGTTATTTTGAATTATTTCAAGAATAAATTTTAGGAACAGAAATTGAAATGATGATTATAATATTTGATACACAGAAATATATAAAAAATATTATAGCTTAAATGAGTTATTTTTCGCATTAATTCAGTGCTATGAAATATATCTAATGGAATGGAATATATCTAATACATAGTAAGATATGATTTAAAAACAAATATTTATTAAATATTTCGAGAATAAATACTGGGAAAAAATTGAAATGATTATTATAATATTTGATACACAGAAATATAAAATAAATGAGTTATTTTTCGTATTAATTCAGGGTAGAAAAAGAGAAAGAGAAATTTAAAATGAGCCTTATTCATTTTTCTTTGCTAGTTTTTAAACGTTCTTTATTTAATTTATTCATTTAAAAGAACTTTTAAAAAATTACTTGCATTGAAATTTAAGAGCAGATATCGTATTAACCCTTCTTGGCGGTTGTTTTTTGGCAATCAAAAATTATTGTCAACTGACAGTCAATAGATATAAAACGTAGTTGCATAAATCTTACCTATGTGTATTGGTTTTATGTGTATTACTTTTCAAAAATTATGAATCTTATTACTCAAAAATAGGAATTCAACAGTATGAAAATTGATAAAATTTAATTTTTTTTCAGATATACAGAATTTATGAAAATTAACTATTTTTAATAAATTATATTAAACAAATTAATCAATTTTAATCATATGACTTATTAAAGAATAATCTTTTTAATAATATTAAATTTAATAACAATTTATAACAATTAGAATGTTTTTCGATATACAGAATTTATGAAAATTAATTGTCTTCAATCAATTATATTAAACTAATTAATTAATTTTAACTATCTGACTTATTAATTAAATAATAATATTTTTAAAAATATTAAACTTCATAAGCATTTTTTATTTAGATTTTCATTTTCTTTTTAAGAATTAAAAAAAAAATTGCGGTATCAATCGTTTGGTTTGTTACTGTAATTGTAATCTGTACTTGGCCACGTAAATTGTCGCCAAAAAAATTTAAAAAAATCGAAAGGAAAGGCTAACATGATAGTTGTACCAATATTTACTTATACTTCACATAATAAAGCAAGTATTTCTAACCATTTTGAAAACAAATATTAAGCAGGAAAATTAAAATATTTAATAAAATAAGATAATTAATAATATATTTTTATTTAGCTTTTCCTTTATTTTTTCACAATCGGAAATAATTGCAATACCAATCGTTTGGTCTGTAATTGTAATTGTAATCTGTAATTGGCTACATAAATTGTCGCCAAAAAGAAGAAAAAAATTGAAAGGAAAGGCTGACATGATAGTTGTACCAATATTTACTTATACTTTACGTAATAAAGCAAGTATTTCTTACCATTTTGAAAACAAATATTAAGCAGGAAAATTAAAATATTTAATAAAATAAGATAATTAATAATATATTTTTATTTAGCTTTTCCTTTATTTTTTCACAATGGAAAATAATTGCAATATCAATCGTTTGGTCTGTAATTGTAATTGTAATCTGTAATTGGCGACATAAATTGTCGCCAAAAAGAAGAAAAAAATCGAAAGGAAAGGCTGACATGATAGTTGTACCAATATTTACTTATACTTTACGTAATAAAGCAAGTATTTCTAACCATTTTGAAAACAAATATTAAGCAGGAAAATTAAAATATTTAATAAAATAAGATAATTAATAATATATTTTTATTTAGCTTTTCCTTTATTTTTTCACAATGGCAAATAATTGCAATATCAATCGTGTGGTCTGTTATTGTAATTGTAATCTGTAATTGGCGACATAAATTGTCGCCAAAAAGAAGAAAAAAATCGAAAGGAAAGGCTAACATGATAGTTGTACCAATATTTACTTATACTTTACATAATAAAGCAAGTATTTCTAATAAAACATTTTAAGAACAAATGTAGAGCAGGAAAATTAGAATGTTTTTCGATAATCACGCCATGTTTGAAATAAGTTTACTGTTCTCTCATGTAATTAAACAGAAAATGTTTAAATATATGTTTAAGGAACATCATTGCTTTTGTAAACATTGACTAGTTGGATGGAAGCGGAAATTAGAGTGAAGATATTTACATATTAGACAGTTGTAAATATGTAAAGAAGTGAATTAAATTAAGTGATGAAGTGTTTACGCTTAAAATTAATGATAATTTTATTTACACTTTTGTATGAAGTGCTCAAATTATTTCCATCTAAAAAATAATCTCTTAACTAGAATTTGTTACGGCCAATTACTGTCAATAAAAGGTAATTAAATATATGTTACACAAAACATTATAGATAAATTAAAAAATATTTTTAATTATTGTAATTTCTAATTTATTATATAATGCCGCAAGGTATTTAAATTATACCCAACTGTCCAAATTTACAATGTTTTTTAAGTATGTTATGTATTTATGAGGATAATTTAACAGTTTTTTTATTATATGTATATGTATATGTTTTTTATTATATGTATATATTATATGAGTCTGATGACCGAGTGACTGGCGCTCGGTGCCACAGATTTCTGGTTCGAGTCCCAGCGATGCCATGGATGTTTGTAGCGATTCGGAATCCACTTTAAACCGTAGGTCTCGGTCTAATATGACTGTAGAGAATTGGGCGAAAGACTGAAAACCCTACCCAGTAAAAAGAAATAATCTCCTGTCACGAAATTTGCCAGTAGACAGAAGGCATTAACTTACTATGGAGGCTGTTGCGCCAATGAAGAAGAAGAATACATTGTTTTATTGCTGTTTTTTTTCCATGTAAAATGCCTAATGTAATATGTCTAATAATTCACAGACACCTGTATAACATGAATATTATTATTTTAAAAAAATTGCAGTTATATGTAAATTTATATATATATTATATATGAAACAAATCAGTCATAGATATGTTATTTTAATTCGATTTTTCAATAGAAAGTTATACAACGATCAATAGCATATTCTTTTACACATTTAATTAACATCAATAAGTCGATTTTCATTCAACTTAAAACGAAGATTTAATAATAAATTCCCATAAAAATGATACATAAAGATATTCCAAGAACTACACTGTCATCAAATCTTTCGACGATAATATTTATATAAATTCACAGAAAAATGGAATATCAATATCATAAGAAATTTTATTCTAAGTTCATACCTGAAATATTAATAAACTTTCGCGCCCGTTTATATATATATATATATATATATATATATATATATTAATTGACCTATCTATAAAACAAGGTTGTATAAATTCTTTCATTTACAGTACTAATTGCAAAAGAATAATAAGAATTGCCAAAAAACGTTTCAAAATTTATTTTAAAAACTCATTTCAAAAATATTATTTACAGTCGTCATTTTATTTAACGAAAACGATTTAGGAAAATAAATTTTATCGATATTTTTCATTAATAAATCAAGGGAAATTTCAAGGATAATACCGTAGGACGTCCGTTAACTTTTTTCTCCCTAGCGCGCATGCTCATAGGAAACATAATTTTTTATGAGCATTAGGGAGAAAAAGCTAACGGACGTCCTACGGTAACGTACGGTATGCAAAAACTCTCTATTATTAATTACGAACACAATTATTTTTTTAACATAGAATGCATTTTATTGTACAATTTAGATTATTAAATAATTTTTTTTTCAATAATTCAATCATAGATTTATGTTGTTACTTTTAGCGCGCATGCGCGCATGCTCATAAAAATTATGTTTCCTATCAGCATGCGCGCTAGGGAGAAAAAGCTAACGGACGTCCTACGGTAACTAACGTACGGTATGCAAAAACTCTCTAATAATAATTCTGTTTGGCTGTTCAAGAAATTAATCTATACTACGGAACTTTGAAGCACATATAAGGCTAGTTTGAAATTCATGAAAATTAATTGTCTTAATCAGGAGCAAAATTATGTTACATTTTATCATTTTAATTTTAAAGTAATTTTATTTGTAGTATATTTTTATTTACATACATTTCATTTTTATTTTTATTTAAATCACATTTTAGTTTGCAGTCGTCATTTTTTTTAACGATAAACGATTTAGGAAAACAAATTTTACGATATTTTTCGTTAATAAATATAATTTATTCGTTTTTGAAATTTCAAGTGTATTATTACAATATCAACATTAATAAATGGACGAATTAATGAAAAAAATTATTTAATAATCTAAATTGTAGAATAAAATGCAATGTTAAAAAAATAACTCTGTTCGATAATAATAATTCTATTCGTAATTAATAATAATAATTCTGTTCGGCTGTTCAGGAAATTAATCTAGACTTCGGAACCCAGAAGCACGCATGAGCCTGTTTTGAAATTCATGAAAATTAATTTTTGTATTAATTTGAACAAAATTATGTTAAATTATAACATGTCATTTTTAATGACATTTTATTTACATTATATTTTTATTAACATACATTAAATTTTTATTTTTACTTTTATTTAAATCACATTTTAGTTTGCAGTCGTCATTATTTTTAACGATAAACGATTTAGGAAAACAATTTTTACCGATGTGTTTTCATTAATAAATATAATTTATTCATTTTAGAAATTTCAAGGATATTATTACAATAATAACATTAATATATGACAGAATTATTGAAAAAAAATTATTTAATAATTTAAATTGTACAATAAAATGCATAATATGTTAAAAAAATAATTCTGTTCGATAATAATAATTCTTCTCGGTATTAATAATTCTGTTCGTAATTAATAATAATAATTATTTTTGATTATAATAATTCTGTTCTTAATTAATAATAATAATTATGTTTGATAATAATAATTCTGTACGTAATAATAATAATAATTCTATTCGGCTGTTCAAGAAATTAATCTATACTACGGAACCCTGAAGAACATATAAGGCTATTTTGAAATTCATGAAAATTATTTTTGTATTAATCAGCAACAAATTTATGCTAATTTATAGCATTTTAATTTTAAAATATCCGGACGTATAAATAAAAAATAATCTCCATTTTAACTTAACTTTCATTCATCAACACACTCGAAACATCAATTTACATCACTAGCGAACATACCGACAAAAACATATTCCTTAATTAACCAAAACCGGAATTCAGGACATCTCATTTCAAAAAAAAAAAAAAAAATCAACAAATTCCTCTTCTGAAGAAACTTGATTCTCGACGAATTCCTACTTTCAAAAATGAATTAAGAAAAAAAGCTAAAAATTATCATTTCGGAGTTATTTCTTCCTCTTATCCCCCCCCTTCCCCCCGCATCTTGAAGACCTTTTTAAAAGTCGATTTCAAAACCTCTTTCCTTTTGAAAGAACTCGTTGAACTGAAGAGGATTTTTCTTCTTTTTTACCCGGCATTCCTCGTAAATTCGGTCGCGCGCCTCGCACTTAGGGCTGTAAACGTCTGCTTCCATTAAACCGGGCGAATTCATTGCCTTCATTGTTCTTTGCATGGGTATGTGTACTTCTGAAACTCATAAAAAGGATATTTATTAGTACTTGGGGATATCGTCAGCGCATTCCTTCAAAATGCTCTCTTGTTTTGGGGGAAAAAAATTCAGTTTACATCACAAGTACATTTTTGTAATCATTCCTCTTTCATTTACACATACTTAAGATTAAATTTCAGGTTACAGTAGAATCTGATAAATAAATACTAATTTAGGTGTTAGGGGTGCAATGTAGACCTCCTAGTGGTGCACCCTGGGCAATGTTCTATACGGCTAAATGGCGCATAGCTTTCGACATGAACTCTCGCTGCTATACTATCGTCCAGTTGGCCTACATGTACTGCAATGGAATGTTGGGGGCTTGTCTCAATCAAAAAGAGGGGCCTGATGGCCGAGAGGCTAGCGCTCTGACGCTCGGTACCACAGATTTCGGGTTCCACTCTCGGCGGTGCCATGGATACTTGTAGTGAATCGTTGTGAATCGTGTAGTTGAATCCACATTAAACTGTAGGTCCCGGTCTGTTTAGCCCTCGTGTGCACAAGGTGACCGTAGAACGACAAAAGAAACCAATAAAAAAAAACTGATCTAATGAGCATTTACATCGTGTTGGGAGTTTTGACGAACCAAACTGCATTCTTTGTGATGTAGCAAAACTAACGGACAGAGCTCATTTCCATCGTTGATTGGCATTTCATGGCGAACCTGAGACGGCGAGATACTGGCAAGGTAGAGAACTTTTAAGCAAAGACTTCGATCAACTTTGTTAAATTCATTTGTGTGCAGTTTCTTCTTTAATTTGTATTGCTCCCATTTTTGCATTGCCTTGACATTGGAAATAAAAAAAACTATTAATCCTGACTCAAGGCTCTTAATATCGGTTTCACAAGTATCATTATGACTATTACATCTCTTTTAGAACAAATCTACTGCTTGTGCAAAATTTGTACCCTGTAATGGATCCCTTCTCATGTGGATTTAAAATTTAATGAAATTGTAGATTCTTTATATGCGTAAATTACGCGCATTAAACTCGCTAATTCTGTTGAAAAAGCTAGATATTTTTTTCCCGATGGCAAGTTAACAGGATTACAGGACATAAAAAAAAATGCGAAGAACAAGATAAAAACAAATGTCATCAGTTATTCCATACACTTAAGTCTGGTAATCCAATAAAGCCTCCATAAAGAAACAGTTGGTAGTGCAGTACAGGAAGCAACGTGAGGCATATCCATTTCTTTCTGGTTATCACACAGGAGACAGAGAGGGTCAGGAGCCAGTTTAGTTCTGTGAAGGTGCTTGCGGAGACAATCGTGACCAGAGAAAAAAACCGTAGGCAATGCCACCGATTTTTCTCTATGCCAGTCAGGGATATCATGAATAGGATCCTACCAGGACTTGTGACCGTTTCTAGAGGCAACATCTTCAAAGAAGCATCTAAGGTTTTTTTAATTATCATCTTAACGGAATGATAGACCAACTTCTGGTTAGTTACCTGTAAAATAGAGCTTCCCTTTTTTGCTAGAAAATCAGCGGCATCGTTTCCTTCTATACCGCAGTGGACCGGTATTCACTGCAAGACGACTGTTTTATTTTGATCCGACAACCGTGCCAGATGGTTAACACAGTCATCAAAATCTTTAGATTAGGAGGAATATAGGAAGACCGTAGAAAGATAAATGACAATATTCTGTATATTTTGCTGTTCACGATTTTCAACATCATCTTCCAATAATAGAACAAACAAAAGCAATATTTTTTGTATTATTCACATCAGCGGACGTTCAGCATGTTATCCCAGAACTTGTTTCTTTTTTTTTTTTTTTCATCTAAAACAACTCAAATTATTTAAAAGTTGTTTGAGATTTTTGATTCAAGTAAAAAGATTTCGATTGTAATTTTTTATTTCTTCAAGAATTTTACAAGTTTAAAATGATCTGAAGCCACTATAATATATGATTTTGGTGACCTTATATCATCGATCTACTCTTTTTTTCCGTATAATATCTTTATTTTTTACAAATATTTTGAGGAAAACTTGATATATATTCATCTATTGAAAACATGCGAAATAAATCCACAAATTTAAAATAGAAAATAATTTAAAATTTTTTTTATTAATTAATAAAATTTAAATAGAATTATTGGAAAAAAGGGAATTTATTTTCATCTATTTGTAGCAGTTCTTTTAATTCAACAATAAAGAAATTCACAATTTTTTTGATGATGAATTTATTAATGATTTTTTTAATCAATTAAATAGCTTGAATAATATAAAATATTATTTTCGTACACTTTTCATATATTTATACATAAAATACAAAAAAACATATTTAAATTGTATTATTTCACATTTCACTTATTAACTTGGAACTTAACGTGAGCTATGAATAAAAATTGTCAATCATATTTTATTTAAAATTAATTTTGGTGGTTCATATTTATATTAAAAAATATAAAAAAAATACATTTTAGATAAAATCTCACTTGCTAAACAAATATTACAATAAAAAATTTCACGCTTTAAATAAAGAAACTATTCTTCTCATAAAATTGTCTTAAAAATTACTTTAGAGTTTTGACTACTGAAATAAATTATGTACTTAAATTAAACGATATTTTTAAACAGTGTTTTTCAAGTAAAATTCAAAATATTTAATCATTTATTCTATGATAACTATAATATTTATTTTGATAAAGAATAAAAGAAAAGTTAAGAACATTTACAATATTTATTTTGATAAAGAATAAAAGAATAGTTTAGAACACTTTATAATATTTATTTTGATAAAGAATAAAAGAAGAATTAAAAAAACACTTTTTAATATTTATTTTGATAAAGAATTAAAAAAAGAGTTTAGGACACTTTATTTATCTATAGAAAAATATTCCATTCTATTAAAGATATTTTTTGTGCGTTACGACAATTTTAGATACATTTTATATATATTTTTAAAAAAGAAATAATTTGCATTTTGAATGCTAAATATTGGGTCTTTTCACACCAGATTAGGAATGCTATTTGTGCAACATCAGAATATCATTTGTTCTTGAAGACTCCATTGGAACGTGGCAGGTGTAAAGGGTGCATTACAATTCGAACGTGATAGCTGCAGACGAGTTTGTTAGAGTAGTAAATAATTTTTTAGAAAATTCCAAAACAAATAAAGAAAATCGTTTTCTGTATAACTATTTCTACAACAAGCTAGTTTAAGCATCATGTCTTAATAAACTTAATTGTGGTGTTTTCTTAAAAGAGAAGTCTGATATTATCCCCCAGTGGCAAAGACTTGGAAAAACAGCGGGAATTAATTAAAGAAAGTGCTCTATAAGATGTGAGTTGAAAGACAACATTGGTGTTTTCCTATTGAAAAAGAGAACATATAAAACCCAACGAAGAATATCCTTGAACTTCCATTCATCGATTTTGGAATTCTTACTCTTCTTGAAAGAATGTACTCAAAAGACTTTGTCACTGAACTGCTCCAATAAATTCTACTTTTCAACATTGTTCGGTTTTATTCGTTACATAGAAAATAATTTATCACATATAACAAATAAGAAAAATTATCATCAATAACAAATAAGAAAAATTATCATCAATAACAAATAAGAAAAATTATCATCAATAACAAATAAGAAAAATGCACTTCTGGTAAAATTCCACTTGTTAAAAAATTATTAAAATGAAAAATTTTAAGCCTTAAATAAAGACACCATTATTTACGTAAAATTTGCTTAAAAACTATTTTCTAATTTCCGAGTTTTGGCAATTGAAATAAATATTGTATTTAAATTAAACGATTAGATTTTTAAAAAGTGTTTTTCAAACAAAATTTTAAAATATTTAATAATTTATTCTATTTTAACTACAATATTTATTTTGATAAATAAAAAAAGAATTGTTTAGAACACTTTATTTATAGATAGTGCAATATTAGATTCTAGTAAGAATATTTTAACGAATTAGAATTTTTAGAATATTTATATTTTTAAAAGAAAGATTTTACATTTTAAATGCTAGATATTGGGGCTGCTCACACCAGTCTAAGAATATTATTTGTACAACATCCAAATATCTTTTGTTCTTGAAAACCCCATTGGAAAGTGGCAGGTGGAAATATTGCGTTACAATTCGAATGTCACTCCTGGCAGATGAGTTTGATATAAAAGTAAATAATTTTGTTAAGAAAATTCTAAAAAAAAATAATAAAGAAATCTTTTACTATAGTTCTAACAAGTAAAAAATATATTTCTACTCGTCTAACAAATGAAAAAATCGTTTTCTTTGTTTCTAACAAATAAAAAAAATCTTTTTCTATGATTCTAACAAATAAAAAATCTTTTTCTTTTTTAAAAAACTCTTCTTTTATTTGTACAAGATAGTTAGAGCATCATGTCTTAATAAACCTAATTTTAAAGAGAGCTGTAATATATCCCTCCATTGGCAAAAACTTGTTAGAAATAACAGCGGGAATTAATTACAGAAAGTGCTGTATGAGATGTGAGTTGAAAGACAACATTGCTGCTTTCTTGTTGAAAAAGAGAATATACAAACCCACAGAAGAATGTCCCTGGACTTCCTTTCAACGATTTTCAAGTTCTCAGTTTTCTTGAAAGGAAATAAAAGTCTTTTGAGTATCTTCTTTCACTGAACTGCTCCAATAAATTCTACTTTTCAACATAGTTTAGTTTTATTTGTTACACAGAAAATAATTTAAAATTTGAAATAAATAATGTACTTAAATTAAACGATTAGATTTTTAAACAGTGTTTTCCCAATAATATTTCAAAATATTTAATTCTATTATAGCTACAGTATTTATTTTGATAAAGAATAAAAGAAGAATTTGGAACACTTTATTTATATATTGTACAATATCCATTCTAGTAAGAACATTTTTACGAATTAGAATTTGTAGAATACTTACATTTAATCATTTATTCTATTATAACTACAATATTTATTTTGATAAAGAATATACAAACACGTTATTTTTATATAGTGCAATATACCATTTCAGTAAGAATATTTTTACGAATTAAGATATTTAGAATATTTACATTTTTAAAAGAAAGAATTTACATTTTAAATGTTAGATAATGGACACCAGTCTAAGAATGCTATTTATACAACATCCGAATATCGTTTGTTCTGGAAGACAACATTAGAACGTGACAGGTGAAAATGTTGCGTTACATTTCGAACATCACAGCTGGCAGACGAGTTTGTTACAATAGTAAATAATTTTTAAGAAAGTTTCAAAACGAATAAAGAAATCTTTATGCATGATTCTAATAAGTAAAAAATATCTTTTTCTATGGTTCTAACAAATGAAAAAATCGTTTTCTATGGTTCTAACAAATAAAAAATATTTTTCTATAGTTATAACAAATAAAAAAATATTTTTCGTTTTAAAAAAATCTCTTTTTATTTATACACCAAGATAATTAGAGCATCATGTCTTAATAAACTTAATTTTGGTTTTTCGTTAAAAGAGAACTCTGAAGATCTTCCATTGGCAAAAACTTGTTGGAAAAAACAGCGGGATTAATTACAGAAAGTGCTGTATAAGATGTGAGTGGAAAGACAACATTGCTGTTTTCTTGTTGAAAAAGAGAATATACTAGTATAAAACGAAGAATATCCTTGAATTTCCTTTCATCGATTTTGGAATTCTTAGTTTTCTTGGAAGACTATACTCAAAAGACTATCACTGAATTGCTCCAATCAATTCTACTTTTCAACATAGTTTGGTTTCATTTGTTTACTTAGAAAATAATTTATCATATATAACAAATAAGAAAAATTAACATCAATAACAAATAAGAAAAATTATCATCAATAACAAATAAGAAAAATTATCATCAATAACAAATAAGAAAAATGCACTTTAGGTAAAATTCCACTTGTTAAAAAATTATTAAAATAAAAAATTTGAAGCCTTAAATAAAGAAACAATTATTTACGTAAAATTTGCTTAACAACTATTTTCTAAATTCCGAGTTTTTGGCAATTGGAATAAATAATTTACTTAAATTAACCGATTAGATTTTTAAACAGTGTTTTTCAAATAAAATTCCAAAATATTTAATCTTTCATTCCATTATAATTATAATGTTTATTTTGATAAAGAATAAAAGAAGAATTTAGAACACTTTATTTATATATAGTACAATATTCCATTCTAGTAAGAATATTTTTACGAATTAGAATTTTTAGAATATTTACATTTTGTTACATTTAATAATTTATTCAATTATAACTACAATATTTATTTTGATAAATAAAATTGATAAATATAATTTAATTAATTAATTTGATAAATATTTTTACGAATTAGAATTTTTAGAATATTTACATTTTTTTTTACATCTAATCATTTATTATATTATAACTAGAATATTTATTTTGATAAAGAATAAGAGAAGATTTTAGAACGCATTATTTATATATAGTACAATATTCCATTCTAGTAAGAATATTAGAATATTTATTAAATTCATTCTATTCTGGTAAGAATATTAGAATATTTATATTTTTAAAAAGAAATAATTTACATTTTAAATACTAGATATTGGGCCTTCTCTCACCAGCCTAGGAATATTTGTACAACATCCGAATATCTTTTATTCTCGAAGACTCCATTGGAACGTGGAATATTGGAAATATTGCTAGCAGACGAGTTTGTTAAAAAAAAAGGTTGTAAATACTATTTTAAAGAAAATTCCAAAACAAATAAAAAAACTTTTTCTGTGGTTCTAACAAGAAACAAATATCATTTTCTATGATTCTAACAAATGAAAAAATCGTTTTCTATAATTCTAACAAATAAAAAAATATTTTTCGATTTTTAAAAAAATATTTTTTTATTTCTACAACAAAATAGTTAGAGCATCATGTCTTAATAAACTTAATTTTGGTTTTTCGTTAAAAGAGAATTCTAATATATCCCCCCATTGGCAAAAACTTGTTAGAAATAACAGCGGGAATTAATTACAGAAAGTGCAGTATAGGATGTGAGTTGAAAGACAACATTGCTGTTTTCTTGTTGAAAAAGGGAATATACGAAGAATATCCTTGAACTTCCCTTCATCGATTTTGGAATTTTTAGTTTTCTCGAAAGAAAATACTCAAAAGACTTTATCACTGAACTGCTCCAATAAATTCTACTTTTTAACACAGCTTGGTTTTATTTGTTACATAGAAAATAATTTATCATCTATCTAATAATAAAGTTTCGATGTGAACAAATAGTTTTTGACATTTAATAAATATAAACATATGTGAAAAAAATTTACATTTTCAGGAAACGTTTTTTAAAATAAAAATTACTTTTATTTGAACTATTTTTATGGCTTGTTAAGTGTTAAAATCTTTTATATTATTTAGGAATCAAATTAAAGTTAGCAGACGCTCAAATGCAGGTTTATAAAGTTTTAATATAATTCTTAATCAAACTAATAATTAAATTTTTATATTGTTATGGCAATAAAAGAATTATGCATCATAATATCATCATCAGAATTAATAAATAATAATTAAATGAAATAAAAATTAATATGCATTAAAAGAATGTAGTTTATTAATCATTTTTTAAAAATAAATATGAAATTGAATCAATTGCTTTTAGCGTTTCAATATTGTAAGATTTTAATACATAAATGTTTTATTTTTTTCAGATTGTAATGTGAATAACATTTGTATTGATGGTTAAATTGAATAAATTCATTCAGCCAAAAGCATTGATTTGCAAAAACATCAAAGAAATTTATAAAATAATTTTTAAAACAAAAAAATTTGGTTAAAATCTAGGATACTGTACCCCTGAGTAAGTCGCCAACCTTGCAACCCTGAATATTACGCCAATTTTCCGCCAATTTCTTTAGGGTTGCAATACTATAATTAGAAGAATTCGTAGCTTCATTTTCCAAACAATATAATGACTATTTATTGATATTGTGATTATATTATTATTTGCAGTAAATAAGAACAGAAATATATATTCTTTTAAATTAGTATTCCAATATATTACTGATTATTCCGAACTTATTCTTACAACGTACGTCGGTCACTGATTCAGAACATAAACAATATTTATGAAGTTGCCACTCAGGAAAGTAAGAAACAAACAAGAAAAACGATTTTTTTATTTATTAATAACTTATATGTTATTCTTAAATAATTAATTTCCTTATTAAAGATGTACGTTTAGTTAGGATTTTGTGACAACCGTAATTAGAATTCGCTCGGAATATTTGAAGCTTTAGCTTTTTAGAACGTTACAATTTAAATTTTTAATAATTAAAATAAATTAATATTAATAAAATAATGTGTCCGGAACATTTGATAATTATCTGGCAGAGTGCATGTGACGGCGCCAGCACAAATGTGATATCCGCAAAATAATTTATGATTTCACCGATGGAATAAAAGTTATTCTGGTTGGAATAGGTAAGTTATTCTCTAGTTTTTTCTTCTTTTTTTATCTTTTGTTAATATTAATTTATCATTCGAATTCGGTTTCGTAAATAACATGACTTATTTTATGACATTACAAAAAAAAAAAAAAAAAAAAAAAAAAGAATTGGCGAATAACTTTGGTGAAATTTTATCGTATCGAAATTTTATCAATTAACAGCGATTATTAGCAAAATAAAATTCCACATAATAATTTGGCGATAAAGCGATTTAATTTGGTGTGAAAGCAAGTTAGGAATAAATTGTTGACAAAATAATGATATATTTTGGCGTTAAAGCTGCAATATGCGGCGTAAAAAGAAAACATTAAAAAGTTGACATAATAGTGGTAAAAATTTGGCGATAAAGCGATATAAATTGGCGTAAAGTCATTTTAGATATAATTTTCTTGGCATAATAGCGCTAAATTTCGGCGTAAAAGCGGTTTCATTTGGCGCAAAGGATTCCAAAGATAAAAAATTTTAGTGATAAAAATTTGGCGATTAAGCATCAACTTTTGGCGTAAAAGCGCCTCAAAAAACAAGATTCACTTTTAGTGAAAAAATTTGGCTATAAAGCAATAAATATTGGCGATAAAGCATTTTTTGGCTTAAAAGAAGTTATATAACAAAATTTGCTTAGTGAAAAATGGCTATAAAGCGATAAATGTTGGCGATGAAGGATAGTGATAATATTTGGCGTTAAAGCGATAAACTTTGGCCTCAAAGCCTTTTCAAGAATAAACTTTGACGTAATAGCTATTTCGCTGCTAATGTTGGCGTAAAAGCATTGTTTAGCTATAAATTTTGGCGAAATAGCACTTTACAATGACACCGAACTTGGCAAGCTTTTTGTCTGTTTACTTGGCGATTTGGCAACACAGTAAAGGATTTTGGCGTAATATCATTTTACCGCGCAAACTACCTGGCCCATTCATTTCTATGCTTACTTACCGACTTGGCAACTTGGCGATGTGTTTGGCACAAAGGGTACAGGATCCTAGATTTTAACCAAAATTTTTTTTCATTACTAATTTTTTCATTTCGATTTATATTATTTTAATAAATTATAGAATTTTGATTTATTGATTTTTATTATTATTTACACATGAATTGTATTTATGCATAATGTTTTATAATATATTACCTTTTAAAAAATATAATAAACATATAAAATATAATATTTAATATAGATTACCTTTTAGTTCTGGTTTCTATATATAATCTCTTATTTTATTTACAATAAAATAAGATCTGACCAATAAAATTTTGTCTGCCATTAGAAGATGCGCAAACAAAACTAATTAGAAAATTACGAATAATTGTAATTAGTTTTTTCTTAATTAAATAAAACTACAATTTTGCCGTACTTCATATTAATAACAAGCCATTAAATTATGACTAAAATGAATTGAAATAACAATTTTTATTAACAATTTATTGAAGTTGAATTTTTATCTTCTGAATTTTAGTCGAAACAGCAAGTCCGATTACGATTATTAATACGATTACGATTAAGGGGGCGGAGTTATTTTGCTCATTTTATACGCAATCTGTCAATTTCTATTTACAATGAAAGAGTGGAAATCGGAATCATCAGAATAATAATTGTTTAAATACAAGGCAGTTGTCGATTATTTGTGTTAATTTAACATTTTATTTTTATTTTATTTTATTTTATTTTAATTTAATTTAAAACAATGTTTTAATTCAGATTTGAATCTGTTTATGGTAAAGATTTGTATCCTTTGCCCCACATTGCCAAATAAACAAACAAACAAACAAAATGGCGCCATGGTTTTAAGCGAGAGAAAATGAAATCTTGCTAACATTTTACTGAACTGTGTGTTTAGTCTGAAAACTTAATTTATGCAACTGATAAAAAAAACTGCTTCCGAGGATCTTTCAAACAGCGGATAATGATCATAGTAATTTACATTTCACCAAATTGTAGCATTCTAATTAACAAGTTCCTTCACCGCCATTTATTACTACATACTCAGCAGGCGTTACAAAACTTGCAGACGAGTTAGATCAAATTCCCATCTTCCTTGGGGAATATTTCAGTTTGAAAATTTTGATTTAGTGGTATCAAATCATATATCATAGTAGACATATTTTATTTTAATGTTAGTTTGAAAAAAAAATTACTTTTAATTAAAATTAATTTAATGTATAACTTTTTTTAAGCATTTATTAAAAAAAAAAAAAAATTATTCTATGAAATAGATTATTAGTTAAAATAAATTAAAGAAAAGAGAAATTATTTTTTTTACAAAATTGAACATAAAGATATTAATTTCTTGATAAAGGATTTTTTTTTATAAATTACTTTCTTTTCAAAAATAACGAAGTAATACTAAAATGAATAAGGAAGTGGAATGATTTTTTTAAGATTTATTTTTGATTTCAATTATTAAAATTATAGTTTAATTTTTTTGTTAAAGTTTCTAATTTAATTTTAATTTTGAAACTGTAGTTAATATTTCATCAAAACGTATTACTTGATACTTAAACAAATCAGCTGGGTTATTTTGTCAAGTTAAAAATAAAACAGATTTGATCAATGTGTGTTTAGATCTTCTCCTAAAAACATTTTTTTAATTCTAAATAAGTGTTTAATTTTAATTAAAAAAGCATTATTAATAAGTCCAGATTTTTTGGGAACAGAGACAGCTAATAGATTCGTGTCTGTAATAGAATTCAACTGCCATAAATAGACTGATGTATGAAACTATCGCCATTATATGCATGGTTATTAAATATTCCGTTATATCTATCTCTTTAATGAACACTGCGAGATGAATTCTATCTACGAACAGTGTAGTTGGCAATATAACCCCAATTGCTACAGATTCATTTGCTACTGCCTTCACTTGGTTTATTTAATTATCATTTACGATTTATATATATATCTATACACACAATATTTTAAATTTCTTTCACGATATTTTTCATACAAAATATTTAATTAAATTTCTTTCGCGTGCAAATAATTATCTAATACTCTTATTGTAGATTAACACGGAGATCCTTGGCCGCATAGCGTAGCACTAGCTCCTTCACTGTAAAATGTTGAAACATAGCGGTGGTCTCATGCCCTTTGAGTTAATATGAAAAAAAGATAATTAAATGCCCTTTTTTTAAAAAAGATTTATTTATTTAATAAAATGAAAAATAACAAAAATTTCACAAGTATAGATGTTGATGAAATCAGTTGCATGTAAAAAAAAAATAAAAAAATAATAATAATAATAAAAATAAAACAGAAGCGAACTTTTTTCATCTAGGCAGTTGTAAGGAATTAATTTAAAATATTTAGAACAGTGCGAGGTCTTTTGCTATGTTTGCGGGAAGAAATATCATAATCGTAATTTTGTAGGATATTTAAAACGGGGTTATTGATGTTTCGCATGTCATTATAGAATTGAGTAGAAATTTTGTGAATAAATTGTCTTAAACTTGGAATCGAGAGAGCTCGTCTAATATCGTCATTACGAAGGTAATAATTATCTAATTAAACAATATAAAATGTCTTAAATTGTCTTTGCTTTCACCAGACTATCTTTTAAAAAGTAGATCTTTCATTTACTCAAAAAAAAAAGACAATTTTATTTCAAACTAAAAATAATACTTTTCAAGGAAAAAAAATCATTTGGAATTCTATAGGGTTTTTTTTCCAAGTATTCTATCTTATACGTTATGCATTATTACTTGTAATTCTATTACATAATAATAAATCTATTACATACAATAAATATTACATATTAATTCTATTACAATTTAATATGTAATAATTATTGATTATTACATTTATTAGTTATAACAGTTTATTAGATATAATTTTAAATTTTAAGGGTAACCTTTTTATCATCCCAGCCGATTATTTATTTATTTATTTATTTTATTTTTATTTATTTTCCGCGTGGCAATGAAAGTAAGAATAAAAGCAAAGGATTTTTGTAAATTTTACTCGTATACTTTACTAGTATATTAAAATAGAATAACTAGCAGATACACATTAATTGAATTATTAATAGAGTTCTGCATCTATTTTGTAATAGTCGTAATCTTTAAAACCTACAAAAATGCATAGTTTAAGATGATACGATAAAAAACGCACTAGAGATACATTTTATTGATACATTTTATACATGCTATGCATGTATATTTATATCTGATTTGTTTATCATTTGAAGATGCATGCGTTATTCAAATATAGTTCTACTGCATTAAGAAATGCGATAGTAGCGAGAATGTTTGTACCTTCACTTCAATTCAAAGAAAATTTTATTCATGAAATTTCGAAGTCACGAAAAAAATATCGCCATTCTTATTCTTAAGAAAGAACTATTCCAGTAGAGCCTTATTTACAATCAAAGCAAAAATATTTGAATTCCTGCGTGACAAAATAAAAAAAAAATATTTGTGATACAAATCTTTTTTTCGTAATAATTTTTTTTTTTTTTTTGTTCTTACGAAACGGCCGACTCAGTTGCCATCTGGGAAAAAATGTCAGAAATTCCACAACATTCTTTTTGTTTACAATGAATATCTAAGATTTCTATACACATTATTTTAAAATATTTTTCAATGATTTTTTTTAACTTCTGTTGTCGAATTAGGTTAATTTAAAATTAGGAAAAAAATTTGAAGCGTTCGAAATTCGAACATTCCATATTACTCGTTAATTTCTTTGCTTTAATATTTATCATTTGATTATTCTATGAAAAGAGCATAATCAGTTATCATCACAAAAATTATTTTTGTTTTGTATTTGTGCAATTTTAATTAATTTTATTAGTAATTTTTATCAATTTCTATTTTAAGTAATTTTTTTTTCAAAATTTTTATTATTTATGCAATTTTTATTTTACTAACAATACAAGAATAGGAAAATTTTATTAGTATTTTAAGTCAAAATAATTTTTATTTGAGATTAATTTAAATAAGAATTATTTTTCAAGAAAAGAAAATCATTTGGAATTCTAAAGTTTTTATTTTTTATCTTTTAAGAATTTTGTCATATGAGTTATGCGTTAATACTTATTATATGTCTGTTACATATAATTTTAAATTTGATGGGTAGCTTATATATCGACTTAGCCGTTCCTATTTATTTGTTTTTTTATTTTTAGTTTTTTTCCGAGTGGCAATAAAAATAATAATAAAAGCAAACGATATTTGCAAATCTTATTTTAGCTTAAAATGATTTATGCTACATTTCGCATTTAGCATTTATGTATGCCAATGGCCGTACCATGCTGAATATACCGGTTCTCGTTAGATCACCGAAGTGAAGCATCATTGGGCGCGGTCAGTACTTGGGTGGGTGACCACCTCGGAACAACACTGCGTGCCGTTGGCAAATTTGGGACCTGAATGGCCGAGTGTCTAGCGCTCTGGCGCTCGGTGCCACAGGTTTCGGGTTCGAATCCCGGTGGTGCCATGGATGTTTGTAGTGGTTCGGAATCCACTTTAAGCCGTAGGTCCCGGTCTTCTATGACTGTGAGAGCGTCACGGAGCAAAAGTCAGGCTTCTACCTACGGGTGCTCCATCACAACAGAAGCTGCTTCCTTCCCCTTCAATCATGAGTCCATATGGGCTCGTGGGCTTGGCTAGCCAAGTGGGATAAGAAACAACAACAACAACAGCATTTATGTAAGTTCAAAATTTTATAACAATCATTCTTTTTCTTGAAACAAACTCATTTTTCCAGAAGAAAAATAATAATTCGTATAATATATTATTGCTATAACGCTACATGCATTGTTAGCATATATAAGGCATCAATTAATTTGAATGTTTATCGAAAATATATTAATATAAATCAATATAAAAATGACTTAATTTTTTTTCCTATTTTCTGGAGTATTTTCTGTATTCAAAAAGTGTAACACGGTCATCTCACTTTATTGGATATAGCAAATAATGGAACTTAGTACATAGTATAAATATCAATAGATATTTTTAATTAATTAACATGATACATTATGAAATATGTGTCATATTAAATATTTAAAAATACATTAACTAAAAGGTACACATAAATTTTATTATTAGTAGAGTTCCGCAATTATTTCGTAATAGACGCAAGTTTTAAAACCAACAAAAATGCGTTGTTTAAGGTATTTGTTACGGTGAAAAACATAATAGTGATACATTTTATTGATACTTTTTATACATGCTATGCATGTATATTTATATCTCATTTGTTTGTCATCTGAAGATGCATGCTTTATTCCAATATTGTTCTATTGCATTAAGATATACGATAGTAGCGAGAACGAGAATGTTTGTACCTTCAATTCAAAGAAAATTTTATTCATAAATTTTCGAAGTCACGAAAAAAAATATCGCCATTCTTATTCTTAAGAAAGAAGTATTCTAGTACAACCTTATTTACAACCAAAGCAAAAATATTTGAATTCCTGCGTGACAAAATAAAAAATAAAAAAAATTTGTGATACAAATCTTTTTTTCGTAATATTTTTTTTTATTCTGCTCTTACGAAACAGCTGACACAAATGCCATCTGGGAAAAAAAGTAAATATCAGAAATTTCACAATAACATTCTTTTTGTTTACCATTAATAGAGAGTTTTTGCATACCGTACGTTAGTTACCACAGGACGTCCGTTAGCTTTTTCTCCCTAGCGCGCATGCTCATAAGGAAACTGAGCATGCGCGCTAGGGAGAAAAAGCTAACGGACGTCCTACGGTAACTAACGTACGGTATGCAAAAACTCTCTAATATCTACGATTTCTGTACATACTATTTTTAAAACATTTTTTTGAAAACTTGCACTACTTCTGCTGTCGAATTAGATTAATTCAAAATTAGGAAAAAATTTCAAACGTTCGAAATTCGAACATTCCATTTTAATGATAAAAAATATTGCTCGCCAATTTCTTAGCTATATTTGTCGTCTGATTATTCTATGAAAAAAACATAATCAGATATCATTGCAAAAATTATTTTTGTTTGGTTTTCTATGCAATTTAATTCATTTCTAATTTAATAAATTTTTAGCACTTTTTATTAATTTCTATTTTAATTAATTTTTAGCACTTTTTATTAATTTCTATTTTAATTCATTCTTTTAGCAATTTTTGTTAATTTCTATTTTAATTTAATTTTTTTCGCAATTTTTATTCTATTAAAAATTCGAGAATAGGAAAATTCTATATGTTTTTTAAGTCAGAATATTTCTTTCAGATTAATTTAAATAAGAATAGTTCTTCTTTGTTGGAATATTGGTATGTTTACTTTGATTTTGATTTTAAGTTGTAATACTTATTCCAATTTATGATCTAAAAACGGATATTTCAAACATTGAAAATTGAACAAAAACTAAAAATTGAAACAAAATTTTAATTAATTTATATTAGTTTTATTAAATATAAATTATTAATATTCATAAATAATATCTTATTAGAAATGATATATAATAATTTATATTAAATTTTATTAATAAATAGATATCTTCATTTGTATTATATTTATAACGGATATTTGAACATTGAAAAAATAAAATTTATTCATTATAAGTTTTATTAAATATAAGTTATTAATATTTATTAATAATAACTTAATATAATATATATATATATTAATTTATATTAAGTTTTATTAATAAATAAATTTGTTCATTTTAATTATATTTATAAATATAATACAAATTAACAAATTGGTTAAGTGTTTAAACCAATTTAACATAAAGAAATCATGAGTTAAAATAATTATATATTATATTATTCACTTATTCATAAATGAAACTCGATGTAAGTGTTAACTAAAAATTGAGTTGTTCTTTAAAATCATAAAATTTTATTTTAGATTTGTATATTCATTATTTTGTAATTTTCAAGAAAATTTCATTAGCGTAATTTCTAGGATAAAAAAAATAAATACCTCTAAATTTTTAAATTTTATTTTTTACCACAGGCTAATCTCTTTATGACACAAAAATATGTAAGTATTTTCAGTAAATCATTTTACAAATTCTCTCAGAAAATCTATAACATAATTGATTTAACTGACTTCGAAATCTTGATATTCAACAATTTATTTCTTAAGTTGTTGTTTCTGAAATATAACTGAAAATAATAAATTAATTTTCATGTGTAAATAATACAGAAAAAGGGTGATGAGTATTTATAAAAAAATATTATTTCAAAGTACCATAAAAAGAAATAAGATTTCAGAATAATAGCTATCAAAAAATAATTAACTATAGATTAAAATACACATATGAATTCGAAGACTGGGAAAAAGTTCAAGGACAATACAGCCTAATGGATAATGTGATTTTCTTAAAACAAGTTTACTTCTAAATCTAACAAATTCAAATCTAGTTCGAAATCTAACAAAAGTAACCCGTGTTTATGGTGGAGATGGGCGCGATTTTTCTCATGGCGAGAACATTTTAAATAACGCATCACTCAATAAATCACTAGTCTAGCTAAGAAAAACAATTTTTTTTTTAGAAATTAGACTTTATTCGTCAACACACTTTTTTTCTTAATTTCTACACTCTATCGATCCAATAATGGCATGTAATATTCGCTATTCATAGTTTTATCTTTCTCAAGATAGTCGGAGTCGGTGAACAAAATGACATGCGTGTCCCGAAATACGGATGCCATAATCTTGACTTTTGAATTTTTGGTCCTTTGGACGGCTTTCACCGGCTGCTGTCTACTCAGCTGACGATCATTTTGATTCAGTTGTGTAGTGGATCCATGTCATATACCGACGCAAGAAATCCTTTTTGTCTATCTTGTAAAGCTCCTAACAGCGCTCTGAATCGTCAACACGTTGTTGTTTTCGGTCCGTCGTGAACAAAACACGGCATCCATTTCGAAAGAAACTTAAGCATGCTCAAATTTTCGTGTAAAATTGTAAACACACTACCTTCTGATATCTTTAAGGTGTCAGCTATCTCACACAACTTCACTTTAAGGTATTTCAAAAATTTTGTGGGCTATTTTTCACGTTTTCAGGAACAGCTGCCTTTGACCAGAGCGTTCAGCATCATCGGTGTCGCTACGACCGCCTTTAAATTCAGCATATCAGTCAATAATAGTTGATTTCTCTGGTGCAGAGTCTCATTAACGCTTATCCAGCAATTGTTTGGCTTCAACAATTGCTGGATAAGCGTTAATTCAGTATTTTTCCCCATCAAAAAACAATGTTTAATCAACACAAGAAATTCTTTCTTATCCATTGCTTTGAAAATTACAAAACTGGGGTCACTAAAACTACTGTAACCTGTAAACTAACTATCAGAATGTCATGAAATTTTGACAAGTACCATTTAAAGGATGCTACTATCCACAAATTATATGGGTCTGTCAACAGTGTTGCCATATATGTATCAAACTGGAGACTTATTGAGTGACGTGTTATTATTTCTGGACATTCATTTAAAAACTTTCATCTCACTCTCTCCAGGGATGCTATCATATTTGTGTAAATTAATATTTTTAATTCAAAATGTATTAATCTCACCAAAGGAAATAAATAACTTATCGTATATCAGTACTAAAAATGTCATTCTATGTCATAATATTGCTTTGTAACAACAAAATGCGTTGGTCATCAGGCAAAAAAGATGCAACTTCTAAAAGTCATACAAGATGCAGTGACGACATCTACATTTCTTTATTACCTCTGGATTTTTACAACAATTCCCAAACTAAATTGAAGTTGAGTATAAAATATAATAGCTGAAAAGAAATAATTTTAAAAGAAAGGGAAATATCTTAAATCCATGATCAAGAACAAACCAACTTCAACCAGTTTCAGATGCCCAATAGATAAAATCCAAGCGTACAGCGAATTTATTGTACAAAAACGAACATGTAGATATTCTAAACTCCGCTTTTCGTTGCAGTAAATAACAAGCATCTGAAAGAAATGACAAACCTGTAGCTCAATGCTCGGTCTTTATTCTAAATCTCAAATTAAAGCATTCTATTTCATTCTGTTGCCAAATCTAAAATGGGAAAGAATAGTTTACTAGAATTAAGCTTTATTGTTTGGCAACGTATTTTAACGGTTGAAGAAGACTGCATCGTAACTCAAAAATGTTTGACTTTTTAACGTAACTAAATTTTTTAACTTTGTTTCATTATTATATAACTGAGAAATTTTCTTCCTGTCAAAAAATTAATACAAATGCAAATATTTAATTTATAAAGTACGTAAAATAATATACTTTATCGATTATTCATTTATACTTTATATAAATAAATTTGTTCTCCTACTAATTCGAGGGCCACTCAGGACCTCAGGCTAGAGCTCTGGTGCTCGGTACCACAGGTTTCGGGTTCGAGTCCCGGCGGTGCCATGGATGGTTGTAGTGGTTCGGAATCCACGTTAAATTGTAGGTCCCGATGTGTTTAGTCTAAAGTGTGCACAGGATGAGTGACAAACCAAACCAAACCAAACCTACTAATTCGAAAATCAAAAATGAATAGCATTTGCAAACTACAAAGTCTGTTTTATTTAGTTGCCAACAACGGAAAAGAAAAAATATATATATAATTAATAATTTATTACTTGGCAATATAACTACAGCAATCCAGTGTATTGCCGGAGGATAACACGACCATGAAAAAAAAGTTTGGATTTCCAAATTAATTTCAATGTGAAGACGTCATAAATTTTGTATCTCAAAACTAAATACGAATTCAAAATGGCATGGAGGCATCTTTAAAAAAAAAAAAAACATTATTTATACATAAATTTAAACGCTCTACATTTAAAGAGATTCATAGGTTTAGGCAATATAAGAAATTAGATTCGTAATTTTCTTTTTAACCTAAAGTACTAATTTAAAAAAACCGGACAATTAATTAAATGTTAGTTAATAATAGTTATTGTTAGACTACTTTAAAAAAAAACACATTATGAATTTGATTTGATCCTTTTTTTTTTTTTTTTTTTTGCATTTAAAAAAACAATGCAATGACATTTAAAAAACTAAAGCGATGACATTTGTAAAAAATTAGAATTGACATATCTTTTTAAACTACAAGTACTAATTTTTTAAAAAAAAACGGACTATTAATTAAATGTTAGTTAATAGTAGTTAAAGTTAGACTACTTAAATAACAATATGAATTTGACACATGATCCTTTTTTTTTTTTTTTTTTTTTTTTGCATTTAAAAAAAACAATGCAATGATATTTAAAAAAATTAATTAATTAATGACATTAAAAAAAATAAATCCATGACATTTATAAAAAATTTGAATTGACACATCTTTTTAAACTAAAAGTACTAATTTAAAAAAAACCGTACAATTACTTAAATGTTAGTTAATAGTTAGACTAGTTTAGAAAAACTTATTTTGAATTTGACATATGATCTTTTTTTTTTTTTTTTTTTTTTTTTTTTTTTTTTCATTTAAAAAAATAGTACAATGACATTTAAAAAAATAATAAAGCAACGACATTTGTAAAAAATTAGAATTGACATATCTTTCTAAACAAAAAGTACTAATTTAAAAGAAACCTGGCCTATTAATTAAATGTTAAGTAATAGTAGCTATAGTTAAACTACTTAATAAAAGCACATTTTGTATTTAACACATGGTCCTTTTTTTGCATTTGAAAAAAATAGTGCAATGACATTAAAAAAAAAAAAAATAAATGAAGCAATGACATTTGTAAAAAATTAGAATCGACACATCTTTTTAAACTAAAAATACTAATTAAAAAACTGGGACGATTAATTAAATGCTAGCTAATAGCAGTTACAGTTAGACTACTTTAAAAAACACATTATGAATTTGACACGTGATCCTTCTGCATTTACAAAAAATAAAAGCAATAACATTTTTTTTGCACGAGCATTAACGAAGCAATAACATGAAAAGGAGCGAAAACAAGCGATCATTCAGCAGAAAGCGACAGCTTGTTTTCACAGCCAATTAAAAAACAGAGGAGGATAAAAAAAAAAATACCTCCTCTGAGTGGTCCAATTAAGAGAAGCTCATTTACAGTGCGCAGCGGCTCTCTTCCCACGCTGTAGCCGCGACTGCTCTCGTCGCTGGCAGAGTAATTGACGAGGTTTCGTTTGGGTCTAAGAGCGGTGGTTCTCAAAGGGTGCGCCCCACAAGATTGCAGGTGGGCCCTGTGATATTCTAGCGAATTTTGTGTGCAGATATAAAAATAAATATAGTTACTATTTTTTCCTTTTCAATTTTGTCATTCGAAGACAACTTTTATAAGCAACTAACCTTTTTGGTTGATTTCTTTTATTCACAAGTGCCAAAAAAGCGATTAAGCGCCAAAGAATGTTTCCGAGAAACTTTCAGTGGTTACTTCCATGATTGGTTATCAAATAGTAGACCACATATAAAAGTCTAGATAGAGATGTAGTCCAGATATAAAAATAAATATAGTTATTGGGTACTTACGTATTAACGCCACCGCAGCAGAAGTTGCGCTAATGCGTCAATAAAGAGCTGCCAATGCGCCAAAATAAAGACTGTTTGGAATCCATGTTAAACTCTATATCGGCCCATTTTCCACCGAAATCCGATTGACTACTTTGTTTTTAAATAAAGTGTTTTGATTTTAAATAAAGTGTTTCGATTTTAAATAAAGTGTTTTATATATTTTATGATTTGTCAAAATTTTAAACGTAGATTGGCGCCACTTAAAATCCGCCAAATCTGTAGCTGCGGTGGCGTTAATACGTAAGTACCAGTTATTGTTTTGTCAGTTTTTCTTAGGCAGCTTTCATTATAAGCAACTAACCTTTCTGGTTGCTTTTTTTTCTCTTTCATTTTCATTTTCCTGATAACTTCCATGATTGCCTACCAGATAGTAGACATATAAAGATAGTAGACCAGATATAAAAGTCCAGATAAAGAAGTAGACCAGATATAAAATTAAATGTAATTTTTTTCCTTGTCAGTTTTCCTATTCAAAGACCGTTTTCTTTACAAACAAACCTAACCTTTCTGGGTTTTTTTTCTTCTTTTATTTAAGCAAAAAGTTCCAAACACCGATAAAGCGCCAAAGAATGTTTCCAAAAAACTTTCAGCGGTAACTGTCATGATTGGCTACTAGAAGTAGACCAGATTACCAGATATAGAAGTAGACCAAACATAAAAATAAATATAGTTATTTTTTTTTTCTTATTCACCTAAACAGTGCTAAACAGCGATAAAGCTTTCTTTATGAGCAATTTACCTTTCAGGTTGCTTTTTTTCTGTTATTCATGTAAAAAGGTCAAAGAATGTTTCCAAGAAACTGGGCACGGTAACTACCACGATTGGCTACTAGAAACAGACCAGATTTAAAAATATAAACTAGATAAAAAAAATAGACCAGATATAAAAATTGCCAAATATAAAAATAAATATAGTTATCTTCTCTTGTTAGTTTTCCCGTTATCTTTCATTGTAAATAAATAACTTTTCTAGTTGCATTTTTACTTCTTTTATTCACGCAAAAAAGTGTCAAACAGCTATAAAATGCCAAAGAATGTTTCCGATAAACTTGCAACAGTACCTTTCATAATCTGCAACCAGAAGTAGACAAGATATAAAAAGATATAAAAATACTAGACTAGATAGAGAAGTAGACCCGATACAAAAACTATCAGATATAAAAATAAATGTAGTTATTTTTTTTTTTCTTATCAGTTTTACCGTTCACAGAGAGCTTCCATTATAAACAACTAACCTTACTGGTTGCATTTTTTTTTTTTTTTATCTACAAGTGGCAAACAATGATAAAGCGCCAAAGAATGTTTCCAAGAAACTAGGAGCTGTAACTTCCAAGATTGACTACTAGATATAGACCAGATATAAAAATAGTAGACATATAAAAACTACCAGATATGAAAATAAATATAGTTATTTTTTTTCTTGCCAGTTTTCTAGTTCAAAGATCATTATACACAACTAACTTTTCTGAGTTGCTTTTCCTTTTCCTTTTCCTTTTATTCACGTAAACAGTGCCAAACAGCGATAAAGTGCCAAAGAATGTTTCCGATAAACTTTCAGCAGTAACTTCCATGATTGTTTACTAGAAGTAGACCAGATATAAAAATAAATACAGTTATTTTTTTCTTGTCAGTTTTCTCGTTCAAAGACAGCAACTAACAACTAAACAGAATAAAAAAACTACTAAGAATGAAGAATGCAGTAAAAATAATTAAATGAAATAAAAAATATAAAATAAAATAAAATAAAAAAAATATGTACCTAAAATATCAAAAATTTAAAGTGTAATTATATATTGAAATCTGAATGAGATAAAAACAATTTATACATTTTTCTCCAAATATTTATATAGGTATTTTTGGTACTTACGTATTAACGGTACCTTGGCGACAGACTTGGCGGTTTTTAGTGTCGCCAATCTTTATTATTTGGAATAAAAATATTTTGAAAGCGTTTTGATTTTAAATGAAGTGTTTCATATATATTTTATTATTTGGAACAAAAATTTTAAGTGTAGATTGGCGCCAAATCTGTAGCTGCGGTTGGCCCGTGTGCTCTTTATTGGCGCAACTGTCGCCAAGGTACCGTTAATACGCAAGTACCGTATTTTTTTCCAATTATGCAATGCCTGGCAATATTATTCATAATTAAAACTATAATAAGAAACATTTTTTTAAGAAAATAACTTTTAGGTATACTACAAAAATCAAATACTTGTCAAATCTTATTTTCCAAGTACGACATTGTAGACTGACTTCGTATTGACTGACACTCACAAAAATCTTTAAACATCACATTCCATCTCCAAAGAGAGAAATTCAAAGGAAATACTTATAAATATGTGCATATTTATAAGTAAGTTATTTAAATATATTAGTTGCAGGGCCCCTTAAGGCTAAAAGGCCCCGTCAGTTGAATACCTAAAGATTAATATAGCATTGAACAACTACCCTTGTAGCAAAATATTACAACCATTGTTTTGAGTTGATATATCTTGACTTGGAATATAAAAACCCTCTCATCTTATTACAAAATATTCAAAATGTCCTTTTCTAAGACAACAAATAAAAATTTAGAGGAATATTGTGACTAGCTTTAATCTAAATTATGTTAAATTCTTAATATATATTCAATAATATTTAATGCATGAAATTAAGAAAGGTATTTTTTTTTTAAAAGATAAAAATATTTTTAGTTGCAAGAATAAACGGATTTTCTTATTGCTAATTTTATGAATTTAAAAATTATCAAAATTTTCCTAAATTTAAATTTTTTTTCTAGAACTATTTAAGCTATACAAACTCTCCTTCTAAAGAAAAGGAATTCAAATGCTTTAAAAATGAAGAATGTAGTAAAAATAAATAAATAAAATATAAAATAAAATGAAATAATTGAAATAAATAAAAATAAAAATTGAAATTGTAATAACATATTGAAATCTAAATTAGATGAAAACAATTTATGCATTTTTTTGTGCCAAATATTTATGTATGCATTTTTTTTCCAATTATATAATACCTGGCGATATTTTTCATAATCAAAACTATAATAAGAAACATTTTTTTCAGAAAATAAATTTATTAGTATCCTACAAATATCAAATTCTTATCAAATTTATTTTCCGTGTACGACATTGTAGACTGACTTCGTATTGATAGACACACTCACAAAACTATTTAAACAACACATTCGAACTCCAAAGAAAGAAATTCAACGGAAGTACTCATAAATATATGCATATTTATAAGTAGGTTTTTTAAATATGTTAGTTGCAGGGCACCTTAAGGCTAAATGGCCCCCTCGGTTGAATACCTAAAGATCCAAATAGCATTGAACAACTACCCTTGCAGTAAAATATTACAACCATTGTATGTTGTAAGTATATCTTAACTTCGAATATAAAAAAGCCTCTCATCCTATTACAAAATATTCAAAAATGTCTTTTTCTAAAACAACAAATAAAAATTTACAAGAATATTGTGAATCGCTTTAATCTAAATTATGTTAAGTTCTTAATATATATTCAATAATATTTAATGAATGAAAATAAGAAGGGTATTTTTTTTAAAAAAATACATAAATATTTTTAATTGTAAGAATAAATTGATGTCCTTAATGATAATTTTATTAATTTAAAAATCAAATTTAATTTTTTTTATTCTGGAACTATTTAAGTTGTACAAATTCTTCTTCTAAAAAAAGAATTCAAATGTTTTAAGAATGAAGAATGCTGTAAGAATAAATAAATTAAATTAAATTAAATTAAAAATATGTACCTAAAATGTCAAAAATTGAAAGTGTAATAACATATTGAAATCTGAAACGGATGAAAATAATTTAAGAATTTTTCTTCCAAACATTTATATATTAACATCTGAAGATATTATTTATAGACAAAACTATAATAAGAATAATTTTTTAAAGAAAATAACTTTTTAGTATCCCACAAGAATCAAATTCATTAAGAATTCAAATGTTTAATAACGCAGTAAAAATAAATAAATTAATAAATAAATACAAATTAAATACATAAATCATACTGAAATCTAAAATTGTTAAAAACAAACATTTTTTTTTTTTTTTTTTTTTTTTTTTTTTTTTTTTTGCAAATATTTGTGTAATGACTCCTTAAGATGTTATTCATAGTCAAAATTATAATAAGAATATCTTTTTTTAAGAATAGCTTTTAGGTATTCTACAAAAATCAAATTCATATCAAATCTTATTTTCCATTTACAACATTGTAGACTGACTTAGTATTGACAAACAAACTACAAAATAAGAATTAGTAATCCAAAAACTATTTAAACATCACATTCGAGCTCCAAAGCAAAATATTCAAAGGAAGTACATGTAAATATGAGCATATTTGTAAGTAAGTTATTTAAATATGTTAGTTGCAGGATCCCCTTAAGGCTAAAAGGCCTCCTCAGTTGAATACCTAAAGATCCAAATAACATTGAACAGCTACCCTTGTACAAATATTACAACCATTTTTCAGAGTTAGTATTTCTTAACTTCGAATATAAAAACCCTCTCAGACAATTACAAAATATTCAAAAATGTCCTTTTCTAAAACAACACCCCAAAACTTGCAAACTTACAACAATATTGTGAATTGCTTTAATCTAAATTATGTTAAATTCTTAACGCATATTCAATAATATTTAATGCATAAAATTAAGAATAGTATTTTTTTAAAAAAAAGATAAAAATATTTTTATTTGCAAGAATTATGTGATGTCCTTATTGACAATTTTATAAATTCAAAAATCATTAGAATTTTCCTTAATTTTAGGAGTTGTTTTTTTTTCCAGAATTATTTAAGTTATACAAATTCTTCTTTAAAAAATGAAATTCAAATGTTTTAAAAATGAAGATTGCAGTAAAAATAAATTAAAAAATATATAAGAAAATATAATAATAAAATATGAACCTAAAATGTCAAAAATTGAAAGTGTAATAGCGTATTGAAATCTGAAACAGATGAAAACAATTTATATATTTTTTTTTCCAATTATGTAATGCTGACGATATTATTCATAGTCAAAACTATAATAAGAAATATTTTTTTAAGAGAAATATTTCAGTATCGTACAAAAATCAAGTTCTTGTCAAATATTTTTCATGTACGACATCGTAGACATGACAGGCACACTCACAAAATTATTTAAACATCACATTCGAACTCCAAAGAGAGAAATTCAACGGAAGTACTCATAAATCTGTGCATATTTATAAGCAAATTATTTAAATATGTTAGTTGCAGGGTCCCTTAAAGCTAAATGGCCCCTTCGGTTGAATACCTAAAGATCCAAATAGCACTGAACAACTACCCTTATAGCAAAATATTACAAACACTGTTTCAAGGTAATCTTGACTTCGAATATAGATAACCTCTCAGACGATTACAAAATATTCAAAAAAATTCTTTTCTTTTAAACAACAAACAAAAATTTACAAACTTACATTCAATGGCAAAACTTCCTGAATCCTCAATTATTCTTCTAAATCCACTCACAATAATCCAGCACGAGCTCTGCGTATGTCCACAGAGGAGGGAACTGTGTTTCACTGTATCCGTACCCGCAGAAAATTCAATTGTCAGCACAGGTAAGACTGGTGTGCCTTCGTCCCTTATTTACAGCCGGAGGATGGCAGCTTTATTCCAGGCTGGAGCCATTCCTTTGTTTTTGGAAGACAATGGAAGAAAACATTTTTATTCGTCTTCTATTTTTTTTTTCTCTCTTTCCTTATAATCTCGAAAGCTTCGTCTCCCTCAGTTATGCAGCAGTCGAAATAAGAGCTCAATTTGCATAAGCGTTACAAGAAGACACCTCGATTTCTTCTTTTGCTTGTGAATCCTTGAGCAAGAATTGTGTCTCTCTCTCGTCACACTTCTACTCCAGCTTCCATCTTGGTTTTCTGTCCGCACTGGTTGCTGATCTTTCTGTTTCTATGTTATTGCATTTTATGACGACTAGATAGATCTGTAGCGAGGTAAGTGTAACTTTTAATATATTGGATATGCTGATTGTCGAGGTTTGCTGATTGTTGTTGTTCAATGTTTTGATCTTGACTTTGAGTTATTTGCCACATAGATTTTCTTGTAGAAAAACCTTTAGACACTTTTGCGTATAAGTCCCTTCCATTTATGTGTATTAAAGAACCCCCAGAAAACTCCAACCACACGTAATGATAGTCCATGAAAAAAATCTCAGAATCTTCACTGACTCTCCAAAGTGTCAAGTAGTGAATGTTTTATATGCCACCAAGAGGAACGAAGATTGCATGTACTACTATGTAGATAAAAATGAGGCTGACTTTCCATTATTAAAGACAATTTGGCTTAAATGTTCAATATCATTCTTTCGATTGTTACAAATTGCTGTAAACTGAATACATTGTAAGAACAAGAACAAAACGAAAGGATTTATTTTCTGAACTACTAAGAGGACTAGATTGTAAGAACAAGAAAGGATTTCCTTTCTGAACTTCTAAGAGGACTATATTTTAAGGATCAGATAGGATTTCCTTTCTGAACTTCTAAGAGGACTATATTTTAAGGATCAGATAGGATTTCCTTTCTGAACTTCTAAGTGGGCTACATTGTATGAATAAGAATAAAACGAAATTTCCTTTTTGAACTTTCATGAGGACTAGATAATAAGAACAAAAAAGGATTTCCTATCTTAACTCCTAAGAGGACTCAATTTGCATAAGCGTTACACGAAGACACCTCGATTTCTTCTTTTGCATGTGAATCCTTGAGCAAGAATTGTGTCATTTTCGTCACACTTCTACTCTGCACACAAACTCGAACTTCCATCTTAGGTTTTGCTTTCCGCGCTGGTTGCCAAACTTTCTCTTTCTATTTTATTGCATTTTGTGACGACTAACTAGATCTGCAGCGAGGTAAGTGTAACTTTGAATATATTGGATATGTTGATTCGTGAGGTTTGCTGATTGTTGTTGTTCAATGTTTTTGATCTTGACTTTGAGTTATTTGCCACGCAGATTTTCTTGCAGAAAAACCTTTAGAAACTTTTGTGTATAAGTACTCTGCATTTGGGTATCGTATTAAAGAAATTCCAGAAAACTCCAAACAGACGCTATGATAATCTCGATGAAAAAAATGTCAGAACATTCACTGATTCTCCCAATTGTCAATTAGTGAATGTTTTGTATGCCACCAACAGGAGCGAAGATTGCACGGACGTATTATTATATAGATAAAAGTGGAGCTTATTTTCCATTATTAAAGAAATCGGCTTTCGTTGATTTGACTTAGATGTACCTTTTTTAATTTCGTTTGTTATAATTGTTGTAAACTGAATGACTACATTGTAAGAGCAAGAATAGAACGAAAGGATTTCCTTACTGACTTCTAAAAAGACTACATTGAAAAAATTAGAATAAACGAAAGGATTTCCTATCTGAACATCTGAGAGGATTACATTGTAAGAACAAGAATAAAAAGAGAGGATTTTCTTTCTGACCTTTTAAGAGAAACTACATTGTAAGAACAAGAATAAAATAAAAGGATTTCCTATCTGAACATCTGAGAGGACTACATTGTAAGAACAAGAATAAAAAGAGGATTTTCTTTCTGACCTTTTAAGAGAAACTACATTGTAAGAACAAGAATAAAATAAAAGGATTTCCTATGTGAACATCTGAGAGGACTACATTGTAAGAACAAGAATAAAAAGAGAGGATTTTCTTTCTGACCTTTTAAAAGAAACTACATTGTAAGAACAAGAATAAAATAAAAGGATTTCCTTTTATGTACGCGTTGCCACAAAAAGAAAAAAAACCCAGAAAAGTACAACACACAAAGCAAAAAGCAAATAAACTGTAAAGAAGTTATAATCGTTATACGAATACATTCTGTTTCTTCATTTGCATGTAAATACATATCTGTATAGCATTTTTAATCAACCAAAATAAGAAAATTTCAATAAGCAATGTCAAAATTTCCACCTAAAATAGTTTTAAAATGTCAATGATGTCTTAGCTTATTTCCATCATTAGTTCATACAAATATTATATCCATTAGTATTAAAGATTAATGTTTGTGTTATACGTGTATTTCAAGTGCACTTTACCACTAACACTAAGTATATTCGATAAAATATAATAACTAAACCTCTAAAAAGCAATTTTTTTGCATGAGAGGTACATTTTTTTTTTGCATGAAATATTCACACACTATAATTGTGTACATTGCAGGTAGAGTTTAATAATGTATTTTTGTAATCAATGTGCTCATGGTTCGACAACAATCCCTACCTCATATAACAAAATAAATTATATGTTTGTAGCAATTAGTGTAACTAAAATATTCTTTACGAATGCTTTTCTTTATTTGTTCGTTTTGTTTACATCTATTTTAGGCAGGATAACGACTTAAAAACCATCTGCATATGAAGAAAATCCAATGATAAAGGAAATACAATGGAAACAGAAATGGTGAAGTAATTACCACATGCAGGATGAGGAAGTTATTATTTGTAATATTATATAGAAATATTGTTGCGGCCACTTTTAAAGCTCGTTGTTAGGTGATTATTTTCATTGTTTACAATTTTTCTGCACTGGTATAACATCTCTATCTTGCACGCTATTTGATGTTAAATTCAATTTTTGTGGTGTTTTTTTTCTTCAAACAAATCATCCATTTTATTAAAACATTAATTAGTACAATTAATCAAAGTTTTAATTTACTTTAAACTGTAGGTCCCGGTCTAATATGACCGTTGAACGTAAGGTTTTCTATTCCGTAAAAAAGAAAGCAACTCGTGTTTTGGAATCTGAAAGTAGGCAGGCGTGCTTGGCCCACCATGGGCACATTTCTCTAGAAAAAGACGAATTCCTCATTGAAAAAACTATTCGTCTTTTAAAGCTATCCACAATCTAAGCCAATTTTTGATTTTCTCAAAAAATGGCTGCTTACATAAGCCGAGAGTCATCGATCAAAACAAGCGCTAATCAGAAGGAGCAATGTCCGGATAATGTAAGTAGGGTGGAACTATTCATCAAATTGTATATATTAATCTAATTTTGGACTTGCTTACCAATATGTAGCCAAGATTGTTACGTTGAAAAATGACTATATCTTGTCTTTTTCTCATATTCTGAGCCTTTATCTTTCAAATGTTTCACCATGCTTTAACATATGGGTGTATGTTTCTGCATACAATAATATTCTTTGTTTTTCGTATAAAAATCACAGTCTTTGAATTATTTAGACCGCTTCTTACAAGTTCTTTCAGCTAGTTTCTGTGTCCACTGTTATGTTCCTACCTATATATACCTATACAATGCAACTATACTTCTAACTGCAGTGCAGTGAGCATGCCAGATGGATAAGGAACAGTTTCATAGGTACGTATTCTTCTTCAATGACGCAACAGCTCCATGGTGGGCCAAGGCCGTCTGCCTACTGAAGATTTAAAAACATGAGATGTTTTCTTTTTACAGTGTAGGGTTGTCAGCCTTGCGCCAAAAGCCCTACGATCATGTTAGACCGGGACAAATGTTTAAAGTGGATTCCGAACCACTACAAGCATCTATGGCAGAACCGATACTCGAATCTGAAACCTATGGCCCCCAAGCGCTAATCACTCAGCCATCATGCCCCTCAGTATGGAATTAAGCTTGAAAAAAACCTTTTAACAAATGAAATCTGTCTCCTTAACAGTTTTGATCAAATATAAAAAGATGGGGATATTACTTTTCCTTAAAAAATATCTGAAAATGTTAATACGCTCTACAATCAAATTACATCGAGACCTACGGGTTTGAAGTAGATTTCGAACCGCCACAAACATCCATGGCAAAGCCGGGACTGAACCTAAAACTTGTGGCACTGAGCGCTAGTCACTCAGCCATCAGACCCCTCAATATGCAATTCCTCATCATAACCGACTTGACAGCCCGTTTTGGGCCTTGGCCTTCTTTAAAATATCCAGCCAGGCTGTTCTGCTCTTGGCCGTGGACCTCCAGTTTTTGATCTTAATAACATTAAAAACAGAGTCTAAACAGTCGACTCATCTCTTTTTTTTGTATGTCCACCAATATGTTATCTGTCCATCTCATTTCTTGAATCTTCAGTAAATCAACTCTATACGAGTCCATCTGCTCTATGAGCACTTGTAACTTTTTACTTTTTACTAAATTGTAACTTTTTACATTTACTAACTTTTTACTAAATGTTTAGAAGTTGTATAAACAGTTGAAAGAAGGCAGAGAACATGTTGAAGACGAAGAGCCCTCGTTTCGACCCTCCACCTCAACCGACGAAACTCATGTCCAAAAAATTAAAGATTTGGTGCTTGCAAACCGTCGATTTACAATTAGAGAAATTGCGGATGATGTTGGAATTTCAAAGTTCCATTTTAAAAGATGTTTTGGGCCTCAACCGCGTCAAATCTCGATTGGTACCGAAAACACTGAATGCGCCAGCTCACACTGCATTGATTCTTCGTGATTGATACAGCGAACGTAAGTTCCAGAAACCAAATCTCAGGTCCATTAATCGTTCCCTGGTCTTTTTCCGTGGAACAGTATGCAATTAAGCCTAAAAATTCTTTAGCAAATTAAATCTGTCTCCTTAAATGTGTTCATCAAATATTAAAAGGTGTGGATGTTACTTTTCCTTTTAAAATAAAAGCTCTCAGGATGTTAATTTAGAAGCGCAAGAGAAAAAGAGACGCCGGATGATGAGAGAACCCAGAGAGGTCAGGGAAGTGGATGAGAGCCGCTGATTGAATAAGAGCTTTTCAATCACCGCTTCCTATTTTCGTCCTCGCTCAAATTGCCTCTCGGAAACTCAGCGCCATTTGTTCTTTCGCTCCTTTTTAAGGAATTGAGGTTGCTCAGAAGATAAATCTACTATCCAGAAAAAACTACTTAAATTTTTTTTCAATGATTTTTTTCAATCTCTTGAGATCTTAGCACATTGCCCATTGACACACAAAATTATTGACATCTTTATAAGGGATAACAGTAATCCATTGTGTTAATAGAGAGTTTTTGCGTACCGTATTTTGGACGTCCGTTAGCTTTTTCTCCCGAGCGCGCATGCTCATAGGAAACTGCGCACGCGTATCTGTAATAATGTTTCCTATGAGCATGCGCGCTCGGGAGAAAAAGCTAACGGACGTCCAAAATACGGTATGCAAAAACTCTCTAATGTCGTCCTCTGAACGCGATCTCCACTTTTTTTACCCAAAGACCGAAATAATTAAAAGCTGTATCCTAAATTACTTATATATATACATAATGTGTGTCTGTGTGTATAGTATCTTCCAATTAAAGCCAGGGTGCTTTGTTTTAGTATGTGAGTGTCTATTGTCATGGATCATGGGTCACTGTGTCTATGATGCTCAACATCAGCACCCTAGATGTTATTGAAACCAAACATAGTGACCCATGAGAGAACCTTGTACTAACGTAATGCATGGATATGCCATGGATGGTGGGTCGTTGTGTTTGGAGTGCTGAACACAGCGACTATCATGAATTGCTGTGTCTGGGGCGCTGAGGTTCAGCACCCTGAAATTAAATATAGGGACCCATTAGAGAACCTTGAACTGGCGTGATGCACGGATATGCCATGGATCACGGGTCGCTGTGTCTGAGGTGCTGAACATCACTAGATGCTACCGAGATCAAACAGCGCCTTTCTAGTCATTTGTTATTTCGCTCCTTTTTAAGGAATCGGGATTGTACAGAGTATAAGTAGTTTCTTCTGGATAGCAGCTTTAAGGATTTCTGTTTTTTTCCCAATCTCTTGAGATTTTAGCATATTCCCCATTGACCCACAAAATTATTGACATCTTTATAAGGGAGAACAGAAATCCATTGTGTTAATGCCGTCCTCTGAAAGCAATCTCCACGTTTTTTCAATTCCTTCTATTAGCTCACACTCTCCCTATATATATCTTGTTCAAATTTTCAATCGTTCATAAAATACTTTCTATTCATCCACTCCAGTTCAAGTAAATTTTTTTTGAACTTGTAGTGGATGACACTGGATGTGAATACTGTTTTTTCAAATATTAATTCAGTAATTAAATTTAATTAATTAATTTTATTTATTTTTTTTTAGATTTGAGGTGCATGTATCTACCAATAGATGGCGCCAGATAAACTTTAAAAAAAAAATGAATAATATAAATAAATAATAATATAAATAAAAATGAATGTCGGAATTATAAAGCACTTTCTGCAATAGAGTGAAAAAAAATTAGGAATTGACTTTAAAATTTTTTTTTTATATTACTTGTTTTTACTCTAAGACCAAAAATTATTATAAGTTGTACCCTATATTAAATATATATATGTATACATAATGTGTGTCTTTGTGTACAGTATCTTCCATTTAAAGCCAGGGTGCTTTGTTTTACTATGTGCGTGTCTACGTCTATGTTTTACTATGTTTGTCTTCGTGCGCATGTGCTTTACTTTTTTGCTTAATTGTCATGGATCATAGGTCACTGTGTCTCGGATGCTGAACATCAGCACCCTAGATGTTATTGAAACCAAACATAGTGACCCATGAGAGAACCTTGTACTAATGTAATGAATGAGTATGCCATGGATAATGGGTCGCTGTGTTTGGGGTGCTGAACATAGCGACTATCATGAATTGCTGTGTCTGGAGTGCTGATGTTCAGCACATTGAAACCAAATATAGTGACCCAGGAGACAACCTTGAACTGACGTGATGCACGGATGTGCCATGGATCATGGGTCGCTATGTCTGAGGTGCTGAACATCACTAGATGCTACTGAGATCAAACATAGCGCCTTTCTGATCTATTGTTCTTCGCTAATTTTTAAGGAATTGGGGTTAAGTAGTTTTTTCTGGATAGCAGCTTTAAGAATTTTTTTCTCCAATGTGGATCTCTTAAAATTTTAGCACATTGCTCATTGACCCACAAAATTATTGACATCTTTATACTCAGAACAGCAATTAAGTTATGTCAATGGCGTCCTCGAAAAGCGATCTCCACATTTATTTTACATTAAGAGCAAAAATAATTAAAATTTCTATCCTATGCTATATATATATATACATACATAATGTGTGTCTTGTGTGTGGTATCTTCCCTCCAAAGCCAGTATGAATTACTTCCCTATGTCTTCGTTCTCATGTGCTTTACTTTTTACTTATATGCCATGAATCATGGCTTGCTGTGTCTGGGATGCCAAAGTTCAGCACCCTATACGATATTGAAACCAAACTAGAAACTCATGAGAGAACCTTGTACTGACGTGATGCATGTATATGCCGTAGATCATGGATCACTGTGTCTGGGATGCTGATGTTCAGCACCCCAGACACAGCGACATAAAAAATGAGACACAATGGTGATCGTGCCACGACTCTGACGCTAATATCTATAAAAATAATTAAAAATATTCAAGTTTTATTTATTATTATATGATATTATACTATGTGAAGAGTGCCTTTATTAGTTACAGAACACAAAACAATTCTAACATGGTGATATTTGACATCTATGAACTCGCTAAGTTGTAGACATCTTTACCTTCTTCTTCTTCTTCTTCAACGTCGCAACAGCCCCATGAGATCGTCTCCCTACCGGCAGATTTCGAAAAAGGAGATATTTTCTTTTTACGGGGTACGGGTGTCAGTTCTACGTTCAGAGCTCTACAATCATATTAGACAGAATCATACTTTTTAAAGTGAATTTCGAACTGCTACAAATACCCATGGCACCGCCGGGACTCGAACCCGAAACCTGTGGCACCGACCGCCAGAGCAGACAAGCATTAATTTTGTGGGTCAACATCCAATCTACAATATTATGAGGTAAGTTTTGGTTTGGTTTGTCGCTTTACGGTCATTTTGTGCACACTTTATTATAATTAGACCGGAACTTACAGTTTAACGTGGATTCCAAACAAACATCCCTGTCACTGCCAGGATTCGAACCTGAAACCTAAAAACAACTGTCGGAGAGCTAGCCAATTGCCTACCAAGCCGCTACAATATTATGAGGGGATATGTGTTTAGACAGGACTTCCAAGAATAATTGCTTCATAGTGTGCCATACTGTAGAAAACCTAGAAAATTCGACTGTCGGCATGACATTCTGTTACAGTCTCCACCGAGTCAACTTTTTTTTTTTTAAACAAAACTCGTATACTTGTTATTTTATATACTCACATACTTTTGTAGGGGAATGGAAGATTGTAGGGATTCAGAATCAACTTTAAACCATAGATTCCGGTCTAATATGACATTCGAGTGTAGGGCTGACAAACTTTTACCATAAAACGAAAACATCTCCAGTCGCGGAATATGCCAGCTAGCAGAAGGCCTTGGTCCACCTTGGGCTGTTGTGCCAATGAAATAAAAGATATTCGTTTGAATTCAATAAAAAAATACAAATTCGCTCACCCTTTGATATCTAAATTAGAAAATAACCAACATATTATATTATTATATTTTTATAGCTGTAAAAGCTCAAAAATTAGAATAAATGTGCACATAATTGTATTTAAAGGTAAAACCTCTTTCTCAATTCTAAAATCTATAAAACTCAGAAGAACAATATCTTTTAAAACTTTGTTTTAAATCAACGAATACAATTTAACATTTAAAAATAGCTTGCACAATAATTTTTATAGAATTGGGAAATAAAGTCAAATAAACTGTAGAATTATCGAATAAAATATTTTAGTTGAATAATTCAAACATTTTTTTCCTATCCACAAAGTCATCAAATAAATTTTATTGTGACATAAAAATGAACTTTCTCTCAATAAAATATTAGATCATCAAGTTATGAGAAAATTGTTGAATTTTTAAGAAAAAAAACATTTCGTTACACTTAAAATAATAAATATTTTTTTAATTTGTTTTTCTAAAACAAAAACATATAACTGGCTATGAAATGCAAATAATAAATTTTGTAGCAAATTATAAAATATAGTGTTTATGTTATGTTGTTTTTCAAAAGTTAAGGGGGATTTTTGAAAATATATTAATCATAAAAGTACTAAATACTGAATATACAAATGTTATTACTTTTAATTTAGATTGTTTATAAACATAAACAAATACAAAACAATATTTTTCTTACTTATTGATAACATAAATGTTTGAAAACTGATACGAAAATACATTTGGTATGTATATAAAAAAAAAATGTGCTTTAAAATTACTTTTATTAAAGTGTTTCTTTAAATTATATATTTATCTTTATGTCAGATTGAATTACGATAATTTAATATGCATCTCACTGAATTGTGAAAATATGTCTCTCACTGAATTGTGAAAATATGTGCCTCACTGAATTGGAAAAATATGTCTCTCACTGAATTGAAAACATATGTCTCATTAAACTCTGAAAATATAGCGAATCACTGAATTTTAAAAATATGTGTCTCATTGAATTAGAAAAATATGCGTCTCACTGAATTACAAAGATATACGTCTCACTGAATTGGAAATGTATGTGTCTCACTGAATTGTGAAAAATATGCGTCTCACTGAGTTGAGAAAATATGTGTCTCACTGAATTGGGAATGTATGTGTCTCACTGAATTGTGAAAAATATGCGTCTCACTGATTTGAGAAAATATGTGTCTCATTGAATTAGAAAAATATGCGTCTCACTGAAATGGAAAAATATGCGTTTCACTGAATTGTGAAAATACGCAAATCACTGCATTGAGAATATATGTAAATTACTAAAAAATACACAATATGTCAGTCATTATGATGTTGAAAATGCAAAATATCATAAATTTCATAATTCAATTCTTATGTATAATATGAAATATTAAATTCAAACAAGTTGGCTAAATTATTCTAATTATGGTGACATTTTTATGAAATCTTTATTTTTACCTGTATCGAGTACGGATGAAATTTAATTAATGGAATTTACGAAAAACAAATACAGAAAGTTAGAAAAAAAATGGAACAGAGAAAAAGGTAAGAAAAAATATTTGAGAAAACTTATAATTAAAAATAAAAAAACAAGTCATTAAAAGATAAGAGAAAAACTGAAATCCTTTCACGAATTTCAATTTATCATGTGTGAACATACTTTGTTGGACGAATACTAGTGGGAGTATGCCAATGTTCAATAGCCCATGAAATTTATGAAGCAATTTGTCAGAATATATTACAAGAAGGCACTTTAGGGTTTCTCTTGTTTAATTGGCGATTTTTTTCGCCTTGCGGTTTTCGCCAAGTCTTCTCTTCAACAAACAAACTGGCCGCTGCGGTTACAAAATACTACTGTTCATGCTATTCCATTTGGCGTGGGGAAGAGCAAAATCGGAACCTTAAAGTGCAGAATCACCAAAAGAATTATCAAATCCAATAGCGACTGGAATATACCAAAATTGAATAACTCTAAAACTTTGTGAAGAAGCAATGGTTGAAATACACTACCCATTTTCAGATAGAGAAGTCTGTTAAGTAATGATTAAATTAACTTTTATTAACAAAAACTAATCCTTAGACACAGTTTTGAAACAATAATCTGTTTATATTTTGAAAGCCACACAATTTAAAATGAACTGCAGAGCCTGCTATTTGATGTACTCTGTCAACTATTTTAATTAGCAAGGCATATTTCATGCCAATTTTAAAACACACATAAAGACTAAAATCATGTGAAAATCAGCGTTTATTTTGCATAAAAAATTTTGAAATGAAAGTTACTCATGTTGCCCGAGGAGATTAATCTGTTTTTTATAATAACTTACATTCTCCCTTATTTTTTATTTTATTGCTTCATTTTTTTTTTGGAGACGCCACATACTTTGAGCCAGGACAACATCATGTTCACACATGATAATAAAGAGGCTATTTAGTAAGGTGGTGAGGAATGATAATAAGGAGGTTATTTAGTAAAGTAATGAAGAAAAAATTTTAAAAAAGTGTATATAGTGATGTGGTGTATATAGTAAGGCAATGGTATAAGTTGGGGCTTGATGGCCGAGTGACAAGCGTTTTGGCGCTCTATTCCACACAGGTTTCGAGTTCGAGTCTCGGCGGTGCCATAGATGTTTGTAATGGTTCGGAATTCACTTTAAATCGTAAGTTCCGGTCTAATATGACTGTAGAGCGTTGGGCCAAAGACAGACAACCATATTCAGTAAAAAGAAAACATCTTCTATCTCGTAATCTGCCAGTAGTCAAACAGTCTTGGCCCCTCCCGGGGCTGTTGCGCCAGGATGGGCGAAGTGATGATGATGATGAATAGTATAAGTTAAAATAAAAAAAGGTTTACGTAGGTTTGGTTTGTTGCTCTACAGTCATTTTGTGCACACTCTGGGATAATTAGATCGGGACCTACTTTTTAACGGGGATTCAGAACCACAAACAAACATCCAAGCCTCTGCCAGGATTCGAACCTGAAGCCCAAGCAACGGTCAGAGCGCTAGCCAATTTGCCATCAGGACGTGGTTGATGTAGGGGAAACCAAACCTATAAACAGGAAGCTAACTCTACAGCTATTTTATCATATTTGTAGGAAAAAAATATAAACATCATCTTTTAGTTTAGAGCTTATAGAGATTATGGTTTCTTATCTATTACACAAAGTTGGCTTTGCAGCTGAATTTTTTTTAAATGAAAGATAAAAATGAAGTTTATATTGGTTCATTAAAATTTATACAGAAACATAGCAAAAACTCGTACATTTTTTAAATGAAATAATGTTGTTTATTTACAAATTAAATACTGCCTGATGGCAAATGGGATATCGCCTGGCCTTTGGAATCACAGACTTCAGATTCGAATCCTGGCGGTGGCATGGATGTTTGTTAGTGGTTTGGAATCCACGTTATACTGTAAGTCTCGGTCTAATTAGCCCAAAATGTGCAAAAAAATTACCGTAGAGCGACAAACCAAAACCAAAATTACGAATTAAATGGCAGTTTAGATGTATTAAGTTAATTATAACTTCGCTGTGGCACACATTCAACAAAATAAAAAAGATCAGAAGTTATTAACAATGAGAAATTATTTCATAGCCCATTCCATATGAAATAAAATCAAGCTTAAATATAACAAATAATACGCAAAGTATGTTAACTTAGTTTCAAAATAACATTAGCCATTACCAGGTCCCGACACAATTTCCGGCCACAGCGTAATTTTTCCCAAGGCGGCATTTAATGTGCCAGTAAAGAGATAAGATGGCTGACGGCCAAAAAAAAAGGATTCATAAAAAAATAATAACCGTGCCCTTTACCAAAACACGAGGAGTGCTGTTCGTGCCTGGAATACTGCCACGTGCCAGGATTTGCTGGATAAGGACATCTTTTTTTGAAGGATTATCAATTTTATGAAACTTTTTGAATAAAATATCACAAGGAAGAATTTAAATTTAAAAATGTTCTTTGACAAATGAGAAATAACTGCATAATTTCAATTTTTTCTTAATTTTTACAGTACGGGATGATGAAGTTCTAAAAGCAATATGCCCTAAACCTTTTACGCTCTATATTCATTTGATAAAATTTTTGATTCAAGCCTCATTTTTCAGAATCTGTCACCCATCTTTCGACGCAGAGGGCCTGATGGCCGCCTGAGAGCTCTGGTGCTCTGTGTCCCAGGTCTCTGGTTCTAGTCCTGGCTGTGCCATGGATATTTGTAATGATTCGGAATTCACTTTATACCGTAAGTTCCGGTTTAATATGATTGTTGGGCATAGGGCTGAAACCCATATCCCGTAAAAAGAAAACATCTTCTATCTCGAAATCTACCAGTAAGCACACAGTCTTGGCCCACTATGGGGCCACCAATGATGATGATGATGAATGGTATAAGTTAAAATAAAAAACTATTACGTAGGTTTGGTTTGCGCACTTTAGACTAATTAGACCGGAACCTATTGTTTAACGTAGATTCCAAACCACAAACAAACATCCATGCCTTGGCCAAAATTCCAACCTGAGTAACCCCGGTGCAGCCCTTACTTATGGCATAAAGATTAATGTCTCTATATTGCCAGCTGAATTTTAACAACAATATTAATTACTCACGAATTAAATGTTCTTGAAGTAATAATTTAATTATAAGTTCGCGGTGGCACACATTCAACAAGAAAAATATCTAAGGTTATTAACGATGAGAAGTTATTCATAGCCCATTACATATGAAATTAAATCAAGCTTGAATATAACAAATATTACGCAAAGTATGTTAACTGAGTTTCAAAATAACATTAGCCATTTCCAGGTCCGTACCCAATTTCCGGCTTCGGCATAATTTTTCCCAAGGCGGCGTTTAATGTCCCAGTAAAGAGATAAGATGGCTGACGGCCAAAAAAAAAAGATTCATAAAAAAATAATAACCCTGCCCTTTAACAAAACAGGAGGAGTGCTGTGCGTGCCTGGAATACTGCCGCGTGTCAGGATATTCTCAATAAGGACATCTTTTTTGAAGGATTATCAATTTTCGAAAAAAAATTTTTAAAAAATAGCACAAGGATGAATTTAAATTTCAATGTATTTTTTGACAATTGATTAAATACCTACACTGCATATTTTCACTGTTAATTGGTGAGTTAGAATACCAATTGGTTCACCACGTACCCTAAGAATACAAAGTCTTAAAAATCGAATGCAATAAATCAATAAATTAAAAATACGGAGAAATATGTATTATAGAACTATTTAAGCACTTTTGTAGAATAAATAGATTAATATGTAGTATGTGCCCGACTCGTGGCTCAGTGACATTGCTCTTCACTGATGAGCATTAGGGCTGAAATTCAATCCGTTGGCGGCTTTGTTGTAGAAACTGTTTCAAAAGAGAGAAGACTGGATGGCGTTTGGGATGTTTAGCCTCTTGTCTTTTGAGTTGGTGGAATTTTCCGGAGTTTTCTCTCATACCATATGCAAGTGCAGGGTAGTCTCCCGGAAGACACTGTCCTCCTACTTTAGCGACACGGAGCTATATCAAATTTCTACCTACGGGTGCCCCATCTCAACAGAAGTTCTCTCTCCTTCCATGAGACCACACGGGTTCTTCGACTTGGTCTAGATGTCGCTGTCTACTACGTGGGATAAGGAAAAAAAACATTTATTTATGAAGAATAATTTGTGTTTGTTTTTATAAATGTTCTACAAATTAGACTGGTATGTGGCCGCCTTTTAATACTCTTCTCTTACTTCAAAATGTTGTTCTTAAAAAATAAAAATAAATTTAAAAAAATCAAAGAATATTTAATTCTTAATTAATGTTTTTAATTAAATGAAAACTATAATTTTAAAGCATTTATAACAAGGCGCTACCATGCGCTTCATGGATTTGGTCTAGATGTTGTTGTCGACCAAGTGGGATAAAAAGTGGGACAAACAAAAATCATTGACCACAGTTACGACCGATTCGGTGCAAAATTGTACCATGAAAAATCCCCAGTTGTACCATGAAGCAGTTGTAGTATGAAGAATCTACTCCAGTTATACAAAGAATCTACCTTAATTGTACTGAGAAGAACCTAAATTACAATCAAAAAGGGGGAAAAAAGGGGAATTTTGCCTTCCGAATTAACATTCTTTATGCATTTACAACGCCATACATTAATACACTTTGGAACTTTTTTGATGCCGTTCCGTTTTCCCCTTCTTCAAGTATCTTCAGTTCAAATTTGAATTCATTGCGACGAATGGTTCTTTTTTTTTACAGCATTTTGAAAGGGAATAGAATCTTTAATTATAATCGCCATGTACATTGCATCTCCGCTAATTGTGCACTAATCAAATGCAGAAAACAAGGTTCTTGATAAAATAAATTACTAATGAATACTTATTGGAGATCACTAGAGATATATACTAAAACAACTTTACCAAACTAGACAAACGACATGCTACTTTACCATACTTTACCGAGCTATACAAAGCGAAATATATGTTTATTTAGAAACAAGAAATATACTTTGAGTATGTCTTGAAATCATAAGAAGCAGATCTGTCAAAGGAGTAGCCGAAAGAAGTATCCACAACCGATGAAGAGAAGACTCTTTGTTTTCCCATCGATTTCCATTACCAGAAGGAATGGCAAAATCGATGCCTCGCCTCGGCGGGACATCCGCTGCTCTCTCAGAAAGCACCTTTCCCAAGCATCTCGCACGAAAGTTTATTCATGCCGACCATCATTTGCATGGAACGCAGAGGCGGCAAAACAGACGCACTTTCATTAGGAAGCAGCAGGTGGACGCCCCGTCGCAAAGACGCCCCGTCGGGAAAGCCATCACCTTTTAGATATGCAGGCTTATTAAGGAAACGGGGTCCGTCTCTAGAGTGTTAAACTGCAATGTCATTGACAAATTTAACATTACGTATATATGTAGGATTTGTTGGTGTCGTAATCACCAGATAGCGACACTTGCTTGTCTTCGACAGAGCCTGTTTACAACGTGGGGGGGGTATTGAACTTTGAACTGTGACCCCACGAGAAGGGGAGAGGGCCCCATAGATGAAGAAAGAAGAAAAAAACGCGAGCGGACACGAGAGCAGACGGCGAAACTGCAACGGGCTGCGTCAAGCAGCGGTAGAAAATGGCTGTTATGTAATAATTATTAATGTAAATATTGATGTATATATAACTGTGCTTCAGTAAATATATGTTGTTAAGAGAAAACCAACGCTTCGTTAATGTGTTTGGAAATACACCCCTAAACACCCACTTCAAAAGTCAAGCTTTTGTTAGACTGGTAGAGAAGTCTAACAAAACTGTAGGTTCGACCGGGATGAATCAGTTGGAACCGGTGTAACCCTACAAAAATTGGGGGTTCAGAAGGGATGCATCTTTTGCAAGCGGCTAAATCTACATATATCTTCCCTAATAAGCACTAAGCTAAATAAATTTGTCTGTTTATATAATAATTGCCATTGCAATAGCAAAATGTAATCATCATCAGTGGAAAAACAGCCCCATGGTGGGTTAAGGCCGTCGGCCTACCGGCAGATTAAGATGTTTTCTTTTTACTGGGGCAGGATTGTCCGTCCTACGCACAACGCTCTGCAACCATATTAAACAGGACATACGGTTTAAAGTGGATTCCGCATCACTACAAACATCTATGACACCGCCGGGACTCGAATCTGAAACCTGTGGCACTGAGCGCCAAAGCGCTAATTACAGCAAATTGCAATGCTATTTATAATCTCAGCATAAAATAACTTATAAGCATTTTCTTCCTTATTGGTGCAACAGCTCCATGGTAAGTCTAGGCCATCTGCCTACTGACAGATTTCGATACAGGATATGATTTTTTTACGAGGTAGGGTTGTCAGTCCTATGCCTAACTCTCTACAGTCATATTAGACCGGGGCCTGAATGGCCTAGTGTCTAGCCTTTGGCCCTCGATGCCACAGTTTCGGCGCTTCTATGGATGTTTGTAGTGATTCGGAATCCACTTTAAGCAGTTTGTCCCAGTCTCATATGATTGTAGAGCGTCACAGAGCCCAATCAGACTTCTTACCCACATCATTCAAAAACTGGAAAGGGGCAAATCAGATCTAGACACAGTCTGATTTGCCCCTGGTGTATAGACCGGGTGTATAGTAGTCATATTAGACCTGGACCTACGGTTTAAAGTGGATTCAGAATCACTACAACGGCAACGCCGTACATTACAATTATACACACATTACGTTACATTAAATACGCTGTACATTACATTATAACATTACAATTTGCTGTCTACGGCAACGCCGGGACTCGAACCGAAACTTGTGGCATCGAGCGCTAGACACTCGGCCATTAAGACCCCATCCCTCCTGGTAAGGAATATTATCACTGCTTGGTGGTTTGCTATTCGAAGCCTTAGTGCTACACACTCTAGCTAATCTTTCTATTAATAATGAAAATGCCACCTGTGCATTATTTATAATTGCAACGTCATTTACACTTTCTGCATTACATAATTGATGTCTTCCACGGAATTACAATTTTCCTCTTAACTAAATTGGACCTTCTATACATAATTTAAAACAACAGATGTCAGACAGGAATATTATATGCAATTTCAACACAAAATAGGTTATATATATAGTCTTTTAAGGTATGAAATCTGACTTTATATTTGTTTTTAAAAACTCCATAGAATCTGTATACTTTTTACAATTGTAAATAAAGCATTGGACATTATTTACAAATTCACCATATAATGTCTACAAAATAATGTGGAACCTCTGTTCTCTTCTACAAAACTTGCATCGCCTGTGAATTATTTTCAATTCAATACAGGCTAAGAACTAATGTTTATAATTTATTAAAGCTTGTAATTTTTTCATTCTGATTTAAATATGATATTCCTTACATTAATCCCTATATTTACCCTAATCCATATATATATATATATATATTCCTACCCATTGCAATTATTCCCTATATTTACAATTGCTATTATTGTCATACTGTAATGTTATTAATTAGTATCATGTTGCAATATTATTGACAATTTTAATGTGTTCTATAGTTAATTTTATAATAAATTCAAATAGCATAATGCTTCTTCAATATTTTTTTGCCTGCACCGTCAAATATTATTCATTATTCACCATTTCTACTCGTGATAATTTTTGAGATAAATTCCTTTAGTTACAGTTAATCTGCTGCAGAAAAAAAACCCTCCAGAATTCATTATCATCAAATTATGACACTATTTATAATTTGTTTACGATATCTTTGAGAATGTAATAAGAGATTTCGTAAACAAATTATAATCTCCATCTTCCAATTCGAAACTTGGTTTGGTTTGTCGCTCTACTGTCATCTTGTGCACACGAGGACTAAACAGATCGGGATCTACAGTTTAAAGCGGATTCCGAACCACTCACAAACATCCATGCCACCACCAGGATTCGAACTTGGAGCCTGTGGTACCAAAGGCCGGACAGCTAGCCACTTGCCCATCAGGCCATCTCCAGTTCGAAAAGCAACTTGCATAATATGTATGAAAAAACTATGAATAATAAAAAAGTTACCTGCAAAAAAAATTGCTTTAATATTTTTATAAATATAAAAAATATAAAGTAAGAAAAAAAAACGATTTTGTTACAAAATGTACAGAAATATATAATAATCGAGATATAGGTTTCCCCATAAAATTTAGAATATAATGTAAGAACAAAATGTATAGCAACGATTTAAAAAAAAAAAAAACTATAAAATTCTAAGCGATTTTCTTTCATTTTAAGGAAAATAACTAAACAAAAAAATTAAATAAATATAAAAAAATAATAAATATAAAAAAAATAAATATAAAAAATAAATAAATATAATCGGTTGATCCAATATACAGGTTACCCATAAAATTTATTATATGTATAAAACGCTTAACAACAAATAACGCATATGACAGCCTTCTTAAAAAATTAAAAAACTATAGAATTCCAAACAATTGACTTTTCTTTCAAAATCTCGTTTTAAATTTGAAATAAAATGGTCTTTGCTTTAACCCAGATGATCTCTTTGAACAGTTTTATATGATTTAATTACATAATTGTTAACTCGTAAAAAAAAAATTAAATATTATGTATAAAGAAGCTTCTGAAACAAATCTAAATAAACCAATAAAATATCTTGTGAAAGAAATTGTAAAAAAAATTAACCAATAAGAAACGTTGAAAGTGTGTCAAGACAAAAAAAAATTGATCAAGGTAACGGAAAACTCTCCTTTCAAAACCAACACCCATAATTGTATGGGTAATACATAAAAATTTTACGAGCATGATTAATAATGACATAGTTATCTAAAATAGGTTAACTAGGTTATTTAAATAATTTTACTGTCGATGCTTTATCGATAAAATTACTATCGAAAATACGATCTTTTTTTGACAGTATCATAAAGATTAAAAATGTAAAATATAAAATGAATATCCAAGTGCAGCATGTAACTTAAATTTTTTTTTATATTTTATTTACGATATATTTCATTAGTCCTAAATTTAATTTTTTGAGTTTAAAAAGAAACTTCGGAATTCATGGAAAAATTTTCTTCGGCCAATCTTATTATATTTCGAAAATAGGACAAAAAGAGATATTTTAAAATTGTCAACGATAACGTAGTTACCTGAAACTACATATCAAAAATGAATTACCGGAACCGATTGGAATTTAACATACGTTTTTATAACGTTGGTGTAAGTAAATGATTATAAACTAAAAGTAAAGGATCATTTATTGCAGGGTCTAATAATAAAGTCTTGGACCTTATCTAATTTTTATGCGTGACGTACTAAGGCTCAGGCATTGAAACATAAAGGTTTATTACAGTACCTTGGCACATCTTATTTCACAATTTCTTCAAGAGTGCTCTAATTCGCCTGAATTGCGCATTTACAAAATTTATCAATCCATGTTACAGAACAGATTTTCAATAGGTAACAAATCTGAAGATCCTACCAGCCATATAGTACTGTTACACTCTAATTGTATGTGATTGAACAGTACTTTTTTGGAAAATGTCTTCTGGGAGCCCTGCGATGAGACGAAACACAGATGGCTGAAAGATGTTACAAAAGCACAATTGGGGTTGTAATGTTCCATGCATCATTGGTAGAGGGGATCGAGTGTCGCATACAATGGAACCTCGCATGCGATCACCATGCATGCGAATCATTTCATCATTCAGGTATAGTTTGCAGCTGCAAAGAGTAACGTTAACAATGGGATCATTTTTTTTTCGTTCTAATGCAGCTGGCAAACACTTAGACAGCTTGGTCCTGGATGCCTTAAGGGAAGCGCTGCACAGACGTTACTCACTTTGCATTACCCAGGGGGTGCGTGGAACTTGAAGATAAGCCACGGACGCGGAGTAACAATGCCCCCGCAACGCTCTACGATCCTATTAGGACCGCGGAGTAACAATGCCCCCTCAACGCTCTACGATCCTATTAGGACCGGGACCTACGGTTTAAAGTGGATTCCGAACCACTACAAACATCCATGGCATCGCCGGGACTCAAACCCGAAACCTGTGGTACCGAGCACCAGAGCGCTAGCCACTCGGCCATTCAGGCCCACAATAGGATCATATGAGTGGTCATCATCAGACCCCAGACTGAACCGCAGTTCACAACTAAAGGTAAACTATCTCCACCCCACCCCCAGTCCAATCCCACCGAGAGACACACTACTCCAAACGGAGAAGAAGGTGAACGGCTGCCAAAGGCATTACATGTAATATGGGAACATGCATTGCTTCGAAATGGTACGAGAGGGTCCATACATATCGTAAGCCTACGTCCAGATGTTGGACAATATTCTTTCGGCTGTGTAAGTACTTGTTTGATGATGAGATAGTCCTAATTATAAATCATCAAAGGGTGTTCTAAACCAGGATGTAGTATTTGTCAACTCACAACCGTCCACTGGCCCATACACGTAAAGGCCTCTCTAATGATAAAGGACTAAAGGGCTGCCTGGTGGCCGAGGCAAGCCTCTGGCTATTGGCACCACAGGCTTCAGGTTCGAATCCTGGCTGTGATTGATTTATAAAATCTTATTAGATGTTCACATATGCATCTGAAATTTATATGACGAAGAAAAATAGATTGCTAGCTATTTTTGATGGTATTGGAAATCAAATCTTAAACAAGGGTCTCTGGTAGTAAATAAATAAACTCATCTACCAAAAAAATTTAATAGAAGTATAAAACAACTATTTTTAATCAAGCCAACAATTTAAAGATGAGGTAGTACTTTAAAAATCATCTAGCCATTTTGATTGTAATTTGGTATTATAGGATTCAGGTTCGAATCCTGGCGAAGGCATGGATGTTTGTGAGTGATTCAGAATCCACTTTAAAATGTACGTCCCGATCTGTTTAGCTCTCGTGATGTGGATTATAGAGCGAAAAAAAACCAAACTAATGATAAAGGTTCTTCTATTACAGATAAAGTTTATACAGAGTACCTCAAGACGACTATTTATGGACTAGGAAGGACGCGCACCAGTATCATCTACTAACCTTACGTTTTATACAATTTTGCAGCAGTTTTAATCATTTGCATATGTGCTTGACCTATATCTTCATGTCAAGTTTCATAGTGGTCCCAGATGTAATCGAAAGTCAAATAGATTTAGCAAGTAAATGAAAAGTCCTAACATGGAATTAATAATGAGTTGCTTCCTAAATTAATTAAAATAATAATTAATGGCTCCTCATAGACAATGGAAGAGAGAAAAGTTGTAATCAAATAGTTATTAAACACAATTAATATATATATATATATAATGAATTGCTTCCTAAATTAATTAATTAATTAAATTAATTAAAATAATAATGAATGGCTCCTCATAGACAATGGAAGAGAGAAAAGTTGTAATCAAATAGTTATTAAACACAATTAATATATATATATATATATATATATAATGAATTGCTTCCTAAATTAATTAATTAAATTAATTAAAATAATAATTAATGGCTCCTCATAGACAATGGAAGAGAGAAAAGTTGTAATCAAATAGTTATTAAACACAATTAATATATATATATATATAATGAATTGCTTCCTAAATTAATTAAAATAATAATTAATGGCTCCTCATAGACAATGGAAGAGAGAAAAGTTGTAATCAAATAGTTATTAAACACAATTAAATATATATATATATATAATGAATTGCTTCCTAAATTAATTAATTAATTAAATTAATTAAAATAATAATTAATGGCTCCTCATAGACAATGGAAGAGAAAAAAGTTGTAATCAAATAGTTATTAAACACAATTAATATATATATATATATATATATATATATATATATATAATCGGCTAGGCCGATATATAGATTATTCAAGAAATTTAGGATTATATGTAAGATCAAAGCACATAACATCAAACGTAAAGAAACAATATCAATAAATCATATTCAGGCAATAAATTATATCCATCAATTGTTGTTCAAAACTGAAAAAAACAGATTAAATAATAAAAAAAAAAACAATAAAAAAACTATAGAATTTTAAACGATTTTATAAAAATGCATCAGAAAGAAATAAAAAAAGTAATCAATAAAATATAGAATTCCCAACGATATCAGAAAAACACACATGAAAGAAATTTTAATAGATCAATAAAAATAGCTCGTGAAAGAAATTTAAATAGATTAATAAGAATAGCTTGTGAAAGAAATTTAAAAAAATAAACCAATAAGAAACGTTGAAAGTATCCTTTGACCCACTCTAAATAACAGAGAATACTTAAATCGAAATATTAAGTAAGTGATTAATTAAGGAAAATAAAAAAAAATTGTTATGAAAAAATGAAAGAATTCAAGACCAATACAGATAAAAGCAACAACTGAATTTTTTAATTTTAACTTAAGAAATCAAGAAAAGCAAAATAAAATATATATATAATCTTTTTCACATAATATTTTGAAAAAAAATATATCATACATTACGTCAGTATACTTTAGCTTTACCCAAAACTCCAACATAAAGTATAAAAAAAAAAATCATCAATCTAATTTAAAAGATTTTAAGGAAAAAAATATCTGCAATCACCAACTTTTTTTATTTATATTCTATAGGGAAAGCGAACGCCAATAAAAATATAAATATACAAAAAATAAAACATGTCTACAAAATAAAAAGAATATTTCCTTTCCCACTTTCCATCAAGTAAGCCAATGGAAACTGTTTTACGAATTTAAAAAAAAATAATAAAAATGAAGACTTTCCTTTGAGATAGATCTCACGTGTACCAACAATCCTGAAAGCCCTTCTCGAGACACAGAAATTCCCTTTCTTTTGGCGACATCAAAGAATTCGTCTTGATTCTCTGGGATTCGAAAAAGCGGAACTGATGGGAGGCGGAGCCGGGAGAATCGGGAAATAATGGAGAAAAACGGGAATACGAGAATCGATTAGGAAAGGAAGAAAAGACTTGTAAAAAGTAAAGGAGGAATTCTTTGCATTAAAAGAGATCGGAATTTCATTTTCCGCCAATCTTATGGCGCGAGTAAAAAAAGATTTTTTTTTGAAAAGAAAGAATCTTGAGTTGTGTTTTATTATTTTTCAAGAGAATGCTAAAGAAATACATTTCGAATTATTTTTATTTCTTTGTAAAAGGAGTTTTTTAAGCGACAGTGTATAAATTTCAACATTTAAAAAAAATTATAAGAAGTTAAAAAAATTCTAAATAGCTAAATAAATTCTTAACAACTTAATATTCTTATGACAAGTTAAGCTAATGGACGCATGCGCACTCAATTCTGCAAACGATATTTCTAGATAACACGAAAATTGAATGATTCTTATTTAGAATTTTTTTAATTCGTTTGCTTTTATTTCCGTAATAAGTATTTATACTGTAATTATTTACAATATAAGTACAAGATTCGATTAAGAAAGGAAAAAAAGACTTGTAATAGTAAAGGAGGAATTCTTTGCATTAAAAGAGATCGGAATTTCATTTTCCGTCAATCTTACGGCGCGAGTAAAAAAGACTTCTTTTGAAAAGAAAGAATTTTGAGTTGTGTTTTATTATTTTTCTAAAGAATGCAAAAGAAATACATTTAGAATTGCTTTTAAAGTATTTTTATTTCTCGGAAAAATAAGTTGTTGTTTTTTTAAGTGACAATGCATAAATTTCAACATTTAAAAAAATTCTAACAAGTTGAAAAAATTCTAAATGGCTAAATAAATTCTTAATAACTTAATATTCTTATGACAAGTTAAGCTAATGAACGCATGCGCACTCAATGCGGCAAACGATATTTTTAAATAACATTATTCTTATTTACATTATTCTATCGATGATTCTTATTTAAAAATTCTTATAATTCGTTTTTTTTTTCATTTCTGTAGTAAGTATTTATATTGTAATGTATTGTAATGTATATTGTATGTTTCATTTCTGTAGTAAGTATTTATATTGTAATTATTTACAATATAAATACAAGAATCAATTAGGAAAGGAAGAAAAGACTTGTAAAAGTAAAGGAGGAATTCTTTACATTAAAAGAGATCGGAATTTCATTTTCTGCCAATTTTACAGCGCGAGTAAAAAGGATATTTTTTGAAAAGAAAGACTTTTGAATTGTGTTTTAATATTTTTCAAAAGAATGCAAAAGAAATACATTTAGAATAATTTTTTTGAATTATTTTTATTTCTCTGAAAATGATTTTGTACGTGACAATATACTAATTTCAACATTTAAAAAAAATTAAGATAGTTCAAGAAAATAAATAAATAACAGCTTAATATTTTTATGACAAATTAAGCTAATGAACGCATGCGCACTCAATTCAGCAAACGATATTTTTAAATATGAAAATAAAACAATTATTATTTAGAATTTCTTTTAATTCGTTTTTCTTTATTTCTGTAGTAAGTATTTATATTGTAATTATTTGTAAGTATGTTTTTTATTTTTGTAACCATAGTTGAATAGTGTTATTATATATTTTTAATTATATTTGTAACTGATTTCATATTTGTGCTCGAACATCATTAAATTAGAATTTCTTACTTAAAATATATTAAAATTTCACTTCATATTAAAGATTAATATACAATTACAAAAAATCTTTGTGGCTTCGTATTATCCTATTTTTGAAAAGAAAGATTTTGCGTTGTATTTTATTTTTTTCAAAACAATGCAAAAGAAATACATTTTGTATTATTTTTAAAGTATTTTTATTTCTCTAAAAAAGGAATTTTTTTACATGACAATGTATAAACTTCAAGATTTAAAAAAATTCTGAAAAGTTTTAACAACTTAATATACTTATGATAAGTTAAGCTAATGAACGCATGCGTACTCAAGCTAATGAACGCATGCGCAGTCAATTCGGCAAACGATAATTTTAAATAACACGAAAATAGAATAATTCTTATTTAGAATTTCTTTTAATTCGGTTTTTTTTATTTCTGTAGTATTTATATTATAATTATTTGTAAGTAGGTTTTTAATTTTTGTACCTATAATTGAATATTATTATCATGTGTTTTTTATTTAGATTTGTAACTGATTGCATATTTGTGCTCAAACATCATCAAATTAGAATTTATTACATGAAATTTATTGAAATCAAATAAATTAAAATTTCATTTCATATTAAAGATTAATACATAACTACAGAAAAATCTTTTATGTACTTTTTATTCGGTATTATTAAACAAAGTAGCTGAATAATTTTAATTATCATTTTAATTAGTCTTGATTGATTATAACCTTTGAAAATTATTCTAAATTATTGTACATTTCAAAATGTTGAACCGGCTGGTTTGAATGTTTTTATAAAATTCATGTAATCAAAAAATTGTTCGTTTATATGAATGCTCATAAAGACGTCATAATGGATTAGCAATTCTAATCAGAATCATTGAATGGTCTTATAAAATATTATTTGGTTTGTTTCATTATTTGAGGCTGTTAGAGTCCTATTATTAGTATTATTGAGTCCTGTTAGAATAATAAAAGGTCTTAAAAATTCTATATCACTGTAAATCGATTTTTTCTTGTAAAATTTCTTAAATTAAATTATCGATTGATAATGAGTAGATGCATGATGAGGAATAACATAAGTACCAATACTTTTTTATGTGGCCCATCCCATTATATATCCATTTTTTTAAATTTTGATGAAAAATTAAAAGGGAAAATGTTTTATAAAAAAATAAGTTTTAGTTTTATAAAAAAAATAAGTATTTAATTATTAGCAAAATATTTTATTTAATATTCCATATTTTACTGTAGATATTGCTACAGTAAAATTGCTTGTTTAAGTTTGTGCATTCCTCTTATGAACGTATAACTCAGATTTGTTTTTCCTTATGCCTAAATGAATGCTTTTTTTATGTTTTATTATTTGACTAATATTTAAGATTGGTTAATTTCTATAAGCAACTCGTCGTCAAAAATCAAACAATCTGTTTTAATAAAAATATTTAATACTCTACAACAGTTTTGAAAAGAATAGCTACGATGTTGATTAAAAAAAAGCAAACATTTTTTCACGTGTTTTTCAGATCAATAAAATAAACATACTCCATGCAAAATGACAACAATTATTCTCACTATATCAAGTCAATAAACACAACGATTTATTATCGATATGCATCGATTCCCACATTATAAGCACATCGATATATATCGATACACACAAAATAATGGAAAAACTTTTATTATGTAAAGTAGTAAAAGTTTTTCCCAGTATATCATGCGAATAAATGTATTGTATGACATATTTTATTCAAAGTTAAAGCAAAAGAGATAATGTGCCATATCAGGAACTTATTTTTTTCTGTCGATAGCAAAAATATATTTCTTAATATTTAATATTTGTATAATATACTTTTTGTCATTCTTTTTTCTCTGATGTGGAGAAATTTTGCTGATAATTTTTATAGCAGGTCACCATTTAGATAACTAAACATTACCTCATAAAAGAAAAAAAAAATATATTTTTGGGAGTTTTGAAATCTATAACATGTCCTTTTTTTATTGATTTCCTGGATGTTGCTATCATTAATATCATCTCTATTTAGTATTGTTCATCTTTCTTAAATTTTCTGTTAATATTACCTATATTTAATTCTTCTTATAATGTTATACTAAGAATCTTCTTTGCGGTTGGTGTTTATATATTTTTGCTTTTCCATGTCATCAGAATACATCGCTGGTTGGATTTGACTGAACTGTATTTGCCTAACGGAAAATTATATCGTTTTATATTTTTAAAGGTATATTTTTCTTGAAAAAAAAATGTAAATGATATAAAATTCTTTTGTTTAAAATCTATTGATTTCTAGAACGAAAGTATGGATTATTTTTCCACCTTTATAATTCTGTCGGGTTTTTTTCCATGTGAGTAATAAATGAAATGAATTTTAAAAATATTTATCTATATTAAGATTCTTCTTAGCATATTATACTAAGAATCTTCTTTGCGGTTGATATATATATTTTTTGCTGTTCCATGACATCGGAATACATCGCTGAATAGATTTGACTGAAGTGTAATCTCCTAATGGGAAGAAATGGTGTCGTTTTGTATTTTTAAGTATAAATTTTTCTCGAAAAAAACCCCAATAAATAAAATAAAATTCTTGTGTCTATTGATTTCTAGGATGAAAATATAGAATTATTTTTCCACATTTGTAATTTATTCATCTTTGGTATATTTTTTTTCATATGAGTAATAAATGAAATTAATTTTTAAAAATATTCATCCATATTAAGATTCTTATCATTATACTAAGTACTAAGAACGTTCTTTGTGGTTGATGTTTATATTTTTGCTTTTCCATGTCATCGGAATACATCGCTGGTTAGATTTGACTGAACTGTATTCACTTAACGGGAAATAATATATTTTTGCATACATTTTTAGAGATGTATTTTTTTCAAAAAAAAAACATAAATTATATAAAATTCTTTTGTCTAAAATCTATTGATTGCTAGATAAAAGTATAGATTATTTTTCCTCCTTTATAATTCTTCTTAGCATGTTATACTAAGAAAGTTCTTTGCGGTTGATGCTTATATTTATGATTTTCCATGTCATCGGAATACATCGCTGGTTAGATTTGACAACTGTATTCACCTAACAGAAAATTATATCGTTCTACATTTTTAAAGGTATATTTTTCTTGAAAAAAATATAAATATATCTATAAATAAAAATACAAATTTATATATACTTTTCCATATGAGTAGTAAATGGAATGAATTTTTAAAAACATTTATAGTTCATTTTTGTAAAACAAAAGATACAAAACTTATCACGTCTAATAATGAAAGAGAAAACCGTTTCTATTTCATCTGAATACATATTTAAAAGGCAGCCGTTTTCCCGGAAGACGCAGTGTTGACTCCTTTCAGCAATAAAGAAGACATTCCTCATAACTTTTTACGAGCTTTCCCTCTCTGGTGATGAAATCCAATTTTATAGTGGTTGTTGTGCGTTCACGAAACTCATTAGGGAAAGTGTGTTTCGGAATTAAAAGAGAACCGCACGGGGCTTCACGTGACCTATTAAATCGTCTGCTCTCCCGTTGCTCGTGCTTCGGAAGTTTATCACCTGCTACCGTGCAGGAATCGATTCGCTTGCTACATGTGTGCAGACGAGAATAGGTCAAGTTTTTTTTATGAAAACAGTAGGTTAACGTGGGTACAAAATTAAGTTCTGGACTCTTGCAAATTGAGCTTGGTAGATCAATATTGTTGAAAGTTTTTTTTTTTTTTTTAATACTAAAAATGTTGTGAATGTTTTGGTAATTTATGTTAGTATTCCTGTAATAGTATCTGTGTAAGGAAATTCCTAATTTAGAAATTCTTCATTAAAAATGAAGCATTTGAGTTCAAAACTAATGTAACAATTTAAATCAGGGTGGCCAACCCAAATGATCTTACGGGCCACTTTGGAAATGCATTATAACTACGCGGGCCGCATATAATATCCCCATATTAGATGCAGGCCCACTATAGACATTTTTTTGGAGTGAAAATTGAAACAGAATGCGTTATTATTTTTGTGTTTACTATTATTCTTACATGTAAACATAGATAATATAATGATAATGATACTAAACGCACATTGTAAAGGAACATATAACACTAAAAATGAAATATATAAATATAAATGAAATAATTAATTAATAATAATAACACTTTTGTCAATCGATTTCAGTTTGGATATTTGCACATCGTAATGGGTGCTGCGGCCGTTATGTTTGAGCATGTTTTGTGTTTGGTTAGTTTTATTTTCGAAAAAAAAAAAACCTATTCGTATGTGTAAGATGTACCAAAAATATTTAAATTTTTAAATAATGAATTCCCCTTATCCAAGAGTGTGTAAGTATTATTTAAGTGTCTACATTTGTACAAGATAGGAATTGAAAATTATAATTATATTTCATTTCGAAACACTAAATGAACGGCAACGTTTTGACGAATGTCGATAATTTTTTTTGAAATTTTTAATTTTTAATTTTTTTTTTCAGTATTTTGCCAAACGAAGCTTCGTACGCAACGTTAAAAAAAATTCCATTGCAAATGTGAAAAAAAATTTTTGAACTCAGTCATCTACAACATATTTGAAAACTGAATTTTATATTGCGTTTGTACTTAACAGAAACGAGAGAACTTAAAATCCAATTTAAACCGTGGTTTGGTTTGTCGCTCGACAGTCATTTTTTGCACACGTTGGGCTAATTAGATAGGGACCTACTGTTTAACGTGGATTCCGAGAAACTCACAAACATCCATGCCACCGCCAGGATTCGTACCAGACGCCTGTGGTACCAACAGCCAGAGCTCTAGCCAATTGTCCATCAGGCAGCAATTTAAACCGTAGATTATGGTCTAATATGACTGTAAGACGTACCACAGTCATATTAGGCCTACCACGTAAAAAAGGAAACATCTCCTGTCTCGAAATCTGCCAGTAGGCAGATGGCCATGGTCCATCATAGGGCTGTTGCGCCAATGAAGAACAAGAAAAAGAAAATGAGATTATATTTTCATATGCAATTATATGTGCTCGTTTTTTTTAATTCTTCAAAATTGAATTTATTTTTGAGTTAAATATATTTATTGATAAATTCTTTTTATGATAAGATCCGCCTATTCCAAATTTACAGTTAATTCTCTTCAGGTACGGTCCCGATTAACTCAGATTATCGGCTGTGCAAATAGAAGAAAATCCTACCGCGTTACTTTTAATTAACTTTCTAATACACTTTAATATTTACATACATGACATATATCGAGGTTCTTACTGGAAAAACCACTATACTAACAGCAATTCGGCGTTTCAAAGCAATTCAAAGTTTTCAGAAGCTAGTGAATGAGCCAAAATTTAATTTCCTTTTTCTGCCACGAGATTTTCGGTGGCAGCGCAAAGCAACAATGAAATTCCCCTCTTTGCAGCTGTGTTTATGTCACATTGTTGCATGGCGTTTGTTCAGCTGCCACTCATCTTTGAACAACGACATTATTATTATTATGCAAGGAAAGGAATTGACTGCACCTCATCTCAAATGGCACAATCGTTTTTGACATTTGCAGGAAAATGTGCCGATCTTGTTTGTTTTGGAAACAATTTTCCTGGTTTTTTTTTTTTTTTTTTTTAAACTTTACCCACATACGGTCAATTTAAAAATAAATCAAATTTTTTTAGCTGTATTTAAAAACTTATGCATTTTATTAATAATGAGTTTGATGAAAATTTAAGAATCCATTGCAATTAAACTATCGTTCATAATTTATAACAATTATGAATGATAATAAATATATAATATTATAATTACTGTTATGTAATAGTGCAATAATTATGTAATAATGCATTTATAGTAGTAATAAATTTCAAATTAATTCCTTTTCTACTTGCACATGATAATTTTTATTTAATTTGTGCGAATGATAATAATTATGTAACATTATAATTATGGGTATGTAGTAATGCAAATATAGTGGTAATTAATTTCATACTAATCTTTAATATGTAATATTATAATTATGATTATGTAATAATGTAATTATAATGCAATAAATTTCGTACTAATCTCTAATATGTAATGTTATAATAATGTAACTATAGTGGTAATAAATTTCATACTAATGTCTTTACTATACGCACATGATAACAGCGAGGTGGATATCTTATTTAAGACAATATAATCAGTATAAAGTTAGTATAAATTTACAAAAGAGCAAAATATAAAATATCAATAATATGTGAATACTATTTAAAGCCCAAATGCATTTGTTTTTTGCATATATTATATAAAAGAATATTGCATTAAACACCAAAGCAATACATTAAAACAAATGACTATTAAATTTTAATTTGATTCTCTTTATAATTCCCAATTTTTTTCACCAACATAAATTAATTATAGTTAGTTCTTACATAGAAACAAAACAGCTTGTATAAGTACAAATTGAAAAATTTATGAATCAAATATTATATAGTCATTCCATAATATATATAAAGCTGCTATCTTAATTTTTTTTTTATTAAAAACGAAATAAGTTTGTTGTTGTTTGTTGTTTCTTATCTCACTTGGCTGGCCAAGCCCACGAGCCTATACGTACTCATGATTGAAGGGGAAGGAAGCAGCTTCTGTTATGATGGAGCACCCGTAGGTAGAAGTCTGACTTTGGCTCCGTGACGCTCTTACAGTCATAGGAGACCGGGACCTACAAATTGGACTGGACTGGATTCCGAACCACTACAAACATCCATGGCACCGCCGGGATTCGAATCCGAAACCTGTGGCACCGAGCGCTATACACTCGGCCATTCAGGTCACAAATTTGTGAATACCAACGGCCCGCGGTGTTCCCAGGTGGTCACCCACCCAAGTACTGACCGCGCCCAATGATGCTTAACTTCGGTGATCTAACGAGAACCGGTATATTCAACATGGTATGGCCGTTATTAATAAGAATAAGTAATAACGAAATAAGTTATTAAACTAAAGCTAAATTTTATGTAATTTACGTAATTTTGTAATAATTTCTAAAATATATAAAATACTGAGTAATTTATGATTTTTATGTTCTGAGCATTATATAATATTTCAAATTTTTCTTTTTTTTGCATATATTATAGAGTTAACTCCAAGTCCTTTAGATATAAGCCTATAATTTTAATAATAGGCAAAAGAAAGCTTACAAGAATATAATTCTAGATTCCAATTTAGAGATCTTAAATAGGATTTATCAGGTCTACAATTATAACAAAAACAATTTGTGAAATTTTCACAAAAAACAGTCAGTAATACTTTGATTATTTTAAAATATGCACTTTTAAGCCTAATAACGATGTTTAATTATTTTGAACAAAAAAATTGCTTTTTGATAATAATAAATATTTTTTTTAAAGTTTTTAAAATTCTGTTGCATATATTACAATTCTTTTGAATATGACAAACTTAAAACAAATTTTTATTTGGTAAAAAAAATCTAATGTTATTTACAGAAAGTAATTATAGTTATTAATTGCAGGAAGTTTTTTTGGCAAAACTAATTTACAGATAAAATTCTTACAAAAGAACCTAAAACTTAGTAAGTAAAAAAAATATTAAAAAAATTGCTGGAAGAAAAATAAAACAGAATTAAAAAAAGGTCAAATCTCTCCGAAAGTTCCCATGGGTGCAGTTAAAAAGTCATTTTTAGTAAAAGCAGAAAGAAAATTTCCAATAATCGCCATTTGACAAACAATTTATCTTAAAAACACTCCGATGACTATTAACCGATTCATAATGAAAATAAATTTACATCAAAGCAAAATTTTTATGGAATTAATCGAAATTTCGAGTGATAGTTTTTTCTGTTTCTGCTATGGGCTGGTATTTTTTCAATTTAAAATTCCCGGAGCTTATGGAATTTCAATTTTTTTCCATTTTTAGGTGGTTTGCACTGTCCTTGACATCTGTGTGAAATTTGAAACTTCAAAATATTCATTAGTGTTTGAGTTACGCTTGGAATGTGAGACTGATTCCGACGATTTTTGAAATGTCTGAATTGAGCAAAGAACTTGCATTCAATTTCTGTTTGCGAGAACGTATAGAATGTTGCAGGAAGCATTCGGTGAGCATTCCTATATTGGAAAGAAATGTTTACAAGTGGTATAAACAGTTCAAAGAAGGCAGAGAACGCGTTGAAGACGAAGAGCCCTCTGGTCGACCATCCACCTCAACCGACGAAGCTCACGTCCAAAAAATCAAAGATTTGGTGCTTGCAAACCGCCAATTTACAATTAGAAACCTTGCTGATGATTGTTGGAATTTCAAAAGGATCGGCCAATTCCATTTTGGCCCTCAAACGCGTCAAATCTCGATTGGTACCAAAAACACTGAATGTGCCAGCTCACACTGCCATGTGATTTTTTCGCCAAAAATGATTCCATATCGTTCCTCAGTCACCGTATTCACACCTTGCGACTTCTGTCTATTCCCTAAACTCAAAAGACCACTCAGGGGTCGATTTTTTAGTCGATTGAAGAGATTCAACGTGAATCGCAGCGCGCTTTGAAGGTTATCCCTGCCTATGACTTTTTAGCATGCATTGAGGATTGGAAAAAACATTGCCATAAGTGCATTGTGTCCAGAGGGGATTACTTTGAAGGCGATGAAATAAATTTGGAAGAATAAATAAAGAGTTTTTGAAAAAAAAAAAATAATTGGTCTTATTTTTTAGGCACAGTAGCATGTCTGTATTTACTAGAGGAGGGGAAAAAACTTTTAAAAAACACTTCAAAAATATGGATACGATTTATTTTGTTAGTTTCATTCTAATTTCCAATAACTTTCAAGAATTTATATTTTGAACTTTAACCTTATTGTAAATAAAAAAAATATAATAGAAGGTCTTAAAAATAGACATCGAAATTTCTATCAAATCCCTCTCCGTAAAAGAACATATTAATTTCTTTGTAACCATGGCAACTGAAGTGTTCCAAAAACACAATATGTCAATGCCAATGCTGCGAAACACTGCCCTATTTTCAATAGGCCGAGTTTGGCTAATGACTTGACGTTCCATTTGAAGGTATTATGTTATTTGTCACCTGATGAATCTATTTTGGTTTTATTTCTGACATGCGACGCTTTTGTTATTCATTTTATTCATAAATACGAACAATCTTTGGTATTGTGTCTTTCATAAAAAAAAAAAGAAAACACAAAAATTGAGGAAACGGTCTTCAACTTGAGAAAGCTTCTAGCGTAACGTATAATCAATTTTCAATTATTGTTGTCGATCATTATTTTAGTCGCTTTTAATGGAACTTATTAATTTTGGATAAACTGAATTAATGATGGTTCAACTTTACAAAGATATCTTCTTTTTATATGTATAACAGCGCAGTATGTAATATTCACATAAATATACTAATGCAAACGAGAATTTTAATATGTGATTTTCAAAGTAAAGTATTCTTTTAATATGTGGGGGGTTTTGTTAATTTTTTTTCAATTTTATGAAGTCTTTCATCGTTTTAAGCGATATTATTGCCAACCCTTTTAAAATTTAAACAACGTTTCTACTTCGATCATTCTCTGATATAAAAACAAAAAATTATCGAATTTTAAATAAAAAAATAAAAAAATTTTGCTACATTCTTTTCTTCCTTTATCATTATCTTTATTTTTAAAATAATTTTTATTTTTAAAAATTTAAACAATAAGTATAATAAAAAAACAAACAGTAATAAATAGCATGAAAAACAATAAATAAACAATAAAGAATAAATACAATAAAAAATAAAAACAATATATAAGCAATAAAAATAATAACAATATAATAAAAAAAACAATAAATAGCATAAAAAACAATATATAAACGTTAAAAATAAAACAAGATAATAAAATAACAATAAATAACATAATTAAACAATAAAAAATTTAATAATAAATAAAAAAACGATAAATAGAATTTTAAAAAACAATGAGCAATAAACAATAAACAAAGAAAAATAAAGATAATAAAAAACAATAAATTTACAACAAAAATATACTACAAATATAATTTTTTTTAAAAAAATGAGTAATTTATAACAAATATGTAGGCGTATTTTTTGAGGGGGGTGGGGGGGAATAAACATAACAATTTAGATGTAAATAAATATGAGAAAACGAAATTAAAAAAAAAATGGTAACAACAAAAAACTTGGAAAGGAATAAAGAATCTGTTTTTGAAGCAAAAGTTTTAACTTAGCTGAAGAATCATTTTACCTACTTATCTTTATTATCACTCAAATATTCGTCATTACCGTACTTTTATTATCTATATTTATTCGTATAAACAGCCATAATTCTTCCTCAGTTCTCATGTTTCCCGTCATTGTCTAAGAACGATCTCTTCTTTTTTCAGATAATAGTTTATTGATTAAGAAAAAGATTTCTATTGTTCCTAAATGCATTATTAGTAGGGCTGATAGTGTTTCCTTGATAATACGATTATTTGCTGCTTTTCACCTTCAGCGTATTAATTATTCGCAAAATCTTATTGTTTTTCGCCTGAAACGTTTTTTCACGATTATTACTGTATTTCCCCTTTATTCGCAAACCATACCATTTTTTTTAACTGATAATTTTGTAATATGTCATTCAATAATTGAAATGGAAACAAAATTTCTATTAATATCTCGATTAAAGCATAAAATTTATACGAATCCACTATAATGCATAAAGATATTCTCAAAAAAAAAACAATAATAATTTAAAAAGTACTATCATCAGATATAAAAAAAACATCCACTTTACTGTAGAAATACAGAAAACTATTTTAATTCTGTGCACAAAATTAGCCATCAATAAGTGTTTTTTAGAAATAAACTTCATAATTTTAAAACACCTGCCTGAAATCTAACTTTTATATAAATTCAGACATTTAGTGTCAACGTAGTAACGTGTTCCAATAAAATATTATTGTACTTTAAAGCGTTTGAATTCAAATTAGTTATTCTATAATACTGTATTTTCAATTAGCCTATAAATGATTTCTTAAAAAGCCTTTCCAATTAACGTGGAAAAAAAATTGAAAATCGCTTGATATTTCAATGTAAACACTGTTCCTTAAAAAAAAAGAACTATCATCAGATAAAAAAAAAATCCACTTTATTGTAGAAATACAGAAGCAAATTTTAATTACGTACATAGATTTAAACATCAATATGTTCATTTTTAGAAATAAACTTCATACTTTTCAAAATAATTATCTGAAATCTAACTTTTATATACATCCAGGTATCTAGCGTTTATGTAGAAATTTGTTAAAATAAAATATTATTGTACTTTAAAGCGTTTGAATTCAAATTAGTTATTCTACATTCCTGTATTTTCAGTTAGCCTATAAATAATTTCTTAATAAAACCTTTCCAATTAACGTGGAAAAAAACAATTTAAAATTCGTTTTATATTTCAATGCAGCCACCGTTCCGAAATGGAAAAAAAGAACTATCATCAGATAAAAAAAAAAAAAACACTTTATTGTAGAAATACAGAAACGGATTTTAATTATGTGCATAGATTTGTTCTTTTATGCAATATGTTCTTTGTTCTTCTTTGTGTAATATGTACTTTTTCAATTCCTTCTATTAGCTCAAACTCTCCCTATACATAGCTTGTTCAAATTTTCAATCGTTCATAAAATACTTTTTATTCATCCACTTAACTTCAAATACATTTTTTTGAACTTGTTGTGGATGACACTGGATGTTAATACAGTTTTTTCAAATATTAATTCTGTAATTAAATTTAATTAATTCATTTTAGTTTTTTTTTTAGATTTAAGTTGCATGTATCTACCAATAGACGGCGCCAGATAAACTTAAAAAAATGAATGAAAATTATTTATAAAGGACTTTCTGCAATAGAGTGAAAAAAATAGGAATTGACTTAAAAAAATTTTTTATATTAGTTGTTTTAGAAATAAACTTCATATTTTTCAAATAATTGTCTGAAATCTAACTTTTATATACATTCATATATGTTGTCTTAAAATAGTAATTAACAGTGTTAATATAGTGTTCCAATAAAATATTATTATCCTTTAAAGTGCTTTAATTCAAAATAGTTATACTACATTACAATAAGTAATTTCAAATTAGCCTATAAATTTTAATTTAGCCTATAAATAATTTCTTTCAAAAATTCTCTCTAATTAAAGTGGACAAAAACAATGTAAAAATCGTTTGGTATTTAAATGTAGCCACCATTCGAAAAAAAAATAAGAAGAAATAAATAAAAATATAAGAAATAAAAACAGTTATTAAAATTTCAGTACAATACATACTCAATGTTGTGTTTTAATTATTGTTATTATTTTTACATTTTATTTTATTCTTTATATTCTTATTTTTTAACAATAACATTCCATAATATTTTTTATTACGTTAACAGTTATTTTTTTTAAAAAAAAAGTCTTTTTTTAAAGCCAATAAAAAAAATAAATAGAGACAAGATTCGAATCCCTTAACCGCGTGGTTTCACAATAACAAAAAAGTGAACCGCCTCGCATTGCTAATTGGACCGTCTTTTAAAGCTTTTTCCTCGATACCACGTAAAAATGAGGGACAATCACCCCTGAAAGTCCATCCGGAAAGAAATAACCTGTCTTCTCAGCTCATCAGAAAGATTATCCGTAATATATTAAGAGCGACACGACGTTCTTGATTAAAAAATATAATAAATTTCTTTTTTCTTATCCCACTTGGTAGACAGCAATATCTAGACCAAGTCCAAGAACCCGTGTGGCCTCATGGAAGAGGGCGGTGGGTGTCAGCTTCTGTTGGGATGGAACATCCGTAGGTAGAAATCTGACTTGGCTCCGAGTCTCTGAAGAAGGAGGACAGAGCCTTCCGGAAGGACTTTTAAGGGAACTAGCCAGAATTATCGTATGACAGAAAAACGTTGTGATCTCCCATCAGGTAGTCAGACTCACGAGGCAAGATGCTGAACATCACAAACGCCCTCGAATCTCCTCGTTTTTTTTTAAAACAGTGTCTTCTACAAAGCCGCAAACGAATTGAACCTCAGCCCTAATGCTCAAGCGCGTTAGAAATGAAAATGATGATGAGATGATGAAAATTTATCAGAATAAACATGATTGAAATATAGTTAGTAGTTCAAATAATTAAAGTAACTCTGTTGTTGCTGTTACCTATGGCTTTACTGGAACTCAATCCATACAAATTTGGCCACTTGCCATTACAAAGAAAAAGAACATATTAGCAAATCAAAATTTCAAAGGAACCATCACCCAAACCTTTTGTAAAGACATCTCTTTTCACTCGATGAAACTTATGATCCGAGACTTTTTTCGGAACACTCTATCTGATAATCTACTTGAAGGCAACTCATCTAAAACCTGATTTAACTTTATTCTACACATCCCTGATCAGCCCAGGTTTAAAGCTGTTGCCCTTTTCAGACTCCTGACGGGCCATGATTGTATGGCCAATCAACTTTTTCGTATGAAAATATTTGCAAGCCCAAAATGCATGGTCTGCAGTCTTGGAGAGGACATGGATTCATCTCATCTTCCTGTCTGCCCTGCACTTGCTTCCTCTACTGTGTAGGGTCGTTACTGGGAGGCTAGGCCCCTTATGGGCTAAGCATGTCATTATGTGATTTCCTTCGATTCTCGTTGTTATTTTCATGTTCTTTGTGTTCTGTTTCTTTCTTATTTTATTACTTTTTGTAGCCTGCCATTGGAAATAAAAATAAAAAAACTTTCAAAGGGAAAAGACCAGACAGAAACTAGAAGAACCCTAATAAAAGTCCGTGGTATCAGAACATGTTTCCTCGGGCACTCCAGTACAGAGTACACAAATCACCATTCTGGTGTAAGTTAGCAGTATAGTCCCGAGCAAACAAGTAGATGGGCCTTGTTCATTTTCTCTGTCTTACATAAAACACATATATCAGAATCCACAATCCCTATTTTGACCAGATGTTCGGCCAGGCAGTCGTGTTCAGTTCTTAATCTAAAATTGGCAATAGCCATATTCTGATGGCCGAGTGGCTAGCGCTCTGGCACTCGGTACCACAGGTTTCGGGTTCGAATCCACTTTAAACTATGGGTGACGGTCCTAATAGGATTGTAGAGCGTTGTGGGAGTAGTGCTTACTCGCGTCCGTAGCATATCTTCAAGCTACACGTGATAAGCTTAAATGAGTAATAGCGGTGCAGCCCTTGCTTATGACATAAAGTTTAACTGCCTCTGTATTGTCAGCTGCATTAGAACAACAATATAAAGTTTTAATTATTGACAATTAAAATTCTTTTTAATGTATTTGAAATCCTTTTAAAATGACGTTTTCTTATTTATGACGCCAGATAGAATCTTTCCTCAAGCTACACGTACCCCCTGGAGAGTACTAAATGAGTAATAGCGGTGCAGCCCTTGCTTATGACATAAAGATTAACTGTCTCTGTATTGTCAGCTGCATTAGAACAGCAATATAAAGTTTTAATTATTGACAATTAAAATTCTTTTTAATGTATTTGAAATCCTTTTAAAATGACGTTTTCTTATTTATGACGCCAGATAGAATCTTTCCTCAAGCTACACGTACCCCCTGGAGAGTACTAAATGAGTAATAGCGGTGCAGCCCTTGCTTATGACATAAAGATTAACTGTCTCTGTATTGTCAGCTGCATTAGAACAGCAATATAAAGTTTTAATTATTGACAATTAAAATTCTTTTTAATGTATTTGAAATCCTTTTAAAATGACGTTTTCTTATTTAGGAAGCCAGATAGAATCTTTCCTCAAGCTACACGTGCCCCCTGGAGAGTACTAAATGAGTAATAGCGGTGCAGCCCTTGCTTATGACATAAAGATTAACTGTCTCTGTATTGTCAGCTGCATTAGAACAACAATATAAAGTTTTAATTATTGACAATTAAAATTCTTTTTAATGTATTTGAAATCCTTTTAAAATGACGTTTTCTTATTTAGGAAGCCAGATAGAATCTTTCCTCAAGCTACACGTGCCCCCTGGAGAGTACTAAATGAGTAATAGCGGTGCAGCCCTTGCTTATGACATAAAGATTAACTGTCTCTGTATTGTCAGCTGCATTAGAACAACAATATAAAGTTTTAATTATTGACAATTAAAATTCTTTTAATGTATTTGAAATCCTTTTAAAATGACGTTTTCTTATTTAGGAAGCCAGATAGAATCTTTCCTCAAGCTACACGTGCCCCCTGGAGAGTACTAAATGAGTAATAGCGGTGCAGCCCTTGCTTATGACATAAAGATTAACTGTCTCTGTATTGTCAGCTGCATTAGAACAGCAATATAAAGTTTTAATTATTGACAATTAAAATTCTTTTTAATGTATTTGAAATCCTTTTAAAATGACGTTTTCTTATTTAGGAAGCCAGATAGAATCTTTCCTCAAGCTACACGTGCCCCCTGGAGAGTACTAAATGAGTAATAGCGGTGCAGCCCTTGCTTATGACATAAAGATTAACTGTCTCTGTATTGTCAGCTGCATTAGAACAACAATATAAAGTTTTAATTATTGACAATTAAAATTCTTTTTAATGTATTTGAAATCCTTTTAAAATGACGTTTTCTTATTTAGGAAGCCAGATAGAATCTTTCCTCAAGCTACACGTGCCCCCTGGAGAGTACTAAATGAGTAATAGCGGTGCAGCCCTTGCTTATGACATAAAGATTAACTGTCTCTGTATTGTCAGCTGCATTAGAACAACAATATAAAGTTTTAATTATTGACAATTAAAATTCTTTTTAATGTATTTGAAATCCTTTTAAAATGACGTTTTCTTATTTAGGAAGCCAGATAGAATCTTTCCTCAAGCTACACGTGCCCCCTGGAGAGTACTAAATGAGTAATAGCGGTGCAGCCCTTGCTTATGACATAAAGATTAACTGTCTCTGTATTGTCAGCTGCATTAGAACAACAATATAAAGTTTTAATTATTGACAATTAAAATTCTTTTTAATGTATTTGAAATCCTTTTAAAATGACGTTTTCTTATTTAGGAAGCCAGATAGAATCTTTCCTCAAGCTACACGTGCCCCCTGGAGAGTACTAAATGAGTAATAGCGGTGCAGCCCTTGCTTATGACATAAAAGTTTAACTGCCTCTGTATTGTCAGCTGCATTAGAACAACAATATAAAGTTTTAATTATTGACAATTAAAATTCTTTTTAATGTATTTGAAATCCTTTTAAAATGACGTTTTCTTATTTAGGACGCCAGATAGAATCTTTCCTCAAGCTACACGTGCCCCCTGGAGAGTACTAAATGAGTAATAGCGGTGCAGCCCTTGCTTATGACATAAAGATTAACTGTCTCTGTATTGTCAGCTGCATTAGAACAGCAATATAAAGTTTTAATTATTGACAATTAAAATTCTTTTTAATGTATTTGAAATCCTTTTAAAATGACGTTTTCTTATTTAGGAAGCCAGATAGAATCTTTCCTCAAGCTACACGTGCCCCCTGGAGAGTACTAAATGAGTAATAGCGGTGCAGCCCTTGCTTATGACATAAAGATTAACTGTCTCTGTATTGTCAGCTGCATTAGAACAACAATATAAAGTTTTAATTATTGACAATTAAAATTCTTTTTAATGTATTTGAAATCCTTTTAAAATGACGTTTTCTTATTTAGGAAGCCAGATAGAATCTTTCCTCAAGCTACACGTGCCCCCTGGAGAGTACTAAATGAGTAATAGCGGTGCAGCCCTTGCTTATGACATAAAGTTTAACTGCCTCTGTATTGTCAGCTGCATTAGAACAACAATATAAAGTTTTAATTATTGACAATTAAAATTCTTTTTAATGTATTTGAAATCCTTTTAAAATGACGTTTTCTTATTTAGGAAGCCAGATAGAATCTTTCCTCAAGCTACACGTGCCCCCTGGAGAGTACTAAATGAGTAATAGCGGTGCAGCCCTTGCTTATGACATAAAGATTAACTGTCTCTGTATTGTCAGCTGCATTAGAACAGCAATATAAAGTTTTAATTATTGACAATTAAAATTCTTTTTAATGTATTTGAAATCCTTTTAAAATGACGTTTTCTTATTTAGGAAGGCAGATAGAATCTTTCCTCAAGCTACACGTGCCCCCTGGAGAGTACTAAATGAGTAATAGCGGTGCAGCCCTTGCTTATGACATAAAGATTAACTGTCTCTGTATTGTCAGCTGCATTAGAACAACAATATAAAGTTTTAATTATTGACAATTAAAATTCTTTTTAATGTATTTGAAATCCTTTTAAAATGACGTTTTCTTATTTATGACGCCAGATAGAATCTTCAGGAACATTGCCATACCCCACTGTCTGATTACCGAACATTTAAAAAAATTGTATGCTTTTCAATGTATAGATGCATAATGAATTTTTGTACAAAACAAAATGTAATGTGGTTAGTTTTGTTTTTACAAATAATTATGTGGAAACTGAAGAACATTGTGTAATTGATATTTTCAGCTTATATCCTGGTGCAAACAGAATCATGATATTGTAGCACTATTATTGTTCAACAATGTGATAGATTCCTTTCTCCTTGAAAACAGTGACCACAAAGAATTTTTGGACATTTCACGGACATTGCCGTACACCAGCTTTTTGTGTAGTAAAGACTTTCAAAAAAATTGTATACAATATAATGGTTACATAAATAATGAACTTTTGTACAAAGCAAAATGTAATATAGTTAATTTTGTTTTTATAAATAATTAAGTGGACGCCAAAGAACGTTGCGCAATTGATATTTTCAGCTCATATCCTGGTGCAAACTGAATGATGATATTGTAAGCACTATCATTTTTCAACAATGTGACAGATTTCTTTGTCCTTGAAAACAGCGACCACAAAGAATCTTTGGACATTTTACATCGCCATACATCTGTTTGTGTAGCAAACACTGCCAAAACATTGCATGCATTTCAATGTATGAACTTTCGTAAAATCAGAAATGAAATATGGTTAGTTTTGTTTTTACAAATAACTATGTGGAAACCAGAGAAAGTTGCGCAATTGATATTTTTAGCTTAAATCCTGGTGCAAACAGAATGATGATTTTGTAAGCACTATCATTGTTCAACAATGTGACAGATTCCTCTGTCCTTGAAAAGCAGTAACCCTCGAGTAATCACCAGGCCAATTTCACAAACTTATGTCACGCTGTCTACGCAACAAACACTTTGGAGGAAATTCGTGCAATTTCAACTCTTTTAACAACTTCTCTCTCTCTCTCTCAACATAAATGATGGCTCATTCGAGAAATCCTTTAACGGATCTCAAACGCCATTTCTGCGGAAACAATGACCACTTCTCAGAGATTTCCGTGACGAGAAATTCGGACTTTTATTTCGTCGCAAAAACGGCCTCTCTAACAGGATAATGGCGGGATGGTGTTCCGAGAAAGTGCAGATCACGCGAAGATGGTTTATGGCGGATGTCGCCTTTCTTGAAGAGTACGACGCGTTGACAAGCGATTCAGAAGCGAAGAAATAATTTGATAAGTGGCCATCCATGTTAAAATCTCGTATCTGCTCTCTAGTATACACAAAGGAGTTATCAACTTATTTATGCGTATCTATAATAAAGTATACGTATTTATAACACAGATGAAAAATCACACTGGATAACTACAATTTGGGATTGAAATGTTTTTTTTATATGTTTTATGATTATTTGATAAGTAGCTATCCATGTAAAATCTCAAATCTGTTTGTATTAGACTAGACAGCAGTTTAGTATACGTAGTGGAAGGGCTTTATGAACTATGTATTTGGCTATTTCAACTAGCTATTTATACAAATTTATAATGAAATATACGTGTTTATAATAAAGATGAAAAATATCACAATAACAGTCATTATACCACTGGATAATTACAATTTGGGATTGAAATGTTTTGTTTTATAATTGTATTTTATTATATTATGAGCGAAAAGATAATTTGATAAGTGACCATACATGTAAAATCTCAAATCTGTTCTCTAGTTTACACAGTGGATTGGTTTTCATCAACTTATTCATAAGTATTTATAATAAAAGTTTTAAAAATATAGCACTCATAGCTGCAATTTGGGATTGAAATATTTTGTTTTATAACTGTTTTTTTAATAATTTTCATTAATTTATAAGTGCAAAAAATTATTTTATAAGTGTGTGTTTGTGTTATCAGATTTACAAGTCGTATGAAGCCTAAAATGTAAAATCAGAGTGAAACTTTCAAAAATCCCTTCTTCATTGATGTAAATTTTAATAAATATGTGAGAAAAGCGTTGAATATATAAAGCACAATAATTTATTCTCGTTTTTCTATTTCGCCAGAACAATTTTTTGTAAAATTGCAGAACAGAGGTCGATGGGTTTTGGCATCAAAAATCTTTACGCCAAAACGCGCCAAGTAATCGGGTTGCAGTTGTAAGTGAAGTGAATTGCATATAGTACAAGAAAACTGAGCTACCACATTTAGCAACTTATTGCCCAGCTGGCTCCACAAAAAAGTTGCCAAATTCCACTATTTTGCTATTTGGCTCAATTTTTTAGTAAAAACAAAAACTGAACTTTGAAGAAATGTTAATACAATTTATAACAAAATTAAGAAACAAAATATATGTATAATGGCCAAAAAAAATTTTTAACATTTTATTCATCTATCTTTTTCACTGAAAACTTCAAGATTGTTTTCATTTTGACAGCACTTGTTATAAGATAGGGGGAAAAATAACAATGTTTTCCTTTTATAAATTTTCGAAGTTGTAGTTCATAATTTCCTGTTTAAAATTATATATTTTTTTTATCGCGACTGAAAACGATTTTGGCTGTAATCGAGCGTGGAATGATGGCATGCGGAAAATAAAGTAACCAATCTTGATTAGATTTTTCAAAAGAAGGGTTTTTTTTTTTTATTCTGATCAATTTTCTTTTTCTTAAACTAGTGGCGAAAACAAATTGTCGTTATCACTAAAAGATGGTAATCTTTACATTTTTTCCCTCTTTCAGGTGTTTTTATCCGTGGTTAACAGGGAAAAAAATACATCGTAAAATGTTCACGTCTTTAGTTCTTCGCCGAAAAGTTGATATAATTTAGTGAGTATGCTAATAAGGTTTAAAATATTGATTTTGTGTTAGATTCTAATTTTAACAGGAATATACATTTTGGCATTTTTTTCAGATAAAATTATACCTTTTCTGCTCATATTCCAAAAAATTTTTGCTATTTCACACACACCAAGAAAATGTTCACCATAAATTTTGTTGTTTTTTATTCTTAATGAAATTAAGAATTTAAAACTTAATCTTAATGTTTTTTGTTCTTAATGAAAATGACAATAAGACATTCATTTTGCTCTTAACATTTCAAATAAAATCTTATTAATAAATTTAAAAAAAATTATATCAATTTCCGAAACTCGGTTGTAATTAAAAATATGTAGATAACAGTCTACAAAACTATAAGCATAACACAGAGTCAAGCACAGCAACAATATCAAATATGTTTTGATTCTTATGATTCTCTGTTTTAAGTTTTTTCATTTTAGAATTGGAAGACCTCTTTTATCGAATATTTTAAGCTTTGAAAAAAAAAACTATTTCTTAATATGTCTATAAAGTCAAAGAGAAATCTTAAAAAATTTACTTTAAATAATATTAAAATTATAAAAATGGAATTAACTTCAAGTAAGAAAAAATTTAAGCAAACTATATTTGGAAACTACTTATAGAATAACTAATAATAAAACGTCATGGCGAATATCCAGAACAACGAAATAAATTATATTGAGAGTAAAATGGCAGAATAAGGGCGAATGGAATTTGGTGTAAAAAATTCTTCTCGCCAAAGTCTGCCACGTAACATGTTGTATATGTAAGTGAAGTGAATTGTAAACAAGACAAGAAACCCGGGTTGCCACAACACTTGGTGACTAATCATTCAGTTGTCGCCACATAAAAGTCGCCAAATCCTAACGGCTTCTATTTTGCGACTTGATAGATTAAGAATTATGTAAGAATCAACCGCAACAATAAAATTTTAACTAAAAAAAATAAGACAATATACATATTTTTGTGCATATTTTATGTTTATTGTTTTAAGTTTTATGCAATGCTTTTTTAATGTTGTTATTCTTAAATGAAACTAAATAATTCGAACGTTTTTGTAAGTGTAATCTTAACTTATACTAAGAACATAAAATCAAACAAAAGTTGAGTAATTTCAGGTGAATTTATTAATGTCAATTTTCCGAATATAATATTTGATGTAGATTTTATCAATTTTTTTAAGGATTGCATTTTTTTAATTATTTTATTTCTAATGTGTGTTAAATATTTAACGAAACACTCTCAGATTCAAATTCCTATATCGTAAAGGAATAACGAAATTAAAATGCAATTCCCAAAAATAATTTTAAAAATTAAAGTGATCAAATTAAAAGCTCGAATGTCATATTATAAAAATGGAATTAACTTCAAGAAAAAAGAGAACGGGTAAAATCGAAGGACAGGGGCCATTGGGATTTGGCGTCAAAAATTCTTTTTGCCGAAGTCCGCCAAGTATCGGATTGCAACAGTAAGTGAAGTGAATTGCAAACAATACAAAAAACTCTTGTTACCTCATTTGGCAAATTATCGCTCAGTTGGCGCCACAAAAAAGTCACCAAATCCCCCACGGCCCCTATTTTGCAATTAGGCCAGACAATCATATTTGGAAATTACTTGCAAAATAATTAACAATAAACCGAGATGACAGATACCCAAAACAACGAAGTAAAGTATATTAAAAATACAGTCGTACTATCATCGTAATTTAATATAGTGGATAACTATTTCAGATTATATTATCTATTTCAGTTTCCCATTCGATATTTGGAACATCAATATGTTATTCAAATGACCACAACTAAGTATTTAATACATACATAAAAACAGATATATAATATATTTTTAATTACTACGTATAATATATTTAATTTTATCGTTTTAATGCTAAATCATTATATGGAATTTGTTTTGTTAACTCACAAAAATATATCATTTCAACAGCAATAATAATCAATATTACGATAAAATTATGCCAAAGTTAGTTGCTAATAATTCAGATTTTTTTTTTCTATTATGTCAAAAAATATTTTATGTTGTTTACGACGCTGAATTCGAATGATAAAATAATATTAATATAAAATTAAAAAAAAGAAGAAACCAGAAAATTACTTACTCTAATATATCCTTTATTTGAATTATTTTTTATTGCCTTACGAAAACTTGTTCTTACACTAACGCATTAAATGAATAAAGAAAACAAGAATAGCATCACAAAATAACAGAAAAAATTAATTCGTTTTTGCGAATTTTTTCTTCCGTGAACTAACGTTCTAAAAATAAAAATTAATTTTTTTGCGTGAATTCAAATAACTGTTGTTACAAAATCTTTATGTAAACATCATTAAAATGAAAATAATTATTTGATAATCGAAAATAAATTATTAATAAAGTAGAAAATTATTTCAGCTATTCTTTCGTATTTTCATGAGTGGCAATTTCATAAAAGTTTATATTCTGTATCAGTGGACAACATATATTATAAGAACAATCTCATAATCAATTATTTATCGGAATAATTACTTAAAAGAATATATATATTCTATTCTTATTTACTATAAATAAAAATTCTGCAAATAACTATCAAAGTAGCAAATATAAAGTAGTAATTATATTGTTTGGAAAAATAAGAGGTTTCAAATTCCACTAATTACAATATTGTAACCCTAAAGAAATTGGCGAAATATTCTGGGTTGCAAGTTTGGCGACTTCCTCAAGGAGTACAGTATTCTAGATGTTAACCGTAAATTAATTAAAAAGGATAGAACAATAACAAATTGTGTATAACCAAAAGTTTTACTTAATATTGAAAGATGATAACCAACGCCTTTACACATTTCTGACAAAGCATAACATAAATTTTCTTTAGTAGCTGATAAAATCCAGTGAAATTTGAAATCTAGGTCAAACGTCTCTTTCGTAAATTAATCAAATCTCAGTTCATGAAATTATTACTTCAAGTTTGTTTTTATCAGCATTTCGACGAAAGTATTTAGTTGGAATTCATGGAATGTAATAATAAATACATAAAAATATTTCACCAAAAGGCCAGTTTCCAGCAATCTTACAACAAACATTGTTACGTAAAATCATTGCCAAAATATGATGAAATATCATGAGTAATATGATACAAAACACGCATGCAAAATCTGAACAAATTATTTATATTCTTTTAAGAATAACTGAGAATAAAAGCTTTTATTTCATAATAAATATCTTGCTTTATTAATCTTGCTTATAAAAGATTTTATTTTGTAGAGTAAATGAAGAATTTAAGAGTATTACCACAGCCTTCGCGAATAATGTTTCCTCGAATAAATAATTAAAAACAAATTTCGTTTATTTCGATGGCATTGCTAAATCGTTCCCAGCATTTCAACTCCGTTACCATGACAACAACTTTGTCACGTGACTGAATTTTTAAATAAAAAATTGCGCTTTGACTCTTTGCGCAACGTTTATTTTCGACTACTTGACAGATCTGTAAAAAGATATTTTATGGTTTACACACACTAAAACGTAGTCGGAAAAAGTTTAATTTTGGGCATGAAAAATAAACTCAAGTGCACCTTGTCCGTTTCAACGTTTCGGTTTATTTTTGCTGTCGTAAACACTTCCAGATGGCTGGCTCGTCTGGCCACGTGGGTCAATGTCAAAACAGGAGGAAAAATCATTAGCTTCTTATATTTGTTTTTCTTATACCTCGGCGCCGGAGAATGGAAAGAAATAATTAGACGCAACACACACTTCCCCGTATTGTTTTTCATCCTCGTTGATTTCTGTGTTATTACGTTCGCATGTAAAGTAAATGCTTTAAGATAGTTTTGATTTGAAGCAGTATTATTCATCCAATTAAAGCTGTAAAAACAATATTAACTGTTGCCAGCATTCACTTACTTATTCATACATTTCATTTTCATTCATGGAACATTTTTTTTCTTAATAATAGTTTATTAATTTTACAGAACGGGTTATCAAAATTAGGAAACAAGTAATATAAAAAAAAAATTAAAGTCAATTCCTATTTTTTTATCACTATATTGTCCTTTATAAATAATTTTCATTCATTTTTTTAAGTTTATCTGGCGCCATCTATTGGTAGATATATGCAACTTGAATCTAAAAAAAGCTAAAATTAATTAGTTCAATTTAATTACTGAATTAATATTTGAAAAAACTGTATTAACGTCAAGTGTCATCCACTACAAGTTAAAAAAATGTATTCGAACTTGAGTGGATGAATAAAAAGTATTTTATGAACGATAGAAAATTTGAACAAGATATATATAGGGAGAGTGTGAGCTAATAGAAGGAATTGAAAAAACTTTTTAAACAGCGATAGCAGACAGCAATATCAGTCCAAAATATTTAAAGTTTGCTCTTTAAGAAGCTCGCTATGCCATACGTATATCTATTTTATTTTAAAAATTATATTTTATTTATTTTATTTTCATATTATAGATAAATGTTTTAAACGTTCAGATCTGGATACAGCATTAAAATGATACATAATCTAAGTTTGTTGGAAAGCAACACTTGAATATTTCATTCAATTTACATATTTTTTTTTTCTTTTTTATTCCTGTCTAGGAATTGAGACCACTTGTTAATAACATGATTGTATACTTATGCTATTTTTTTTTTTATCTCTACAATTTTTTATTACCAAAAATAGATTCCATTTAAAGATGAACAAAAAGTAAATGTGTTATTGCTAAATAATACATTAAAATACACAACTATTTGGACACTATACAACTACAAGTCTATTTGGATTGAAATATATTGATGAACAGTTATTTTCAGGCATGGATATTTAAAAAAAAATCAAATAATAGAAACTATTTGACAAATCATTTTTGTGCTTGATTCTTGCGAAAATCGAACTAAATATTAAAACACCTTATATAAATGTAATATTCTGCAACAAATTATTAATTCATGTATAATGTTTATTTTATATTATATATCTAAGGGACTTTTAACATTATATCTCTAAGACAAGGGATTTGTCTGAGTGCATGTATCTTTTTTTTTATAAATTGATTATTTCATTACCAGGCTCATAGTCAAAAATCTCACAAATATCATTTGTTATTTTTTTTTTTTGTTAAATTTTTTTTTTATAAAAAATTAATAAAAAGCTGATTATTTTTAAAAAATTTTTAAATAATAATAAATAAGTAAATTTTAAAAGTTAATTAAAAATAAAAATTTAAAAATAAAATTTTTTTTAATAAAAAAAAAATTTTTTTAATTAAAAAAATTTATAATTAAATTTAAAAATGAAAACCGTATTTCTTCATTATAAGCTTAAAAACGCTTTTTAACAATCGTTCGCTTTTACCAGCTCGTCGTTATCTTCCATAAAAAAATAAAAAAAATGTAAAAAAATAAAAATTTAGATAATAAATGAATTCGAATTTATGAAGTTAGTAACATTAAAACTGCAATACTGATAGATACAATACTTTTTCTCACAATTTATTATTTTTTTTTATTTCGAGCATTACCAAAAATGATACAAAATTGTAATAAATTCTTATTTATTAAAAAAAAAATGTAATCGGACAGGCAGATTTTTCGATCTCCTGTATTTTATTTTTCATTGTATTATATTATTTTTTGCTATTATATGTGCTAGATAATTTAAATGCCCTTTTTTGTGTGTGTTTACGTGGCTCTCATAAATTTTTGCTTCAATTGTTTAAATTTTTTAACAGCGAAATAGAGGAAAGATGATTTCGGCGAAATTTGGTTTATTACTTGTTAGGAGAAATATAATATGTTCATTGTTAACAATTTATATTTGACTAAAGATGCATTTTTCTTCAAATAATAAAACAAGTTTAAAACATAGCTAAGGAAAAATCACAGTAAATACACAGTTCCACTCTAACAAAATAAAATGTTATGAATATCCATATTATTCCTTTGTGATTTTTTTTTCTATCATTTTTGTTTATTTTGAATGATTTTTAAACATTATTACGAAAAATAGTTATTTAGTAACCAGAGAATAACATAAGAATTAAACTGAAGAACAACAACTTGTTTTAGTGCAAACGAGATTGGAATGAAATATTATGATGGATATAAATACTTAGAAAATAACTTTAAATTAGTAAACAGCAATTTTAGAATTCATAAACAATAATTTTAATTTTGTAAAAGTTAGAAATAAACATAATAGAATATGTATTTTTCACTAAATTAAAACATTTAATGAAATTAAATTTCTGAAATTGAATGTTGTAACCGTGCTTCCTCATATGCACTGTAAGAGCGTCCCCTGTGGCGTTCAAGTGAAATGATCAATAGGCCTCGAGACTCTCACCCGAGAGGAGATACAGCACAACTTGTTCTACTGAAAAACATTTAATTTGCAATCTCACAGCACGAGAGTAAATATATTCAACACAACCCTACGTAATAGTTACCCTAAAGACTTTCACCCGGAGAGGAAGTATCTTTCGCTCACCCTGCGCATATCTGAGTATCGGGTTTTCGGCTTTAAAAGTGGAATCCTCCCACTAATATATAATTATGTCTTTAAATGGGTTGCATATTGTCTGTAATTGTATTGTGATGTTTGTGCGTGTGTGAATAAAGCTGTGAGTTCTCAAACCTGTGTCTTCAAGTATCTCAACCCAACCACACCCTGTTACAATGCAATTGTCCAACCTGCATACTATAATGTCAGAATAAGGAAAATTGTAAATTATTTATTGTTTATTAAATAGAATACTAATAAATAAAAAATAATTAATACTTTTTTTTTTTTTGTCATTGAACAAGATGATTTTAAGTATAAATATAAATTATATTATTTCATATATTAGGCTCACATGTATTTATTTTTAATTTAATATAATTACATAATTTTTTTAATTATTTGTTCCATAAGAAATTACGACAACATTTTTGAAAAAATTTCTTTCTTAATAATTTTTTTTATTTAAATACGTAAATGAAATTACATTGAATTAGTTTTTACAAATCATAATTTCATACGAAATGCAGCTTAGAATCTCAGGAATTCGAATTAAATGTCAGTGCAGGACAAAAAATTCTTTCGAATTAATAGAAATCAGACGAAAAAAACAATTACGTAAGAATTCGAATCTAGAAAATCTAGAAAAATTCTTTAGTTGATTTCTCGACAACAACAAAGAAAGTAATTAAAACAAAACTTTTGGAACACAAAAGAATAAAAATAAAATTCTATATTACTTAGAAATTATAAAGAACATAATTTTTCATTTTATTTTTAATGAAACAAAAACATTGAATTTGAGGAAAATTGAAAGTGAGAAATAAATTTAAAAAAAAATATGAACTAAATAAAAGTTAAACTTTTTGGCGCCAATTATCGCCAACCTTTTGTCGCCATTAAATAACAGATAAAATTCTCAAAATTGATTAATTATATTTAGAGTTATCGCTTGATATATATTTATCGTTTCATTTATATTTATCATTTCATTTATATTTATCGCTTTAATTAAATTTTATAAACAAATGCAGGACAGAGCTGAATTTCTGTGTTTTGTTTTCCAATTTTAATATCTATGTTTGTTTAATTTTAAAATCTAAATTATTTGTTGTTTTAAAACAGTTATAGTATTATTCAATGTAATGGCGTTTCACATTACATAAAATCTTCATCGAATATTCGGATACTTCTGAGGTTTTGATAAGATTATTTATATCTCGTGCCGTTTAAGTTTACTGATAATAGTCAGTAGAATTTTTATCAGTTGTTTTTTCAAATATTATTTTCAATATAGTATAAAAGAATTTTATAGTTATTATTTTTTTTTCGCTTTATTTTGAATTAATTTTAATGAAACTAAAGCAATGAAAAAGATATGATATTTTATAATACTATTGCAGCAATATTTAATTCGAAATTTTTTTTATTCAATTCCATTAAAAAACAACTGAGTTAATTTTGCCATATAGTATATTTTTTACATATAATAAAAATCCCCGTACAACTTATACATGTACTGCAGATTTTGAAATTTTGCTTTTTTTATATTCATTTCTCAATGCTGAAAATTTCACATGATAAAATCATTTACATATTTTTTTATTGGAATGTCCAATTCCTTATTGCTATCAATAATTTAGAGGTAAAATAAAATGAACAAATGAAATGAACTTTCTAAAATGAAATCAAAATAGATGATAATTATCCAGAAATTATCAAATAGATGATAATTAGCCAAATGTGTTGTACTGTTGGTGTACCTCAAAGAGATAAATTGTATAGAGGTAATGTATTTTCAATAGGTTTACTATAGTAAACTATTTTTATAGTTTTATTTAGTTTTATTATATTTATATAATACGATATATATTGTGTGTTATATATTGTCGACTAATATTGCTATCGATATATATTGTTCGTTATATTGACTGTTATAATTTTCAATTTCGATATATATTGCTTGTTATATTGTTTGATATATATTGTTTTGTTATATTTTTATAGTATATTTAATATACTATTTTTAAAACTACTTTTACTATAGTTTACAATATTATTTTAAATAGGTTTCAATTTCAACATGTTTGCTAACTTGTAAACCTATAGAAAAGTTTTCTCTAGAAGACTTTTCAATTGGTTTAGAAGTTAACAACTATAGATACTATTAAATATTTATTAAATGTCTTAATTCCAGTTTTCCCATTTCATAACTACTTTATACAAATTTTATTATGGCTGAGTCTATTAATATAATTACGTTACAGTCACAGACAATATTATCTTTAATGCATAAATATTATGAGAAAGAACTGAGTAGAAAGTTACTTTTTATTTAAAATATTTTATATTCATTCTATTGCATAATATATTCATAATTATGATTAAAAATATAAGTATTGTTTTGTCACTGTGTGAATTAAAACACATCTCGTTGAAATTCTATTCGCCAACATATAGTTACTTCATCGTAGCCATTTTGAAATGTATTATTGTTTAAGAAAGATATGGCATTTCCTAATGCATTTATTCTTTATTTGTCCAGATGGAAAGGGTTTAGAAAACAATTGAGCAGCTGGAAAATTACAGTCCTTTATTTCAAAATACAAATAATTTATGCAATATTTTCCTTACCAGACTAGAGTGATTTGAGTATTCAGCTAACGTAAAGGAGAATTCAGGTTTGAATCCGCTAATTTAGTCACTCGTGGCGTTAGTTTTTAGAAATGATGAGATTTAATGACGATTTTGGTAACCATTCGCTTTGACAGTCTTGCTACATAAAGGAGTTTGCCAGCCAAATCGCAAAATAGGGGTCGTTGAGATTTGGCGACTTTTTATGACACCAACTGAGCGATAAGCTGCCGAATATGGTAACCCGGACTTCTTATGCTGTTTGCAATAGACTTCACTTACAATCACAAGCCTTTTCTTGAAGCACTTTGGCGAAAAGAATTTTTGGCGCCAAATCGCAGCGCCCTCCCCCCCCTAATTGCAATATTTTTTTGTATGCACTTTTATCAAATCTTGTATAAAGTTTTTTTAGTTAATTTAAACTGATAAGTTGATTTGACTAATTCAAAATTCGGTGAAGTGAGAATGTTTTTTTAAAGTCAGCGAAATGGGATGAAATTAAATCAGAGGTAACATTAAAGAGACAACAAAGTCTGAAATGAATAAGTATTTTAACAGTAGAGAGCAAATGGAAATTAAAGATAAAGTTGTCAAGTAGTTATTGTCAAGTGCTGGCGAACTCGTAGCTTATTAGTAACTTTCAAAAAAGTTAAGGTTCAAATTAAATAAAGGTATCACAGTATATATCATAAAGGTAAATTGCAGTCACCGTTTTCAGAAACAAGCAGACTTGGTAGAGTTGACAATGTGTTCAAAGTATTTAGCATTAATAGTCATGTTACCTGACGGTAGTTTTCTGAAATTAACTCCAAACCACGTACATATATAGAGTAATTAACCATAAAATATCCTCCCCAGAAATCAGGGTTGTTTACGGCATACATAAAAGAAATTTAAGGATCGAAGCTTTTTAATAAAAGCAAATAGTAGGGCCGAGTGACTAGCTCTCTGGTGATCGGTGCCACTGGTTTCGGGTTCGAGTCCCGGCGGTGTCATGAATGTTTGTACTGGTTCGAAATCCATTTTAAACAGTAGGTCCCGGTCTAATAGGATTGTATAGCGTTGGGTGTAGGGTTGACAACCCTACTCCGTAAAAAGAAAACATCTCCTATCTGGAAATCTACCAATAGGCAGACGGCCTTTGCCCGCTATGGGTCTGTCGCGCCAATGAAGAAGAAGAAATGGCAAGGACTTTCACCTGAAGTTATACGCTTTGAAAAAGGCATTTATTTAGCACATTCAGCGTTACTTAGGGTGCACAGCAATAAATTGCATTGTATCACTGTAAATGTAAATAAGATTTTGTAGGGGTGGGATCTGGGGGATCGCACCCATTACGTTTCTCCTTAAAACCCCCGTGGCCAGATGGCCAATTGGTTAGGTTCTGGCCTTTGATACCACAGGTTTCAGGTACGAATCCTGGCGGTGGCACAGATGTTTGTTAGTGGTTCGGAGTCCACGTAACTGTAATTTGCCTAAAGTGTGCACAAAATGTCCGTAGAGCGGCAAACCAAACCAAACCTCGGAACCACCCCCCCCTTACCAGCGATAAAACTTTCCGGCTCATAGATTTATCATGATTATTTCCAACCCATACAAAGGAACTTTACGTTTTGGGTTCACTTGTTGAATTTTGAACCAAACTCTCCCTTTTGATAGAAATTAATAAAAAACTAAATTACTAATTAAATTAATAATTATCGAAAGTGATAATTAAACCCAACGCGTCATCAACCAGCCCATTAAAGACACCCATTAGACGGAAATCACTAGCTATCGTTTTACTTTCCAACAGGAAAAATTAACGGAATATTTATAGCGCTAAAACTTCCGGTTTCCATGTAACCTTGAAAATGTTTTCGTTTCAAAGCATGCATAATTAATCTACATTTTTCCCTGATAATATATTATCATAAATCCTCTTTATTTAATGCAAAATTTATAATTTTTGAATCAATTCAAAAATTCATTATCAGTAACTTACCTCCACGTGGGATATAACTTCACAAAAAAGCACTTTTAAAAAAAAAATTGCATAATTTTCATTGAAATATGGAAGTACAATTTTTATTCAAATTATTCTACAGTATTAAATTGCTTCACATTAAAAATTTGCATAATATTTTTGAGTTTTAAAAATTGTGAGATCCTACCCTTATTTTTAAATACAAACTTTGTTTCTTTTCTTCAGAATTTAGAACTAAATTGATGGAAAATGAATAATTTATTATTTTACACATTTGAATGAATTTTATAGAAACGTTGTTGTCAAAAATATGGTGTTAAAAGCAAAAAATAATTCGATAATAATAATAAAACCAAATTAGTTAAGTCAGGTTAAAGAAAAGCTTATTTATTTAGAATAGCTTAGATATTGAGAAATATGCAATATATGTTATGGATGATGATTTTAATGTTGATAGGATTACTAAATATAATGGATATTTTTGTGGCTTAATAATTGAGATTTAATCTACAATATGGCAAATAATAATTTCATACATAAAACCGAAAGTCATAATTGATTTAATATTTTCAAAACACGGTACTGGTCATTATTATTTTAATTTTTAAAGATAATTATGAACAAAATTATCATTTGACTTATAAATGAATGTTCCGTTGAATAAATAAATAAATGATTTCTTTTTTTACTATTATTTTTAACCATAAAATTATGTGGATATTGTTTTGGGAAGAGTGAATCAGCGAAGTCCTGGATCCCTTTCAATGTTTCTTATTGATTAAATTTTTTTTATTTCTTTCTCGTGCTATTCTTATCGGTTTATTTAAATCTCTGTTACGTGCTTTTTTAAAAAAACGTTTGGAATTCTGCATTTTTTTATTAAATGTTTTCTTTTTTCAGTATTGAACGATAACTGATGGACATAATGTATTGCCTGAAAATGATTTATTAATATTTTTTCTTTCTTTCTTTGTTTATTTTGTTCTTGCATTAAGTTCTAAATTTTATGAGTAATCTGTATATTGGTTCCTATTGGTTTGTTATTTTTTTTAAAATTTCTTATTGGTTTATTTATTGGGTTCTTATCTCAAGCTATTCTTATTGTTTTATTTAAATATTTAAATTACTTTCAAGCGCCTTTTTATTAAATTTATTATTATTTTTTTTTATAAAATCATTTGGAATTCAACAGTTTTTTTTTTTTTTTTTTATATATATATATAAAATCGTTTGGAATTCTATATATTTTTTTTAAAGTTATTATTATAGTTTATTATAGTTTTTATTTTTTTATTTAATATGTTTGGGAGTTTTTTTCAGTTTTGAACGATAACTGAAAAATTTAACTTTTTGCATGAATATGATTTATTAATACTATTTCTTTCTATGCGCTTTCTTCTACATTAAAATTAAAATTTTATGGATAACCTATATATCGGCCCAGCCGTTTAATTTTTTTTTCTTTCAATTGGTTTATATTAATAATTGTGTGTTATTTGTATGCTAAAAAAGTTACATTAAAACTGTCTCTGAAAGAACTACTTAAAATATTACAAATAAAAATAAACATTATATTCATAAAACAGGAAGAAAAATAGCAAAAGGCATCATAAAATAACATTAAATATTAAATTAACAGCTGACATTTATTTTAATTCTTCGATTTTTATCTTAATAAATTTCTGGAGTTTTCTTTTTTAAATAAGTATTGATAGCATTCTTTATAGGTAACTTAGATATAAAAAAAAATTTTAACTCTTCAAAAAATTACGTCCTCTAAGTACAAAAATAGAGCAAAAAAAGCTGGATTAATTTCCCAAAGTTATAAGATGAAAATAATTTAGCCTATAAAATTAAAAGAATTATGATTATCCAAACAATAAGTGTCTAGAAGCATGACATGTCAAAATATTACATAAAATTTCTTCGTTATTACTACTTTTAAGGTGATTCAAAATCTGCATTTTTAATTATAAAAAGATGAAATACTTTTAAAATTTATTATTTTATTTTGTTCAAAGATATAAATTAATTCATAAAATAAAATAAAACATTTAAAACAATGATTAATAATGATTTAATAATAATAAATATTCGAAAACTCTTATCTATGTAAGAGGAAAATAATCCGCCAGCGATATTTAAAATTTTAATGAATTCTAAAACACCTCTACTTAAATCTAATGTGCTAAACATGTTTGAATAAGATGGTGCTTATTCCTAAAAGCTTCTATCACGGAGAACTTTTATAAAGCTATTCAATAAATGGATTATTCTCAATTTCTCAACTGTTAATGAATCTGTGTTTTACGAAGCTTACCTGCTTTTTCAACATTGTTCATTTTACTATTAGTAGGATAAAATGTCTTTTATAGTTTATCATTTTATATTTTACATTTGTTCAAAGATATAAATTTAATTTGTAAAATATAAAACATTTAAAAATTTTTAAAATAGATTTAATAATAATGAATACTCAAAAACTTATATCAATGTAAGAGGAAAGTAATTCGCCAGCGATATTTCAAATTTTAATGAATTCTAAAACACCTCTACTTAAATCTAATGTGACAAACACGTTTTAACAAGGTGCTTATTTCTAAAAACTTTTATCACGTATTTTAATATTTTTGAATTGCGTATATTTTAATTTATTTTGAGCTATAGGCCTAAAAAAAAAAAAAAAAAATACCATTGCATTATCTCAAATTAGTTTTAAGTATTTCATTTTTTTTTTTCATAATCAAAACTAATTAAGTAATAATCCACATATTAAGAAAAGGAATAAAGTTGTTATGTATTCGAGTTCAAAAAGAAATATTTCATATAGGTTTTGTCTTAAAGATGTTTTATTTTCTAAATAATTAATTAAAATAGTAATTTAAAGTATTGCAATTTGAAAAGTTCGAAAATTGCTTTATAAATGAAATAAATATTTTTTTGTTTTTGTTTATTTTTTTTTTATTACCTATTTTTCTTTTCGAATTGAGATAGAAGACTAAAGACTAATAAAAATTTACTCATTGAATATGTACGGAAAAATATGAAAATCGTTTTTGTTTAAAGATAAGAAATTCAAAAATACCACGTTGTTTTGATTATTTTTCTGAATCATTAAGAAAAAAAATTTCATCAAAAATGTAATTCGAAATCGCGTACATTCCCTAATTCTAGTTCGAAAAAATAAAAAATAAATAAACAATCGTAAATGCCTTAAATATATAATTATTTATTATAAAGAATATTTATTATAAAATTTGATATCTTTTCTCTGCGGCCAATTATCAAGGAGGACTCTAAAATTTTAATAATCTAATAAAAACTATTATTTTAAAGATTAAAAACAGAAATTCCAAAATTTAAGTTTTTTTTTAAAATTTAATTTAATTATTTTATTATTATTATTATTATTATTTTAATTTAAGATTCCCAATGAATTGTAAAGGTATTTTACAGTAATTACTTGTGATCTTATAAAATTAAACATAAAAACAATAAAAAGTTTTTAAAAATTATAAAAATTTATCTACTACTTTGTTTTAATTCTAATCATAAAAATGAGCAAAATCATTTTGAATATTTTAATTTATAAAAATAATTATAACTCAACTTACTAGGAGAAATAGTAAAGTTTTAAAAATAAATTAACACAAGTTAATGTAACTATTTAAAAATAAATCAACTCAAGTTAATTTGATGTTATTTGATCACGCTGAAAAGCTACTAGGAGAAATAGTAACTTTTTAAAAATACATTCACTCAAGTTAATGTAATTTTTTAAAAACTAAATTAACTCAAGTTAATTTGATGTTATTTGGCAAGCAAGCTTAAAGGTACTATAAATTAAATATTTTTATTTAATAAGGTGTTATTTGAGTTTAAATTCAGATTTTCTTATGGAATATGATTCGTTGAATGCATAAAATAAGTAAAAATCATTTCTGTGGTCATATAAAATTAAATTTAAAACAAATTATTCACAATTTTAACTGATTAATTTTCATTTTTTAAACAAATTTTACACAAAAATTATGAAAGCAAATACAATATTGAATATTATTTATTCTTCTTTCATTGCCAATTCTGAATGTGCTTCATAGAAAAGAACACACACGTAAATATTTTTTTAAAAAATGTTTAAACAAAAATCTGCATCAATACAGCTTAAATTTTACTTTTAATTCCATTTTTAAAAATTTAAATAAAATCATTATATTTTAGACATATAAAAAAGAAAGCGAATATGAAATTGAAAACAAAAAATAAATTATAGGTATTTAATCTAATTTCTATAAGTTGTTTTGTTTTAGATTTTTTTTTAAATGTAAGAATTAATTGTTATTCTAGTTTTTGTAATTTTTCAATTTTATAATAATATAATTAAATTAAATTGACCAAAATATTTGAAAAGATATTTTAATTAAAGTAGGCGATTTTATTTAAAATTTTTCGGAAAGCTCTTTACAGTTGTCTTGTATTTCATATAGTTATTTAATTTTTTACATAAAATATAGTATTGTATAGTTAGGTATCCTTTTTTAATATATTAAAAATAATCAAATTCAGTACTATTTTCGGATTTCATGCGAGGATAAATCCACATTCACGTTGGATAAACAACATATAAAAATAAATTCTAGTTATGTAAGTGATTAAAAGTTCTTTAACTGCAACCGTCATTCCGCTATGTAATTCTACTGTTTTTATATCTTGTTTTTAAGTGTAAGATTTAATTCAAATATAAATATTAAAAAAATAATAATAATTGAAATGCTTTAAATATTGAAGATAAATAACTTAAAATTAATTTTTTTTACATTGTATCATTAATTATTTTTTTAATAATTCAATGCTTATATTTATTCTTTCAAATATTTCATGATTTAACTCATTATACTCAAGTACTTCCGTTTTATTATTATTATTTTAATTGTAACATTCTATTTTTACATTTAATAAACATTTCTTCCTATTATATTTTTTACAACACAATATTATATTATACACATTTATAATGATAATTTCAATCATCATAAAATAAATTATATTAATCAACACAGTTAATTAATATCATTTATAATCTTAGTTAATTATATTATTAATATTATATATAATTATCTATAATCTTAAACATTATTATTGAAATTAATATTAATTTAATTAATTAATTTTTTTCTTTTAACACATTTTTGCCAGTGCAAGTATGCACTGAAAAATAAACTTTTTTTTTATTTATATTCATTTAAACGAATCTTTTAGTAGTTCTGTTTATATTTGTATATATATTATATAATTTTATGTTTTTAACTCATTTTCTTTATAAATGCTAAAGTTTCAAATATTGTTTTATTTTTCGGGAAAAAAAATTCCATAGCAAAAAAATCTTACAAATTCATTTGTTTTCCAATACATTTGAAGAAATTTTATATAAATATATGTATAATGATGTGATTAAATTGTTCTAAACCAACCACATTAATTCTAAAATAATATAGTTATAATTATTAAAAGAAATAATTATAACAATATATTGTTTAAATATATTGTTAAAATATTGTATATTAATACTATTATATTGTTGCATATTATATATTACATAATAATATCATATTGTTTATTGAACTTATAGGAAAATATAATGTTTAAAATCTATTAAAAGAAAAACTAATATTGAGAAATAACTTATCATGGTTTTTGAAGCACAATATAGAAAATATAAAGAAGTACAAAATTAAAAAAGAATTTTTAGAAAATAATAAAAAATAATTAACGTAAGAACACTTTAAAAATGATAAATTAAAAACATGCTACATCATTTTTCATTAGAGCAACAAAATTCTTTAAAAAAAATTCTTCTTAATTCTTCGAAAAATGAAATACGTATTAGCAATTGCATCAAATTGTAGCCTATATTTTGATTTTTTTTTTATTACCAAATTTTTGATTATGTAAACTTTTATTAAATACAAAAATTTTTTAAATAATTCACGAATATAGATTCATCAAATATAGGTCAGCAGTTTTGATTTTCGGAATACTTTGAAAACAATAAAATTTTAAAAAAAGCATTTAAAAAAATAATCGAAAAAAAAAATTTCATTTCCTTGTTACAATATCAATCAATTGATAAAGATTGAACAATATTAAATAAATTTTTTCTTCATTCATTCATTGTAATATTAGTAACTATTGTTACAATATGATTACAATTAAAATTTCCATTTCAATAAATCTCTGTAGGTCAAAATGATTTATGCATAAATTATATTTAAAAAATTCAACACATTTTTTTTTTAATTTGAGTGACTGGAACAAATAAAAATATCGAAAAATAAATTTTTTGCTGTCATAAATTTATGTAACCTAACTTAAACTATTATTTTAAGGTAAAAACCTAATTTGTGCAATTAAAAATTTAAACTAAAATTATATTAAAAGATTTATTCAATATGGCTTTAAGACACAAGATTTAAATGTGGTTTGTTAAATGTCTTCAATTTTGAAATAATTATAATTCGGGTAAAAATATCGTTTTCAAATATTCTTTTTGTTATGATTAAGCCAGATTTATAAAATGTGGAAGAGATACAAACGAAAAAAAAAATCGATATTTGGACCAAATATCCTCATTTTAAATTTCTCTGTAGCCTTAAGAGAATGAGCAGAAAATTTATTCAAAATTTCAAACGATATAATGAGCCATGACAACTTCTGCAAATATGAAGAAACACAAACATCCTCTATTCGAAAAAAATATATAATTTTACATTTAAATTCAATTGTTCCTAACATTCGAAATTTTACTTTTAAATTCAATTGTTCCTAATATTCGAAATTTTAAATTCAAATTCAAACGACGCTAAAAAGAATGAATACATTAGAATTTTGCTTTAAAATAAAAAATAAAAATTTGCTAAAATAAAAATATTAAAAAATATTTTTCTTTAAATCAAGGAAATATCTAAAAATTTCAATACATAATGTTTTTAAACTATAAAATTTATTACTTCCATACACCATGAAATCCATTTTAAAAAAAATACAGACGATATATTTTTTCAAATTTAATTAACATAATGTAATGGCATCACAGAAAAATATTCTAAAAACATTCTAAAAAACGTATGATTTTTTTTAAAATTCCAAAATAAAAAAATAATTAAATTACTAAAATTTTGTTAAAATAGAAAGCATGAAAAAAATTTTTTTTAATTAAAACATGGGATAAATATTTCTTTTCCAGATTTTAAAAATATTTCTGTTTTTGTTAACTGGAAACGATCTACAAATGTTGACGATATTTTATACTAAAATTTACCACGAAATACATTTAATAAAATACAGACGATATGTTTACTCAAAATTTAACAAACATAATGTAATGGCAAAAAAAAATGTTCTAAAAACATTCCAAAAAACATAACATTTTGTTTTAAATTTCAAAACAACAACAACAACAACAAAATACTAAAATTTTGTTAAAATAGGAAACGTGAAAAAAAAAATTTTTTTAAAAAAAAAAGGGACAAATATCTAATGTCATTTTTTTTTCAGATTTTTAAAATATTATTGTTTTTGTTAATTGGAAAAAATCTGCAAATGCCGAGGATATTTTATTTTAAAATTTACCGCGAAATACATTTAATAAAAATACAGACGATATTTTTATTCAAAATTTAACAAAAATAATGTAAAGGCATCAAAGAAATATGGTCTAAAAACATTCCAAAAAAACGTAGTATTTTTTTTAATTCCAAAACAACCACAACAACAACATCAAAAAAATAATAATTACTAAAATTTTATTAAAACAGTAAACGTGAAAAAAAATTTTTTTTAATAAAAAAAATGGACTAATATCTAATGTCCCTTTTTTTTACAGATTTTAAAATATTATTATTTTTGTTATACTGGAAAAGATCTACAGCAAAATGCAGACGATATTTTATTCTAAAATTTAACACCTGTTTATTTTTAAAAAAAAAAACCTTGACGTTCTTACGAATGTAAATAAGTTACATATATCCGTCTTTGAAGAAGCCGGTATCATAAATCATTTTTCGGATAAAAACATCCCTTTAACAAAAACTATCTTTATGGGATGCGGAGGAGCAAGATGATGAGGAAGAGGAAAAAGGATCTTACCTTTGGAAGAACTGCTCCTCATCTTTCTCCACGGGAAAAAAGGGGTATCCTTTTATTTATTAAATATCCACAGAGTGGTGTCCTTTATTTTTATTGTTATTTGTTTGGTGTCGGGGTGGTTCACAGTGCAAAAGGGTGCGCGCGCTTCCACATGTGTTCTAAAGGGGAGGACGATCGAAACGGCGAACTCATTCGAGTGAGCCTGGTTCTGCTTTTCATCCGTGACTCTTCGATTTTAACAGAGGGATCCCTCGATGCGCAATCAAGATGCGCGCAGCGACGGAAAACATGGAAGGGTGGTTCCTGCTTTCGCCAGCAGAGAGCGCCCTCAAGGCTATCCGGAGACATCAGATAGGCGAGAAAAAAATTGTACGATGCGCATGCTCGTTGAATGAGGAAAGACGAACTCGTCACTTCTTTCACTCATTCATTCATTCACTGTTTCTTTTTAATGAATTGACACTTTTGAAGTATAAATTTATCGTGCATTGTGTAATTGTTATTTGTATAATTATTTTTATAAATTTAGCTCTGGATCTACGACTCTGATTTCAATGTTTTCGTCGTAAATGAGAAATTTGATTTAATTTTTTATTTATTTCATTGATGTCTTATTTATATAAATTAAATTCATTTGCATTATTTATACAAATTAAAAGCTAAATTTTTATTTCTGAATTTTTTATAATATTTATTGTTTTATTGAAATAAAAAGGTTAAAAATTATCCATTTGATTGTAACAGAAAAAAAAAGTTTGAAATTTAGATCACGATTTAAATAAAAAGTCCCAATTTCGAAAGTATTTAAACATCTAAATATTATAAACGAAATTTTTTAGAAGTTCTAATTAAATTTCATTTCGTAACACTAAAGCGAATGGTGAAGCTAAATCATAAAACGATTTTTTTTCTTTTTTAATTCGTTACTATGGTAACCTGTCTCTGTTGATATCAGAATGTTAAAAATTTCTGGTTCTCAAATTTATTCCAGAAGCAATGACATTTGAAAGAACATTTAAACGTTTTGTCTTAGTTATTTGTTTCCATCATCTTTTGACATCGCTAGAAAATGGAATCTCGTAAAATGGAAATAAAATAAAAAATGGAATCTCGAAAGAGAACAGTAAAAACGAAAACGAAAGTGTCGCAACAAAAGAATTAATAAAAGAAACGAAAAGAGAATTGTGTGTATCTGAAATTAAAAGCGAAAAGAATTAAAATATGTAGAAGGGGCAAACGATAAAAAAAAAATTATATTTGTATTATTTATGCATGTTGAAAATAAAAAAATGTTATTAATACAAATTTTTTATTTATTTAATCACTTCAACACTTGCAGTATTAGCTTAAGTAGCAGATATAAATTTGGTTTCTTTAATTAAAATTTTATAAATAAAATTAATGTTCTTAAATTAGAAAAGACGAACACGGTAATTATTCATTTGTTTTTTTATAATTACTTTATTCTTACTTCTGAAAATTGTATAAAGTAGCCGTTTTACATTCCATTTATCTTAATTCATTATCTAATATATATTTTATTAGTTTTCTAATTTAGATTATTATTTAATCTATATATATATATATATATATATATATATAGTAACATCTCGGCTTATAACGTTTAATCGGCTTATAACGGCTTCAAGAAGAGGGCCACTTTCAGGTTCATGGGAACACTTTAATTTTTATTTGCAAGCATTATATATGTATATACAGAGCTCTATTTACAAAAAATGAAAATTAAAGATACTTTGATTCACAAGTGCAGTTTTTCTTTTAATATCGTGTCATCTAAAATTCTAATTATTAAAAATTTTTTTATTACAATTAAGATACTTCCTGAATGACATTTTCTTCCCTATGACACCGCTCTTTTTGAATTTTCCACACGATCGGTGATCGGAATTTATTTTCTTGGTTTTTTTAGTGGAATATTAATATGGGTCAATTTCCCACAAGAAAAGACTCGTAAAACATTTTTTATACTTTTTATCTAGTGTGTATGAAGTAACTGATCTATTCCAGTGGTACATACTGAATAATGCTGAATACACTACAGATTTGAAATATGAGAGATAAAAGATATCAAGTCACATATTCAATATTAAAAAGAAACTATATTTTTGTTTTACAATTCCTTTCCTGTCTGAAGTGATCATTAAAATTGTAATTGAATCCTACATCAAATAACCTAATTCAAGCATTTTGGCCTAATAGCATAATTCTATTTATTAATTGAAGTAAAATAATTATAATTTATTCTTTTTTTTTTTTTTTTTTCCTTTCATAATAAATTTAAATTCGTAAACAAACATCATTTTTTTTCGGCTTTACTGAATTGTGCCGATATAAAATAAAATTGGTCAATACATACATACACACACACACACACACACAAATTAAGTCATTTCGTTTTAAAATTATTTCCTTGAAAAAAACATTTATAACATAACTATTTTAACATTTTTAACATTTATAACCTAACATAAACATTTATTCATAACTTTAAAACATTTTACACTTTTAAGAGTCAATAAGGAAAAATAAATAAAATAAATAAAAGTCAAATAAATTCAACTTTTGTTGTTAATTCAATTAAAATAATTATAATTTCATTTTTTCCCTTCATAATAAATTAAAATTCGTAAGCAAATATCAATTTTTTTTCTGTTTTACTGAATTATTGCCTATATAAAATTAGTAACACACAAAAAAAAATTAAACCATTTGTTTTAAAAATTATTTCCATGAAAAAAAGTTTAAACGTTTTACACTTTTAAGAGTCAATAAGGAAAACATTCTAATTCGAACGTCATAAAATGAACCGAGCAGACGAAAAACAGTTTCATTTACGCGCATGCGCAGTACGTCAGTTTTTCTTTCCCCGTTTTTAGATGGTGAAAGAAGGGGAAAAAAAGAAAAGAAAAGAAAAAAAATGAGTATTCATGAATCTTTGAATGAAAAACGTAGCCTTGATCGGCAGGTAGTGGGCAACCAGCAGATACTTTGTTTTCATTAATTCATCGCTTTTGTGAATACATGAATGCCGCATAGTCCCTGAATGATTATCAAGAGTTTATTTATTTATTTTTTTTTTAACTACTTGCGTGTTAAATAATCTGTTTTTTTTTTTTTTTCTGAACTATACGGAAAGAAATGTATTTTAAGAAATTAATGCTTTTTTTTTGTTTTGTTTTCATTATTTTTTTATTATTCTTGATAAAGGAAATTATGTAGAGAAAAATAATTTTTTACTAGAATTAACGGTGACTGTAATGTACAGAAAAGGGCGGAGTTTTCGGCGTAAAATTTCAGTTTTTATTTAATTACTACTCATATTATATTTTCGTTTTCTTGATCCCTTTCAGCGTTTCTTATTGGTTTATTATTATTTTTTTTTAATTTCTTTCACGAGCTATTCTTATTGTTTTTTTTTTTTTTTTTTTTTTTGCGAGCTATTCTTATTTCTTATTTTTTTTAAATTTTTTTCGAGCTATTCTTATTGGTTTATTTAAATCTCTTTCACGATTTTTTTTTTTTTTTGACATAATATTTTTAATTTCTTCCCCGAGTTTTTTCATATATAATATTTATTTATTTTAATTTATTTCACGTGCTAATAATTATATAATTAATTAATTAATGTAAAATTGCTATAAAAGATCGTATTTTGAAAGCGAAGACAATTTTATTTCAAAATGAAAATGAGATTTTTCAAGAAAAGAAAATAGTTTGGAATTCTATAGTTATATTTATTTTTTAAGATTGCTGTTACGCGTTTTGTTCTTATACTAAATTTAAAATTGTATGGATTATCTGTATATCGAACCAGCGGATTATATTTTTAATTTTAGAATTTTTTAGATTTTGAATCTAACGTCTTGGTATAAATGTATAAAAACAAAAAAAAAGAAAACGAAAATGCATGGTAGAAAAAAATATTTAAGATTACTGCAGAATAGTTTTCATGCCCTGGAATGATAAAACTACTCATTAATAATATTTTCTCGTAAAGTTTTATAAATTAAGTAATTAATTTTTTTTTATTCAACGCTATTCAGATATACCAGCTGTTGCATAAAATACTAATTATTTGATTAAAGTTCATTCTGAAGAAATAAGAATAACCATTACAAAGACAGAAAAGAATTAGTTAAAAAACTATGTTAATGTTTTCTGAAGAAACAATAGCATTTTTCCCACGAGTAGAGTTATAACATTTCACTTCCAGGAAAGAGGAATTTATATTCTCTTTAATAAATACATGATAACAACTTATCACTCAAATTATAGCAGATAAGCAGTATTCTGGATATTTATATTACATGCAGTTAGTGTTTTGTACTGATGAGAACAACCTGTCACTCAAATATGACAGTAGATATTCAGTGTCTTGAATAATGAGACTCAGAAATGTCGTGCAACCTTCACAGGTCGAAACACTTATAGATGGAATAGGGACTACATCATGAGTTGCTGCATCGGGATTAGTGATAGACCATAGGCTGAGAAAGTGTCTAATCCAATGAAAAGTGAGGAAAGCACCCATTCCTTTGACGGATTGTCTTGTTTTGGAGAAGAAGGGGAAGTGAGTTCTGAGACGATACAACAAGAAGTGTTGTTTTTCTTTTTTGTCTGAAGTGATAGAACAGGCCGGAGTTTCCGCCTGTTTCTGAATTGAGCTCCTTATAGTTTCGTACCATGTGATAATTAAGGTCGTTACAGACCAGTCGCAGACCAGGTGCATTAGATTCGTCGAAGACTTGAGAATTCTGAAAATCTCTGACCTTGGAGTGAACTGCACTTGTATATCTAATTTATATCTTTAATTTAATTTTTTTTTTTGTAAGTAGAGTTCTGTGTGTATATGTATATATATATATATTTATAATCATCATAACTGACTCGACAGCCCATTGTTGGCCTTGGCCTTTTTAAAAAGATCCAGCCAGGCTGTTCTTCTCTTGGCCGTGGACCTCCGGTTTTTTATCTTAATAACATTAAAATCAGAGTCTAAACAGTCGACCCATCTCTTTTTCGGTCTTCCCCTTGGTCGTTGTACAAAAGGAGTTACATTGATAACTTTCAAAGCAGCTCTATCACTTTCCATTCTCATGAGATGACCGGCCCATCTCATTCTGTTCAGTTTAACAAATTTTAGAATGTCAATATCTCTAAAAAGTTTGTAAAGTTCAAAATTGTATCTTCTTCGCCAAATTCCATTATCATTGATACCACCAAAAATTATTCGTAGCACTTTTCTTTCGAAGATTGCCATAATTTTCTCTTCTCTTGCTGTTAGTGACCATGTTTCAGACGCATATGTTAATACTGGTCTTATGAGAGTTTTGTACAGTAAAATTTTTGTTCTTCTTTTAATCAGGTGGTATCTTAATTGGTTTCTAAAACCAAATAAGCAGCGATTGGCAGCAATAGTTCTCTTTTAGATCTCGGGGCTGATTTCATTTTGGTATTCTATCTCAGATAACAGGTAAGTAAACTTTTTAATATATATAATTTAGGCCGAGATGTTACAAAACTAAATAACCTTTTATAGTTAGGATTTCCTAATAATTAAAAATAGATTTGGCATTAAATATAAAAGATTTGACAGTATTGACAAATCCATAAAATAAATACATAAATAACATTGCCCATAAATTAATTATCTTCTATTTAAACGACGTGTTTCTTTCAAAAGAGAAATCAGTATCATTTCAATGGTGAAAAAATAACAATCAAAATGAAAATAGTTTTGAAAAATTGCATGCGAAAATCATTCAGTTTTCTCGATTTTCGCTTGATTTATCTTTCAATGTTTGAACGCAACGGCTGCGTTTGCAGACAAATGCGATAAGAAAAATCTATTCTTCCAGAACAATAAGAAAAAACATTTTTTTTTTATTTACCGATGCAACCTGAACATTATCTGTAATTACGTTAGAACATATGCGTTCGATTAGAGTATTGTAAAGGTATTTATAACTGAAAATGCACATTATCTCGTAGTGGGAGAAATGAAGCTATTTAAAGATTACTGGTTTTTATTGAAAGAAAAACATCATTGAAGTCAATGGAAATCTAACAAAACGAAATTGAAACGTTTATAACATTATTATGTAAAGTAACGAAATGTAACATACTACTGTGTCCAAAAAGTAAGACCACTTTTCAATTTAAAATTCCCGGGGCTTATGGAATTTCAACTTTTTTTAGGTTGGTGGCACTGTCTTTGAGATCTGTGTGAAATTTGACGTCAAAATATTCATTAGTGTTTGAGTTACGCTTGGCTTTGCGAGACGCTAATACTGATTCCGGCGATTTTTAAAATGTCTGAATTCGTAGAGCAAAGAACTGGCCTTAAATTTTGTTTGCGGAAACGTATAGAATGTTGCAGAAGACATTCGGTGAGCATTCCTATAGCAGAAAGAAATGTTTAAAAGTGGTATAAACAGTTCAAAGAAAGTAAAGACCGCGTTGAAGACGAAGAGCCCTCTGGGCGACCCTCAATCTCAACCGACGAAGCTCACGTCCAAAAAATTAAAGATTTGGTGTTTGCAAACCATCGATTTACAATTAGAGACCTTGCTACCACATTTATGGACAAACAACTCTTGGTTTTTGCATCATGATAATGCGCCAGCTCACACTGCATTGATTCTTCGTGACTTTTTCGCCAAAAATGAAACCCATATCGTTCCACACCACCATATTCACGATTTAGCGTCGTGCGACTTCTGGCTATTCCCTAAACTCAAAAGACCACTCCGGGGACATCGTTTTGAGTCTATTGAAGAGATTGAACGTGGATCGTCGCGTGCTTTGAAGGCCATCCCTGCCGATGGCTGTTTAGCATGCATTGAGGATTGGAAAAAACGTTGGCATAAATGCATTGTATCCGGGAGGGATTACTTTGAAGGCGATGAAATAAATTTTATAAGAATAAATAAAGACTTTTTAAAAAAAAATAAAAATTGGTCTTACTTTTTGTGCACAGTAGCACAGCTTTATGTAATGTATCACTAAGAAATTCCTTCAATACATATATATTTATGTAGCGTTAGCCGGTTTCAACTGATTCATTCCGGCCGAACCTACAATTTTGTTAGACTTCTCTACCAGTCTAACAAAAGGCTGTACTTTTGCAGTGGGTGTCTAGGGGATTTGACAGACACAACGCAGTAACGGGACGTCACTTTAAATAAAGCCATTTATTCCTACGATATTTTACAATGATATTTACATTAACAATTAATTAAAGGGAGGGATAAACATATTCTCTCGCTGCTTGACGCAGCTTCCCCAATCGCTCCTGCCAGCCGTCTCTTCCTTCTTTCTTCTACGGGGTCCTGTCCCCTTCACGTGGGGTCAGAGTTCAAAGTTCAATACACCCCCACGTTGTAAACAGGCTCTGTCAAAGACAAGCAATCGTAAGGTGTCGCCGCCTGCTGATTACCACATAAACAAATCCTACATTTATGTCAAAAAAAAAAAAAAAAAAAAAGAATTTGACAAATACGAAACAAAGTCGATTCGTGTTGTTGTTGCTGGGACTAACCCTCAGCGTCCTGCAGCGTGGGACGGACACCCCATGAGAAGTCTGTTCATGGATGGAGGGATAGTGAACAGCTTCTGTTCTGATGGAGCACCCATGGGTAGAAATCTGAATTCTGCTCCGTCTAGCTAAAGAAGGAGAACAGTGCCTTCCGGGAGGAATTTTATGAGGGGGGGAGGGGACTACCCCGAATAATTTTTAATGGATTCCTCTAATATTAAGCGAATAGAGTTTACTTATGACTTCAAAAATGGGAATCTTGGCTAACATCTATTGTTGTTGTTGTTGTGACTAATTCTCAGTGTTCAACAGCACGGGATGCACATGCTATGAGTAGTCTATTCATGGATGGAGGAAAAGGGGGCAGCTTCTGCTATGATGGAGCACCCGTAGGTAGAAGTCTGACTTGGCTTCGTGTCACTGAAGAAGGAGGGCGGTGCCTTCCTTGAGGACTTTTAGGGGGAACTACCCGAAATTTGCGTATCGTATGGGAAAAAACCTGGGAAAACTGCCACCAATTTGTTCTGACTAACAAGGTAAGATGCTGAATATCCCAAACACCCTCGAGACTCTTAATTGTTTTAAACAACGTCTACAACAATCCCGCCAGAGGATTGAACATCGGCCTAGGCATTGCATGCTATTGCAATGCGTAGATTTCAAAACAAAGCATAATTCCTCCACAAAGTGTTCTTTTTATGGTTTAAACACAAAATTTAAGCACAAAAAATAATAATAAACCAATAAAAACCATTACATCACAAACGTCGTCGAGTCACCTCGTTTTTGAAATAGTGTCTACAACAAAGCCACCAGCGGATTGAACATCGGCTCTAATGCTCACCAGTGGCGCACGTTGCTACTGAACAATAAGTGAGTCAGAGCAGGTTTAAATTGTGATTGCATGTTATTGCAATGCGTAGGTTTCAAAACAAAACATAATTCCTCTACTACTATTACACTACACCACACCACACATCACTGGTCTCGAGCTGAGTTGCCCCTTTACAGTTTGGGAATGATGTGGGTGAGAAGAAGTCTGTTTGGGCTTTGTGACGATCTACGGTCATATGAGACCGGGACCTACGGCTTAAAGTGGATTCCGAACCACTACAAACATCCAGGGCAACGCCGGGATTCGAACCCGAAACCTGTGGCACCGAGCGCTAGCCACTCGGCCATCAGGCCCCCACATAATTCATACACAAAGTTTTGTTTTTTATAGTTTAAGCATAAAACTTAAGCACAAAAAATAATAATAAACCAATAAAAAACATTACATCCCAACGCTGTCGAGTCTCCTCGTTTTTTCAAACAGCGTCTACAGCAATGCCACCAGAAGATTGAACATCGGCCCTAATTCTCCCCAATGGCACATGTTACGCAAATTAAGACCATAATAGATTCTATTAAATTATTTTGTATGAATGCATGGTAAATTTATGTACTTTTCCATGTGGTAATGCAATTCTTCGTCATTAATTAGACATAATTCTTTTTTATAATCATTTGAACGAAATAATTATAAATGAATTTCTATTGTTCATAAATAATTATACCTATTACACAAATTTTACCTTATTTAATATCATTTTTCAGTAGCATATAAATATAAATTTAGCCACAATTAAGTCAAATATTTTGTCTTAATTAAAATCATATTTATTTATTTCATAAGATCACCAAATTTTAAATATGCAATACAAATAAACCATTCTTAAACATTATTTTTAAAAACTACTATTTAAAATTATTACAAATTAAAAATTATTCTTATGTAATTATTGTGTTTTTCGTAAAAATAAATAATTTCAGTGTTACACATAAAAAAAATTACTTTCAATGTTACCAGTTATAGATTTCAGTGTTACACATAAAAAAATTATTTTCAATGTTACCAGTTATAGATTTCAGTGTTACACATAAAAAAATTACTTTCAATGTTACCAGTTATAGATTTCAGTGTTACACATAAAAAAATTACTGTCAATGTTACCAGTTATTGATGAACATTCTTATCAGTATTTGGTTTTGTAATTTCATGCCATTTTTTTTTCTTTTAATTTCGCAATACCTGATAACCTACAAAAAATGAAAAAAAAAAAACTGTAATTTTTTTTATGTATAACCCCTTTATTTTATTTTTTTTAATTCTTAAAATTTTTTGTAAATGAGCCGTTGAGTATAATTGGAAGATTTTTTCCCTACATAAGTTACGGTAAAAATTTATTCCGCCAAATCGCCAAATAGAAATTCATTATTTGCCAATACACGGAACTTCAGGCTGAAAGAAAAATTACCTGTTCTTATGAGAAATAAATTGGGAAACTTATGGAAGTTTCGAATGATAAAAGACAGCCGCTCTTTTACGTAATGGACTTGATAAGAACAAAGAAACACGGAATGGAATAACAAACAATCGAAAATAGTTTTTGGGAGACCATATTTAATAACTTACTTATATTAACAAAGATTTTTTTTATTTTTAAAACAAATAGAAAAATCACAAAATGGCGGCGTTTTTAAAAAAAAAAAAAATGTCTTTCATTTTCAATCGAATAATTTAAAAATAGCTTTAAATTTTCCAATTTTTCATTTATTTATTTTTTTCGTATTATTAAAATAATATTTATATGAAGGTTTATTTTATTTTATTTTTATTTACCTTATTTTCATGATTCTAACTCGTATATTTCTTTTTTTTTCTGGTTTTCATCCACTTATATGCATATTATGTATTTTTAATATTATTATTTAATTCGCTTATTATATTTATCACATTAATGCATTATTCAATTCCTTCTATTAGCTCACACTCTCCCTACATATATCTTGTTCAAATTTTCAATCGTTCATAAAATACTTTTCATTCATCCACTCAAGTTCAAATACATTTTTTTTTTTTTTTGAACTTGTAGTGGATGACACTGGATGTGAATACAGTTTTTTCAAATATTGATTCAGTAATTGAATTTAATTAATTCATTTTATTTTTTTTTAGATTTAAGTTGCATATATTAACCAATAGAAGGCGCCAGATAAACTTAAAAAAATGAATGAAAATTATTTATAAATGACTTTTTGCAATAGAGTGAAAAAAAAGTAGGAATTGACTTTAAAAATTTTTTTTTTATATTACTGGTTTATTATTATTATCTTATATTAAGCGCAAATGATAATTAAGATTATTAATTAAAACTCATTTTTGCTGCTTAAATTCTGAACCAGAATGTAAGAAAAAAAAAGAAAGTTTCAAACGATAATTCAAATTATTAATTGAAATTCGTTTTTGCTATTATTTGCTAATTATTTATACGTTATTATATTTACCAAATTCATAGCATTATTTATGCGTGGTATTTTTCTTTTACTGACTTTTTCCTTATCATAAATTACGTGTGATAGAAAATTTTTTGATTTGATTCTTCTTTTGTTCTAACGCGGATATATCATAGCTTTCTTCTTTCTTTTTCTATGAGCATGTTTATTTCGTCAGATATTGCAACTTGATCAAATATTATTATCAGTTTCAAAATTTGCATTTGAAATTTCAATAAGTTTGGATAAATATCAGGTAGCTTTATATTGATAACATCAATCTTATTTTGAATAACTAAATATTTTCTAATAAAGAAGCGCATTTGCTATTAATACAAGTTTCAGGAAATATTGTTGGTCTTGATTAGTTAAAAATACCATTGAATTACATTTATGTTAACTTTTTAAGTTTCATAGAACTCTTATTCAAGTAAGATAAAAAATTTATCTGGGAAGGATTTCACGATTGTTATCTCACAATAATTATAAATTAAATATATTTAAAAATATTTAATAATAAAAAGTAATTTTTTCCCATAAAATAAAAATGCAAACGATAATTCACTTTATTAATTAAAACTCGTTTTTGCTTTTTAAATTCGGAACCAAAATGAAAGAAAGAAAAAAATTCAAAGGATAATTCCCATTATTAATTAAAACTCTTTCTTTGCTGTTTAAATTCTGAACCAGATTGTAAGAAGGGAAAAGAAAAGAAAAATTTAAACAATAATTCCCATTAATAATTAAAACTCGTTTTTGCTGTTTAAATTCTGAACTAGAATGCAAGAAATGAAATTCAAGCGATAATTCACATTAATTAAAAATCATTTTTTGCTGTTTTTATTCTGAACCAGAATGCAAGAAAGAGAAGAATAGAAAAATGCAAATGATAATTCACATTATTAATTAAAACTCGTTGTGCTGCTTAAATTCTGAACCAGAATGCAAAAAAGAAAAGAAAAAGAAAATTCAAACGATAATTCACATTATTAATTAAAATTCGTTTTAGCAGCTTAAATTGTGAAGCAGAATGCAAAAAAGAAAAGAAAAAGAAAATTCAAACGATAATTCACATTATTAATTAAAATTCGTTTTAGCAGCTTAAATTGTGAACCAGAATGCAAAAAAAAAGAAAAGAAAAAAAGAAAATTCAAACGATAATTCACATTATTAATTAAAATTCGTTTTAGCAGCTTAAATTGTGAACCAGAATGCAAAAAAGAAAAGAAAAAGAAAATTCAAATGATAATTCACATTATTAATTAAAATTCGTTTTAGCAGCTTAAATTGTGAACCAGAATGCAAAAAAGAAAAGAAAAAGAAAATTCAAACGATAATTCACATTATTAATTAAAATTCGTTTTAGCAGCTTAAATTGTGAACCAGAATGCAAAAAGAAAAGAAAAAAAAAAGAAAATTCAAACGATAATTTACATTATTAATTAAAATTCGTTTTAGCAGCTTAAATTGTGAAGCAGAATGCAAAAAAAAAAAAAAGAAAATTCAAACGATAATTCACATTATTAATTAAAATTCGTTTTAGCAGCTTAAATTGTGAAGCAGAATGCAAAAAAGAAAAGAAAAAGAAAATTCAAACGATAATTCACATTATTAATTAAAATTCGTTTTAGCAGCTTAAATTGTGAAGCAGAATGCAAAAAAAGAAAAGAAAAAGAAAATTCAAACGATAATTCACATTATTAATTAAAATTCGTTTTAGCAGCTTAAATTGTGAACCAGAACGCAAAAAAGAAAAGAAAAAGAAAATTCAAACTATAATTCACATTATTAATTAAAATTCGTTTTAGCAGCTTAAATTGTGAACCAGAATGCAAAAAAAGAAAAGAAAAAAGAAAATTCAAACGATAATTCACATTATTAATTAAAATTCGTTTTAGCAGCTTAAATTGTGAACCAGAATGCAAAAAAGAAAAGAAAATTCAAACGATAATAAAATTCGTTTTAGCAGCTTAAATTGTGAACCAGAATGCAAAAAAGAAAAGAAAAAGAAAATTCAAACGATAATTCACATTATTAATTAAAATTCGTTTTAGCAGCTTAAATTGTGAACCAGAATGCAAAAAAAGAAAAGAAAATTCAAACGATAATAAAATTAGTTTTAGCAGCTTAAATTGTGAACCAGAATGCAAAAAAGAAAAGAAAAAGAAAATTCAAACGATAATTCACATTATTAATTAAAATTCGTTTTAGCAGCTTAAATTCTGAACCAGAATGTAAGAAGGAAAAAGAAAATTCAAACGATTATTCACATTATTAATTAAAACTTGATTTTTCTGTTTAAATTCTGAACCAGAATGCAAGAAAAGAAAAATTCAAACGATAATGGTAAGTTAACGTTTATTTTAACGATATTTTTTTTAAATAAATTTCTTTTAGGGAAATTAATAGAGAGTTTTTGCATATTGTGTTTTTATAATATGGTATTTTTTTTCCCTAGCGCGCATGCTCATAGGAAACATTATTACCGATGCGCATGCGCAATTTCCTATGAGCATCCGCGCTAGGGAGAATAAAATACCGTATTATAAAAATACAGTATGCAAAAACTCTCTAATGTTTTAAGTATTAACTTAAACTTTTTGTTAACTTCTCAATGGGCCTCATATTATAACATTTTGTTCACAGATGATTAAAATTGTGCTGAAATAATAATTTTTGGATTTACGACAGTGCACATTAAAAATAAATAAAAAGAGAATCCAGAATATTACATAAAAATTATATCAAGTTTCAGATTTCATTATTAAAAAGTCTCCAGGTTAAAAAGTGCAGTTGTTTATAGTGAAAAAGAGCATTTAATTATTTTAGGACATTTGATAAAATTACGCACAAGCTATGTTAAACATCTAATCAACTTAAACTATTTTTTTTCTCTGTTGTAAGTGTTATTAAATTGCAAATGTTGTAAAATCTATTTTACAGAAAAGTTTTTTAAATAAAGTAAATAAGAGTTGTTGCAAATGAAGTAACAGTATATACATTACATGAGAAAGATATCCCCTGAAGATTAGTAAGGCTAATTTCAGAAACCCCTAAATAATGGTAGATTCATTTTAATTTAATTTAGCTAATTTAAATAGTTAGCGTTAATTTAATAAACTGGATTTAGTGAAATTCAATAAAATAATAAATAACTACCAATTGGTCTGCGAACCTAGTTAAAAATTTATCATTGTAGTGTGCAGGTTAAGCAACCAGATTGTAACTGGGTGTGGTTAGGTTGAGATACTCGAGGTTCAGGTATAAAAATCCACAGTTTTATTTACACACGCACAAACATCACACACATACAATTAGAGACATATAATATTTAACTCTTTTAAAGGCATATAATTATAGATTCGCAGAAGGACTCCACTTCGAAACCAAAAGGGCCTGAATGGCCAAGTGGCTAGCGCTCGGTACCCCAGGTTTCGGGTTCGAGTCCCGGCGGTGGTTCGGAATCCACTTTAAAACTGTAGGTTCCGGTCTGTTTAGCCCTCGTGCGCAAAAGATGACCGTAGAGCGACAAAACCAATCGAAACCAAAAACCTGAAACTCGGCTACGCGCAGGGTGCGTTAAATATACTTTTTCTCCTGGAGGGAGTCTGTAGGCCAGTTAATACATTAGGTCAAGCTATATATATTTCCTCTAGGGATGAGATACTATGATATAAACGTTCTCAGCGGAATCTCAAGTTGCGCTGTACTTCCTCTCGGGTTAGAGTCTGCAGGCCAACTGATCATTTCTCCTGAACGCCCCAGGGGGCGCTCATGCCAAAGGGTAGTAGGAAACATGGTTACATCATGTAATATCATTAGTATCTTTCAAATTTTTTGGGACAATCAAGTTTGATGTACAAATATAATAATTTATTTAATACTGACTAGCACTTTGAAAACCTTCAATCATATTCTTCAGTTATTAATCTTAACCAATCACTTAAATCGTCTTTACAATTTCTTAAAGAACGATATTTTTAATTCGGAAACAACTTTTTATCTGGCGTTTAGTTGCTTGCCTGCTAGCTTTTATTTTAATTCAATTCGAGCGTTTGTTGGGTTTAACAACGTACCCATTTTTATTTCATGTTTGTATTGGATATGATAAATACGCTATTAACTATTAATCATAACGTAGTGCTTAAATTTTATTGAAGATTTTTACGTTACTTCGCAGAAATCTTTCTAAAATAAAGTATGGCATAGAATGTTGAAACGGTAATAATAATAATAATAATAAAACCAATTATTCTAAAGGTTAAAAACTAAACTTTCTAACGTCAATTAAAAAGTGTTTTTAAAAGGGTGTTTAATTATAATTAAAAGTGACAAAATGGATAACATTAGAATCGAAACTGTTGCCATATTTTAAAGCGAACTATAAGTTATGTTGCAGCGTGTTCATCTAAGATGCAGAAGAGATCAGGTTCGAATGAACTGAAAACACTCGTTGCAGTTTCTGCTTTCAAAAACAAGGAGACTTGTTGGGTATTTAAGTGTGCCTTTGATGGTAGTTTCATACATGCAAATACTAAATTTGCCCATTTAACTCAATCCTCCTTTATTTTAAAGACCTCGCAACACTAATTGTGCCTTTTAACAGCAAAGGCACTATATTTATTTGTGCACGTTATCGAATAAGATTGAATATTACTTGCTTAATTATTAAAGAGTTGAATAAAATTTTCTATTTACACTCAAGAGCCAAAACATTATGACCACCTGCCAATAACGAGTTGGCCCACCTTTGGCGCGCAACACAGCTTCAACCCGCCTTGGCATGGATTAATACCACCACATAATACCAGTTAAATACCACTTCCACCTGATCACGTGCCTTCCACGTCATCCGGGCGAGTTCATGCAGAAAGGGTGGTCATAAGGCTCTTGAGTGTATATATATATACACACACACACTGAAGAGCCAAAACACCTGTCAATAACGAGTTGGCCCACCTTTGGCGCGCAACACAGCTTCAACCCGCCTTGGCATGGATTAATACCACCACATAATACCAGTTAAATACCACTTCCACCTGATCACGTGCCTTCCACGTCATCCGGGCGAGTTCACTGCAGAATGTAGGGGTGGTCATAATGTTTTGGCTCTTGAGTGTATATATATATATATACACACACACACTGAAGAGCCAAAACATTATGACCACCTGTCAATAACGAGTTGGCCCACCTTTGGTGCGCAACACAGCTTCAACCCGCCTTCGCAGGGATTAATATCACCACTTAATACCAGTTAAATACCACTTCCACCTGATCACGTGCCTTCCACGTCATCCGGGCGAGTTCACTGCAGAATGTAGGGGTGGTCATAATGTTTTGGCTCTTGAGTGTATATATATATACACACACACACACTGAAGAGCCAAAACATTATGACCACCTGTCAATAACGAGTTGGCCCACCTTTGGTGCGCAACACAGCTTCAACCCGCCTTGGCATGGATTAATACCACCACATAATACCAGTTAAATACCACTTCCACCTGATCACGTGCCTTCCACGTCCTCCGGGCGAGTTCACTGCAGAATGTAGGGGCGGTCATAATGTTTTGGCTCTTGAGTGTATTACGAAAGATGATACTGTAGTGTGCAAGTTGTGCAGTTGGATTGTAACTGGGTGTGGTTGGGTAGATACTTGAGACACAGGTTTCAGAAATCACAGCTTTATTCACATACACAATCACAACACACGTACAATTAACTACAGACAATATTTAACACATTTAAAGACAGGTAATTATAGATTCATCGAAGGATTCCACTGCTAAGCCGTAAGCCCGATACTCAGGTTAGCGCAGGGATCGCGAAAGATACTTCCCCTCCGGGTGAGAGAGACTGTAACCAACAAATACGCAAGATTGCGTTAATTCTCAACATAAGCTGGTGGTCTCGAGTGAGAGTCTCGAGAGCTACTGACCAATTCTCTTGAACTCCATAGGGGACGCTTTTGCCAGTGTTCGATAGTTCGAACACACACAAATAAACTCAAATAATATTCGACACACACACGAATAAATGGAAGTGGACTGTAATTAATTAATCTCCTTTATTTAGGCAGCCATCAAACTCGAAGATGAACTGCCCACACACTTATTGCTCTCTGGGGTTACACTTATTAAACTCATTTATTTATGCAACCATCGCTCTCGTGGATGGACTGCTACACGACCTCTCTCTTTGGTCGCAGTTTCTCAACTCCCTTTACTTACATTCTTTTTCTCTCTCCCTGGCCCTCACCCCCTACCAGACACCCCCACAGACAGGATGTTTTTCTGGACATAGGGCGTTGACTTCCCCTAAGCACGGGGACCTGGGTTTCGACGTAACAGCCAGAGTGTAGGAAGAAGCCCGGTTACAATACAATTTTTCACAAAATCAATGAAAGTTTTTTTAATTGCGTTAAGTTGTAAAAATACTACAGAAAAATCATTTTTTTAAATCTCCACAGAATAATTAGGTTTTTTTTTTTTTTTTCCGTAATCCTTAGTTAATTTCAAACTTTTCACATTGTCCGTTGAAATACGGAGAATATGCCGTAATTTCTCCCTATATCTATATGTAAACCATATTGCATCGAGTTGTTTAAAGAAGTACTTAATTATAAACTGAAAAATCTGGACTCGCCGTTTCGAGATTCTCTCTAATTCTCCTTTTATCTTTCAGGGATTTAATCTCTTTTCAAAGAAGATTTATTGTTCTTAATCATCAAAAGAATAAAAAAAAAAATCATCTGAATGTTAGAAAAGGGAACCCTGTTATCCGGATTTCGAATTCCAATATTCTTTTTACCGTACTCATTAAAAGTTAAAATACGGCTTTACTCTTTATATCGATATTGACTGCGAATGTCTTGGAGATTAGTCGAACAAATATTCTTTGAACTAGAGAGGAACAGGAGAGATTTCGAGGAATTTAATTAATCATTTCGAAGAGAATGTTTTGAGATTTAAGTTCAGATTATTTGCCATTGATTGAATATTTTTATTGGTCAAAAATGGAGCAATATTTATGATTCAAAGTTTTAAGTCAAATAAAAATAAGCATTTATTACAAACAACTATCAGAAAAATGCTCTAGAAAAAAATTGTAAATTCTGTAGTGTGTAGGTTGGGCATAAAAGAATCGCATAAAAAAATATTTTTGAAACTTCATAAATAGTCTATAAAATATATTGTTTGCAGAATATTAAAAAAAATCTTTTTATGCGGTAAATAGTAAACCGCATTATAAATAAAAACCTCAAGATTTAGTACTATCTCGCATCTAATAACATTCATATAATGTTATCGATATGATATAATGTCAGAGCCATCTGGTGGATTTTTTTTTTTAATTTGCATGTCATCATGACAACCATATTTGTTCTCTTTTTTTTTTTAATTAATTATTATTAATAATATGCATTTGATGGAAATATTTTTTATATACCGCACAAAAAAAAAAAAAAAAAAAAAAAATCGCATAAAAAGGGTCATAAAAAAAACACTTAAAAAAGATCGCACAAAAAAAGTTGCATAAAAAAAGACCACACACAAAAAAAAGGACCACAAAAAAAGCTCATAAAAAAGACCCCCAAAAAAAATCGCTTAAAAAGAACCACACAAATTCGCATGAAAAAGATCACAAAAAAATCACATAAAAATGGACCATAAAAAAGACAGCACAAAAAAATAAAGTAGGCAAAAGAAACCGCATTAAAATGGACTACAAAAAAATCGCATAAAAAAGGAGCAAAAAAACGCATAAAAAAGGACCACAAATAAATCGCATAAAAAAGGACCACAAAAACAAAAACTCATAAAAAATGACCACAAAAAAATCGCATAAAAAAGGACCACAAAAACAGATTTACTGTATTATTTGTAACACTCAGACCATGCTTTACAAAGATACCTGAATATGTACATCGTGTAAACTAGAAGGTACATAATTATTTTGCATATGATTCATAGCAAATAAATATTATAAAATTCAAAAAAATATTAATACAGAAATAAACATTAAAAACTGTACTTGATATTCAGTTTAACAACCAATATTGATTTCTTTTAAAATATTTCCCATTAGATGTTTGTACTTAAAAATGTAAACATACATGGAAAGATAATAGACTAAAGATTACATTGAAATCCTTACCTTTACATTAAAATCAATAATCCAGCTTTTTGGCACATTGACGATTTATTAATTAAAACTTGTAAATGCAACCTTGTGATTTCAGTCATTCTATTAAAAAAAATAATCAACAGACTGTTTCATTTAGAGAAAATAATGTTAGATTATGAACACTTTATCTACTGAGTGACAACTTAGACGTAGCAACATCGCTATTTTCAAATTGATAGCCCACAGATTCATTGAAAGCTCTTTCAATTTTGCGCAGGCGTAAAAAAGAATAATCTTAGGTTTTCTTCTTAACCAATATGTAGTAAAAAGATAATTTAAAATATATTTTTGTTTCAGCTGCCTAAAGGCCAATTGGCTAGCGCTCTGGTCTTTGGTATCTCAGGCATCAGGTTCGAATCCTGGCTGTGAGATGGATGCTTGTTAGCGGTTCGGAATCCACGTTAAATTGTAGGTGCCGATCTAATTAGCCTAAAGTGTGCAAAAAATGACCGTAGAGCGACAAACCAAATAAGACAGAATATTCCAATTAAGATTTTTAGCACGACTCGTGGCAATGAGCGCCGCTGGTGAGAGCAGTAGGGATCAGGTTCAGTCCGTTGGCTGCTTTATTGTAGACACTGTTTCAAAAAACGAGGAGACTCGATGGCATTTGTGATGTTCAGCATCTTGCCTCGTTAGTAGGATTATCTAGGTGGAACTTTTCTGGGTTCTATTCTTGATATCGAAGTAATTACAACTCCGTGACCTATAACTAATTCATTTAGCAATAGAGTTTTAAAAAATGAGTAAAGTGAGACAGAAAATGTCCCTGTACGATACGAAATGTATTGTTCCCTGCCTTACGATACGAAATGTATTGTTGAGGCGGGGCATTTTATATTGCAGATCGCCTCTGAACAATATTTAAATGTATTGTTTGCTGCGGAGAGTTGTATAAGGCTGCCACCGTTCTAGCGCGATATTAAAAGTATTGATGGGGGTAGGGCATTATATAGAGGAGTGCGTTGCGTCTGTACGTTACGAAATGTATTGTTGGTGGCAGGGCGTTATATCATTCGCGGTGCTGCGCCTTCACGATACGAAATGTATTGTTCGGGTTCGAGTCCCGGTGGTGCCATGGATGTTTTGTAGTGATTCGGGTTCGAGTCCCGGCAGTACCATGGATGTTTTGTAGTGATTCGGGTTCGAGTCCCGGCAGTACCATGGATGTTTTGTAGTGATTTGGGTTCGAGTCCCGGCAGTGCCATGGATGTTTTGTAAGGATTCGGAATCCACTTTAAACCGTAAGTCACGGTCCAGTGCGTTGGATATTTTAGTCTTAGTGGTTTCGCGGAATGCACTTTAAACCGTAGGCCATGAACATCGCCTGCGATAAGATCTTTGGACCTGGTATGTCTTTTGCACCATTGTTGGGGGGTTTAGTAACAGTCTTCAGCCTTCAGGTGCTTTCTAAAATTGTGAAACATATGCCCTTTGTCATTGTTCGACCATCGCGTCTCCCTCTCATCTCATCGATTGTATTGGGTCCTTTGTGGTGTAATCTTTCCTGCACCAGGGGGATCTAGTGATGCAGCATGATCTACTGGACTCGGTTTAGGATTCTAAATCAAGGGGATAAGCAACAACAACAACAACAGAGCGCTGAGGTGACAACCTAACCCGTAAAAAGAAAACGCTTTCTAATTTTCTATTAGGCAGAGGGTCTTGGCCCACCATGACGATGAAGAATAAAAATCGAAAGCTATACAGTGTTAACGATTTCTTTTTATGGTCACATATTCTTTCTTTAAGTTTGCAAAGCAGCAATAATTCATGGACACTCATGTTTCGTTCCTCCAAACCTTTGAGAACAGTGCCCATATTTTCAAGGTTTGATTGGTAGCTCTACTATCATTTTGTGCACTATTTAGGCTAATTAAATCGGAACCTACAGTTTAACGTGGATTTAGAACCCCTCACAAACATCCATGCCACCGCCAGGATTCAAACCTGAAGCCTGTAGTATCAAAAGCCAGAGCCCTAGCCAATCGACCATCAGCCCGCAAACTTTCAAGGATATTGCCCAGAAGAACAGATCTTTCATTAGTCGCATACAAGATTTTTCTCAATGTCAATCGGCTTTGAAGTCAACATGTACAGGCCATACTGTACAATTCTCAACTGATTTAAGAAAAGGCAGGAAATATTTAACCCTTTCTCACATTAACAAGGAAATTTAGTTTTTCTTCAATATTTAGAAGTTTTGTAGGGTGTCGATGCCTAGCAAACTCTGCTTTATATGGCACCACGAGGGCATTCATGCGATAAAAAGGATTAATTAACCGAAAAATAAGTATGTGAGGAAAAACTTTTTTAGTGGAAAAAAATTAAATGAAATCGCAGCTTCCATTGATGCTTTGCCAATGATAGAAGTAGAAATTTCAAACAAGCAAAATTTACTGCGTTAAAATGTAACTATAACATGTGGTTGAAACGTTTGTAGGCTGACATATAGTTGGCGCTACTAGTATTAAATCCATATGATTTTTAGTTAGCCCTAACCTTCAAAAGACACGTGTATCAATTTGACAGCTGTTGAACTGTTAGTATGTGAGTTATAGCATTTTTAGTGTTCATCACGTGCAGTCCACTCGGCTGGCTGACTGTCGATTGGACTCCGGTGTGAAGTGATGGAGCCATGTTTCATCCATTGTCACATATCGCTGCCAAAATTCGGGTTTATTACGATTGAACAGCTCCAAACACTGCTTAGAATCATCAATTCGTTGTTGTTTTGGGTCGATTGTGAGCTCGCGCGGCACCCACTTTGAAAAGAGCTATACATATCCAAATATTCATTCACGATATGCCCAAAACGTTCCTTTGATATCTTTAGGGAAAAAGCTATCTCAATCAACTTCACTTTACTTGGTTATCAAAGAAATTATTTTGTGGACTTTTTTTGATGTTTTCGTCGGTAACAGCTAATGTTTGGGGCATCCACTGCGTGCATCGTCCTCGGTGCTCTTCGGCGGGCTTTAAATTTACATAGATGGCAAACCACTTAAATCCATGACGGTTGATTTTCCTAACTTTCAAAAAGTCCGAATAAATTTGTCAAGCCTTGGCTTCAACAGTATTTTTTTTTTCGCCAAAAAGCAATGCTTTATTAAAAAATGGATGAAAAAATTCCTTTTTATCCATTTTTTGAAACTAACAAAAGTTGCTTCACTAAAAATGCAACCACTAATAGTGCAACAGCTAATAGTCCCATACTAATAGTGCAACAGCTGTCAAATTTATACAGTGGTGCCCTTTTGAAGGTTAGGGCTAACTAAAAATCATATGGATTTTAATACTAGTAGCGCCATCTATGTAAGATAACTTTTCAACCCACCTGTTAAAATGCTTCTAAAAGGCTAATGTTGCAAGAATGGCGACTTGACTCCTCCCATTTCACCTATAACGCAAATTACACCGGAAAAAAAAACCCCCAAATTTCTGTGATTGTAACCAGGAATTTATAATAGGAAAATTTTTATAATTTTGAAAAATATAACCCTAGGACCAACCACTAAACGGCACGGCCTTGTTCCGTGCGTCTAGATTCTGCACACAGGGCCTGAATGGCCGATTGGCTATCGCTCTGTACCACAGGTTTCGGGTTCAAGTCCGGGCGAGGCCATGGATGTTTGTAGTGGTTCGGAATCCACTTTAAATCATAAGTCCGTATCCGTATCTTCAAGTCAGACGCGCCCCCTGGGTAATGCAAAGTGTGTAACGTCTGTGCAGCGTTCCTTAAGGCATCCAAGACCAAGCTGTCTAAGTGTTTGCCAGCTGCATTAGAACAGAAAAAAAAAAGATTCTGCATATAATACCTTGGCGCCAGATTACATATTTTTTTTATCCATAAATAAATGCACTGGATTTCCATAATGTGGCAACCTTTCATTAAGAAGAAAGGATTAGAAAATTTTCAATTTAAGATTAAATTTTTCCTGTTTTCTTTAAAAATTTCCCCCGTTTCCATGTAGAATGAATACCCAGGCATTGGAATAAGCTGTCTGCGTACGTAGCAGTCCTGCTTTCGAAAACGAGTAGAATCGACGGCGAGTACGACAGCGTCTCTGAAGTGCCTCGTATCTACAGTCCAGTTCCAACGCACGAAGTTCGACTCCACTGCATGTGTCCATACGTGACAGTTCTGCCTTCAAAGAAGACGAGTAGAATCGATGACAAGTGTAACAACGATTTTAAAGTGTCTCGCATCTACAGTCCGGTTACAATGCATGGCGTTTGACTGCCAGCGTGCAGTCTTGCTTTAAAAAACGAGTGGAATCGATGGCGAGTACGACAACGTGTCTGAATAGCCGCGTATCTACGGTCAGTTACAATGAACGAGGTTCGATTCCACTGCCTGCATACATAACAGTCCTGCTTTCAAAAATGAGTAGAATCATTGGTGAGTGCGAAGTATTACAACGCATCTGTAATCAGGTTGCACTGCATGAGGTTCGATTCAGATTTCGGTGTACTTTGCAGTCACTGCTTTCAGAAACGAGGAAATTCGATGACGATTGTAACAGCGTGTTTGAAGCGTTTCGCCTGTACTGTCAATTTTAGAAAAGTACTACCATGTGGTGAGTTAAATTAAAACACTGGATATAATTGTTTACAATAAATTTAATAATTTTTATTGAACTTATATATCTATAAAAGCAGTTTTTGCATAACAAAGTACTATTTTACAATTTAAAGACATATTTGCACTATCATAAAAGACATTCCTGTATTCTAAATTTGCTTACAAAAAATATGTCATGTAAAATAACGATATATATTAAATCAACAAGTAGTAAAATATTACAGAATGACAAGTGAAAGAAAATTATACAGTTTAATCATAAACATGCTACATTTGTAATACATTAAATCTTATTTTATTTTTAAATAATAAAATAACTTCTATAAGAACTTTTTCATTATTGATCCAAGATAGTATTTTATGAACCTCAATGCTGAGAAAAGTCTGGTTTGCTAATATAGCAGTCACAATTTTTACTTTGGTTTTATTACAATTGAAATGCCCCTTTTAATAATTAATTTTGACATTAATTCATAGAATTTTTTTGAAAAATAAAAATTATTTTTATAACAGAGTCTGGAATCATATTTTTTGAACCGACTCCTTGCATCTGAATCTGATTTCTCACCTATGGTAGTGAAAGAAACCAAAATGTGGTTGTTATGGAGGATTACACTTTGAGTCCTTTGCATTATTTGTACGGAAGTGCTTGCTTGCATCAAAGCATCTTTGTCCTATACTGAATCACATGTTGGTGAATGTAGGAAATTTTATGTTTTTTACAATGTATAATAATTTTATAATGTTTTTTTACAATGTATAATAACTTTATAGCATTTTTACAACAAATGATTTTATGTTTTTTACAATGTATAATAACTTTAAATCGTTTTTTTACAACACATAATTTTATATTGTTATTCACAACGTATAATAATTTTGTTTTTTTACAATGTATAGTAATTATATGTTTTTTTACAATGTATAGTAATTTTATGTTTTTAACAATGTATAACAATTTTATGTTTTTTACAATGTATAATAATTTTTTTTTTTTTACTATGTATAATAATTTTATAATGTTTTTACATATAAACTGTGTGAGGATATGACAGCAAAACAATAATTTTATTGCATTACAGCAGTGCATGATAGCTCTCTCGTAGCAAGGTTTTTTACTTTTGAACTGCAATAAGAAATTTTTTTTTCCTTAAAGGAGACAAAGATGCTGGTTTCCCAGCAGTCGCTGTGATAAAGACCAAGTATTGGGCAAAAGTCATTGTGAAAAAGGACATGAGAGTGGCTGTTTGATTCCAAAATATGATAAAATGTACCAGTGATTCACTGACTAATTCATCTCATTATTTATTATTTATTTAATGTAAATTAAATGTATAACAAATGTGTTCAATAATGCAAGTACAGAGGTTTTATTTATTTTCTTCTCTTATTTATGATTAGTCATATTTTACTGAGAGTATAACAGGATTTTACTGAAGGTACTGAATTAATCATTTAAAATTATGAAATATATCATAATTTCAAGACAATTTACAGAGGATTAATGTCTGTTAGCATAACAGTCAAACAGTTTCCAACACTAAGTTGATTGGTTAATGCATCATTAATATAGTAACCTCTGTATTAACCATGGGGATCATTGCCATTGTTTATAATTGAGCATCAATATATTTTAAAGGGAATATTATGATTATCTTCATTTAAAAAAAGGAAAATCTCAATTTTAAAAAAAGTTGATTTGAAAAAATCTGGGAATCACTCTCCAGAACATTAAAATATTCTATTTGCAAAATCATATTTTGAGAAGACTAATCCATTTTATTAAAAGCTTTAATTTAATGTGATTTGGCAAATAGCCTTTATTTCAATTAGAAATATAAATTATTTTAAACTTACATCAGGCAACTAGTATGAGCTCAATGAATTTCTCATTATTTGAAAAAAGATCACAATCCTTTAACTAATTTAATTATACAAACAACAAACAAGAAATTAAAGAAAATGACTTTATTTCTTCTCGATAAATAACAAACTTCTCCTCCTGGAGGGATGGAATAGAAAAAACATGATTTATGAATACTGCCTTGCTTAAAAAACAATAACAAAGGAAAAAAAAATAATGTATAAAATGTGACATATACATAAATAGCAAATAGTCCATAAAAACAACTCAGAATTAAAAAGAAAACAAAAAAAGTCTTTTCTGAAAAAGATGCGTTTGATGGGGATTATTTATTCTTTTTTTTTAATGAGAAATAAATTCGTGGGTGGGTTGAAAGATGACACCATTAAAGTAACTTGGAGATATTGAGTGCATCTTTGAGCATGAAGTTACGTAAAGCCCAAAGAGCATTGAGCGCAGAACCATGGTTCTCGAAGTTGTTGCCCAACCAATGGGTGGGCAATCGTTGGGGATCAGGAACTACAGTTGTCTCGGGTGTAGATTTTAAGTGAGAGTCCCAGTTGCTGATGTAGCGAGACTCTGCTTGCAGACCCTCAATGTACCTATGGAAATAATAGATTATTAACATACAAATCATGAAATGTATCATTTCTAGGCATTTTACAAGGAATTATTGTTTGTTAGCACAAAAATTTTCAACACTTTGTTGATTGGTTAATGTATCATTAATGCAGTAACCTCTCTTTAATCTGGCATGTAGTGGGCTATAACCATTTATAATTAAGCATCAATAGTTTTAAAAGGAATATCAAAGATAAAGCATTCTAGATAAAAATTTAAACATGTACATATAGTATTTAATATGTTTCCATCTGTGTGTGAAAACTCACAATTATAAATGGTGAAAATACGAGTATTGTGCAGCCATCTGACGGTCAAGGTCCACAAACACGTGAAACCAGACAAAAACAAAGGCTCGACTGATAATGAATTATAGAATGTGCCAATCTATCAAATGCACCATTAAAAAGAGGTTACTGTATGTGAATTGAAAATAAAACACCCGAAGAAGAGGTACCTTGATCAGATACAAAAATCATTTCATTAAAAATGGAGATGCAACAATAGAATGCTGTTGCTATATAGACCAAGAAATAAATTATTCTAGTTTTTCCTTATGTGTATTATAAATATAGATAAATTTCTTTTTAAGGAGTGCTCCAAAAATTATAAAATTAAAGATAATTATTCCTTTCTCTCTTTCCTAGATATAGAGAAGCATCCCCCCCCCCATGTCACTGAATAATAAATCTGTTACAGAACTTGTCATTTTCAACACTGAATGCAGTGGCTTCCAATATGTACTACAGTTAGCAAAATAATTGTGAGGTGACAATTGTAAAAACATGATTGTAAGTGTTGATTGATCTACCTAATTAGATAGATCAAATCAACACTAAATCAAAGTAATTGAAATAAATTTTAACTATTTTGCTCTAGCGCGAATATCAAATCTTGTCTATTAAAAAAGTAAGTTTACTGCTTTATGCAGCAAACAACCATTTCTGCATAGGCTTTTATGTGTGTGTGTCTTTAAAAATGAACATGTTTAACATTCTTTGTGAAAATGTTTTTGTGCATCTATAACAAAGAAAATTATTTAAAATACTTTTAACTAGTTAGTTAGTTGAAAATTATGTTTCCTAATGTAATTTAGGAATATAATAACTAGAAACATGTAGAAAAGGAAAACAACTCTGAAAGTCTTCATAGAAAAAGTGCAATTAATCTTACACAATCCAGCGAAGATCTTTAGAATGATTTATTGATTATTAGTATTGATAATGCAGGGTGATTACAGAAACTGAAAAAAATTTCCCTGACTTACAGCTACAAATAATATTAGTTTCCTGGCTTTCTCCCAAGACAGAATTGTATATGTACAATATACTGTACATTATTAAAATCACTTTTACCAGTTATTTAATATAAAAAAATATTATATTTTATGAAATTTAATTTTAAAAAAAGAAAGAATAAACATCCTAAAATATTACACAATGAATTATTACACAATGACCACTCTTACTAAAATAAATACCAGTTAATTTCATTTAAACTATTTTAAGAGGGATTTTAACGTCTTTTAAAGAGATTTACATAATTCATTTTAATAATTGTCTTCTTTCTTAAACATGTTTGGCTACAAAATCGCCGATCGCACCCCTGCTGGGCGCGAAATACTTTCATTGATAATTTTCCCAGATCTTTAGATATTTTTATGAGTTTTCCTGACTTTTCCAAATAGATAAAATTTCCTGATTTCTTCTTTCCATCGCCACCCTGTAATAATATTTCAATGGCACAATATAGGCTTACATGTAGTCAGAAAATTATAATGTTAATAAATAGAATTACTAACATTTTAATTTGTGAAACCTTTAAACATAGTCTAAGGAATGAGGTATTTAATAGATTAAGCAAGAGTTATAGAGAGTACTACCGAAATTTTGAAATAGCACACGTAAGACTTACTTTATATACACATTGGAATGCAGCAGACGCTGTGTCCTGGGCGGTGTAGCGACAAACATTGGCTCCAGGGCTTTGGTTCCATGCTGAGTGGAACTGTGACCTAAAAAAGAAAAAGTTATTATTGATGTGCCTTTCAAATAATAGCCATGATATAAATACTATAATAAATATGAAAATTAAACCAATTTTACAAAAAATATCAAAATACCCAAAGAAAGGTAAACTAGTACATCAATTAAAAAGTGATGTTAGTTATATACTATAAATTACAGTTTTTCCTCTAATTTCATTTTTACAACTTAATTAAGATTAAATAAATAACATTTAATTGTTGAAATTAATTTTATCAATATTAAATGCAAGATAAAAAAATTCAAATATTCAATCCAAATTTTGTACTTTTTACATTAATGTTATTCGAATTTTATATGTTCGTATGAGTATAATTTTACTTTTTTTTATCATACACTAAATCTACAAATATCAAAAAATGACATCTTTTAACTGATACATCAAAAATGTACCACAAACTATTTTAAAAAGTAATAAAAGATGGTAAAAGAAATAATATTTTAAAAGTAAATACTTGTACTTAAATTTTAATGTTCTCTCCATTCTTTTCTTTTGCAAATTAATAATTATACTAAGCCAATATGTTGTTTATTAGATAAAATAAAACAGGACATAGAAATATTACATTTGCACAACACATGAAAGGGTCCACCTTGGGTTCAATATTATTTGGAACAGCACTATGCATTATAAAATTCCATAATATTGGAAAGTATTTTAGTATTTAGATTTTGTTTCTTATTCAAATATTGCTTTTCAACAACAAGTAATTAGATTAACTTATTTGTTAGACCTCATAAATGGCTGAATAAATCATGCCAATATATTATTTGTTTAAAAATGAGAATTAAAAAATGAAAATGATGTAATTCTCTTTCATGCCATTTAAGGGTTCCTTTCTAAACCTAGTTCAAGAACACTGGATGAAACTTATAGAAAAAATTAATTTTGTAAAGCATTAACAGATCAATAGGCTACCTTTGTTTTTGTTGTTACATTGATAAAAACCACACATTTTTCAATTGTGCATAAATGTAGATGAAAATTACATTTAACTTGCAATATATATATATATATATATATATATATACTCATACATACATTTTTTTTAATCACTATGAAAAAATTGTACAGTTCCCAAAAGTAATGATTGAAATGTGGTTTCACAAATTCTTGATAACAAAATACAATAACTTCTCTTAAATCTGGCATATACAGGACCACGATTGGGCCCGATTATCGAGCTTCAGTATAATTTATAAGACAGATATCAAACATAAAACACTTTAGATAAAAATTTAAATGATTAAACTTAATGTGTATCTAATATAAATATATGACTGATACGAGCACCATTGTATTAGCATCTAGTAGTCAATGTCAGCAAATGCTTTAATTCATATGAAAGCGAAGGCTTGATCATTGCCGGATTAAAGAATGTGCCAAATTATCGATTGCCATATTAAAGAGAGATTATTGTGATTTGCCATTTTTTTTTGGGTGTGCTAAGGGCAATAAAGAAGCATTAATACATAAGAATCAAAGTCTTAAAATTCCAACTGTTGTTTTCCAAATGTTTCCATCAGAAAATATTTACCTGCTCTAGGAAAGTTGGTGACTCCACTGAATGAGTAGGTGATTCCTGGAGTAAAAGGGGATGATGGAGGTCCCCCATTAAAGGATGCATTTTTAAAGGTGGTGGGGAAGTCTGCAAAGGCATGCAAGAAAAAAAACAAAAAACTCAAGAAACATGCAGCAACACAAAATAAACATGCCTCAGCAACAAATCATAAGAAGCATACATTTGCATATATTAGCTGAAAGCATTGTTAGCATGTTATCTCTAACTTTAAAATTTTTTTTTTTAATAATACATTAGTTAATTTAGTATTATCTAAGCATAGAGACTAAATGTTTTTGATTTTTCCAGAATTTAATTTTTCGATTCTTATTCGTCAAATTGCTAACTATAAATTTAATTAGAAAAATAATTTAAAGAATATTCAAGAGAATTTATTAAAAACAGTGCTATTTTTAAATCACACATTAAAATTAAATTACACGAACATATTAGTGATTAAAAATGCTTAAAGCATTAAAAGCATAATGTAAAATTAAAAAGTCAATATTTAATATTAATGAAAATGATATATTAAAATATATATAATATTAGTAGCAAAATAATTATAATATTAAAAATGAACATTAATTACATTGTAAAGGGTATTTTTCTATAATGCATTATCAGACCTATTACTATTTTCAATGTTGTGAGGGCATTCATTAGATGATCCATGAAATAAATGAAGATATAATTGACAAGTAAATTCCATTAGGTTGTGTAAAATTAAGATTTCAAGTAGAGATTAATTATTATTAATTAATTTTTCTTATAAATATGGCAGTAAAAAATACTCTCAAATAAATCTTAATAGTTTATTTATTATTTCCTACTTGTTTATTTATGATTTTAAAATGTCTCATCTTAAATAATATTTTATTTTGATAAATATTTGATTAAATTTTTACTTAGTAGTTTAATTTTAGTAAATATTTGATGAAAAGAATAAATAAGAATAGTTGAAGCATCAATCTTTTTAAAATATAATATCAATTTTGAATAAAACAACCCTCCCCTCCTTTGTATTTTCCATACAGAATTCATTCCTTGAGTATGAATCCCCAAAAAAATTATCATTTGAATAATAATCAAATATTTACCAAATTAAACTAATGTTATTTAATATTATTAATTTTTGAAGCAAGCATTTCGTTTTAACATATTTATCTCCTGTTTCATGTTAGAAATATGTAAAAATAAAATGATTTTTTTTCCATTTTTAATTGACATTCTATAACAATTAAATATGCCAAATTCTTTTGAAAATCACTATAAAATATTTTTATGCTTAAGTACTATATGAAGTAGTTAATTTTTAAAATTTAAATATCATAACTGCAGTCACTTACTGGAATTGCTCGTTGCTCCAAGCACATTGTTTACTGCATTTCTTTTTGATGGTGTATAATTTCTGAAAGAATAATGATAAATTACATTCCTCAGTAAGGCACAAAAGCTTTTTTTTTTAATACTCCCAAATAGAAAATTAAAGGAACAGAATTAGCATTTCATAATTTATAAATGTTTTTTTTTAATTAAGTTAAAATTTAAATCATTGGCAAAAAAAAAGAACTTTATTTAATGAGAAGCACATATAGAGTGCAGGAAGGTCGAGATTTGAATTCACTGCTGACATTATTGTCATTGCTTTTAGAAAAACGATTATTCAATGCTGATTGTGAAAATTAAAAGCTCCTTGCATTTATAGTTGGGCTGCATGGTGAGAGTTTTCTGTATTTTCTCCCATACTGCATGCTAATGCAGAAAAATTACCCATAAAAATCCAATACTGCTTTCCTCTCATCAGTTGTGGATGAGCTGTTTATGTTATACCCAAGTAGTAATGAGGCCCACCAAAAACAACAACAACATACAAAATATCTTAAACCTAATTGTATAAAAAACAAACCAACACCAAAACTAATATTACCTGTTTCGGTTTTCCGGAAGAATATTTTTGGCTGAGGTTTTCAAATGCACTTCTTTCACATGTCGAATGAGCCGTGCCACATTTGGGAAAGGCCTTTGAATAAAAAAAAGATGACATAAAATAAATAAATAATAATAATACTTTTAGAGTTAGTATTAGTTATAACATAGCTTCTCCATATCTATATTATTAAAATCTTAAAACAACTTACGGAATATTTTTCTTTATCCTTTGACAATTGTACCACAAACACTGAATTTCAGTTTCTGAAAAAAAGCATTTTTTTTTTTTTATTCATTTCAATATTCTAAAATCATTTTTAATTAAAAAGTTAGAGCACAGTTTCAAACTTTCAAAATGAAGTAAAAATTTTTCTACTGCATTTTTAGTTATAAAATGATTAAAAGGGGTGTTGGATTCGTAAAATAAACATAATTGTATTCAAAAAATAATCTAAGTAAATATTCAAAAAAAGTTTGTGACATCATTTCAAAGGTATGACATAAAAAAAACCTCTGATTTCTTTGTTAAGACACCAACAAACAAAAAAAATATCATGCAACTAAAATACATTTAAAATTGTTTTTTTTTTTTAATTTTTATATTTGGCTTGATATATGATTGTGATGCAATAATATGATTTTGTTTTCAGAAGGAAATCTAATAAAGAAACCTTCACAATCTTGAGATAACTTATACAAGTTTGTGAACATTTGACAACAATCATTAATAACTTTAAACCTATTATCCATATGCAATTAAAATTAAGTCATTCTTTTTTAAGCAAAGAATAATCAATTGAAATAATGATGAAAGTACTAAATATCTATGTGGATAATACTGATCACTTAAACTTGAAACTAAGAATTAATGTAAGGATATATTTTGAAAATTAAGCAATAGCACAATATAATGCATTGCTAAAGAATAAATCACTGGTAACTAATAAAATTTATATGATTACATGAATGTTAATCCAAAACATTAACATTGTTAAGTTAAATCCATGATTATATTTTTAAACAAAAAATTACACAATATTATAAATTGAGGCCTTCTGTAATGATATCCATGAACAGAAAATTTGGGATATAATAGAATATCAACATTTTGCTTTGTTTATTTATTACATCTTTTTACATTATTAGTTCAGAACATTTAAAATATACTATATATTTTAAAAAGTAAAAGTGTAGTCCAATAAACTCACTATCTACTCCTTTGTTTTTAAAGGTCTGTTGGATATGACCACTGGGCTCTACAGCCAAATGCTCAATAAGATCAGTCTGGTCTTCAAACTGGTGATCGCAGCTATCCCACAGGCATTCATACACAATGTTCTCTGCACGCTCTGAACCCTGTGTGGAAGCTGGCGAGTGTGGCAGGCTGCTTTCATTGAGCAACTGTGCTTGAGTCTCTTCATTCTGCTTCTGAGCACGTTCTTCATAGTCTGCCTTCTTCGATGCAGGCAAATTACGCCACTGAAATAATACACATTTATTAACAAGATATAGTCACTAATAACACTAATTTTTTTTTTTTTTTTTTTGCAATGGCTTCTAATCAGAAATGAAGTGTCAGAGTAAGGAGCTGAGGATTTTTAAAGAAATCAAGACTTGATTTAAAAAACTGACTATGAAATGAAAATCAAGATTAAACCACTTTTTTGCCCTTTTACTCTATGCAAAGTTTCTGCCCTCACTGAGCTTTCCTTAGGACACCTGCATTACCTTTTGATAGATGTACCATCCCAGTTAAACTTCCAACCTAATGCTGTCTTCAGAGCAGATCGTGAGCCACGGGAGAAAGGAGGGCTACAAGACCCACTCTCCGATTAGGAAAGATAAAATTGATTTTTATAAGATTTTCGCCCGCCCCCCCAAAATTCTAGAAATTAATTGCATCTTTCTTTTGTATCCTTCAATAATACAACCAGTAGCACAGACAGTTACTGTTTTAGCAGCAAACTACGAAATGTTTACACTTTTCTCAGCACTGATGTTTATAAAAAGCTATCTTGGATCATGAATGCAAGATCTTATAGAAGCTATTTTATTATTAAAAAAATTAGATTTAATGTATTACAAATACACTCAAGAGCCAAAACATTATGACCACCCCTACATTTTACAATGAATTCGCCTGGATGATGTGGAAGGCACGTGATCACGTGATTCACTTACTTCTGTGTGTGATGGGAAAGGCTGCGGATCTAAGCGACAGATTGTAATGGCTCGAAGGCTCGGAACAAGTATTTCCGAAACTGCACGACTCGTGGGTTGTTCGCGATCTACAGTTGTTAGTACTTATGCAAAGTGGATGAATGACGGTGAAACCAGCAGTAGATGTCATGGTGTTGGACGTCCACACGCTATCAAAGAAAAAGGTCGTCGAAGACTGTCTCGCATGGGGAAGCAAAACCGGAGCCAGACAGTGACTCAGCTGACAGCCCAATACAATGCAGGGCCAAGTAGAATAGTATCGCAGCACACTATTGGATATGGGGCTACGCAGCAAACGTCCCACTCGTGTGCCTTTGCTGACCAAGCGTCATCGCCAACCGCGCCTGCGCTGGACCCGGGAACATCGTGACTGGTTCATGGATCAGTGGGAGAGAGTTACCTGGTCAGATGAATCACGGGTTGTCATTCATCACGCCGATGGCCGTGTCAGAATACGCCGTCTTCCAGGCGAACAGTTGCTCCCTCAATGTACAGTAGGTCATACACAGGCCGGTGGTGGCGGTATTATGCTTTGGGGGACGTTCTCTTGGGCGTCTCTGGGACCCGTGGTTGTGGTAGAGCAGACCATGAATGCTACAGGGTATCTGAACATCATTGCGGACCAGTTGCACCCTTACATGGCCTCGGTTTTTCCAGCTGGAAATGGAATGTTCCAACAGGACAACGCCCCTTGTCACAAGGCTAAAATTGTGTTGGAGTGGTTCCAGGAACATGATGCTGAATTCCAGTTAATGTCCTGGCCGCCTAACTCACCGGATCTCAAGATAAAAGGTAATCAAGATAGAACACATTTGGGATGTCCTGGGACAGCAGCTCAGAGTTCAAAGACCCCCAATTCGCAATATCTCGGATTTGCGTGACCGTTGCTTAAACATCTGGTACAATCTGTCTCCGGCCATCAACCAAGGACTTGTGGCATCCATGCCAAGGCGGGTTGAAGCTGTGTTGCGCGCCAAAGGTGGGCCAACTCGTTATTGACAGGTGGTCATTATGTTTTGGTTCTTGAGTGTATAGCATCAAAATGTACAGTTTTCTTTTGCTTGTCTTAAGTTACTCATACTTTGGTAACTGTTGATTTAATACCATTATTTTTCTAGGATATATGCATTTTTATAAACAAATCTAGAGGGGGAATCATAAGGAAATCTAGTTAACAAGACTCATTTAGATCTTTCAAAATGAAGGTGTGTAAGAGTCATCTACACCACGTACAGGGAAGATCACGAAACTGAGTTGGGCAGAACTCTTTATGAGTGGTGTTGGGTTGCAAAAGGTAATCAAGATCAGACATGGCATGAATGGATAAGTTATCTTCCTTAAGGCTTGTAGATTTGAGAAGAGTAGACAGGACTACTGTTGAAGATGAATGGTATTGGTAGAGATTACAAGAATATTTTTTAAGTGGGGGAAAATACTATGCCTTTAGAATTGTTAAAAAATACTTCGTTATGAGAAAACTGTTTTGATATGAATTCCATAAAAGTCATTGAACTTATTTCAGAAATTTTCCTAATAATTCTATAAAAAATTACTGAAAAGAGTCAGGAGTTGAGAGAAGAGTTGATATAAAAAATAAGACTTTTTTTAAAAATATAATAATAATAATCCAAATTATTTATAATCTATTATTATTTTATTGCTTATTAACATTAGATTTATTTTATATTTGTTGTTAATAGCTATTTGTTTGATTAAAAAGTAATAAAAACTACTACTATAAAAGAAGAGTTGATAATAAACGCTATCTTTACATTGATTATGATTAATAATTTAAATATAAAATAATTTTTATTATTCTGATTTTTAAAAATTGGCAAAATCTGTATTGCAAATTGTGTAATTTTAACTGATACAAGAAATGCAAGAGATATTCTTTTTATGGTAGAAATAAAATATGACTGTTAAATGTCAATTATTCTTGAAAGCAACATAAAAGAAATAAATTTGAAATCAGTGCTATATGAATTATATCACCTATTAAATGATTTAGCTTTGGTTGCAATACACATTCACAAATTGCAACATTTGCTACATGATTGATTTACTTAAAATGGTATAATTAATATTTTAACAATATTATTTTCCAGCAATGTTCACATAACGCTAAATTAAGACAGCAACAATTTTGTTGTTCCAATAAATTTACATACACATTCAAACTATAAAACTTATTAATCAAACAGAAGAATAAAACATTTTAGACTGTTTTTTGGTTTAATTTTTGCAAAAGCTGTACATTTAATTTAGTATTATTCACTATCAACATGATAGAATTGTAGCTGATTCATCATTCATGATGTTGCATTCCATATGAAAAGACCATATATGTCAGACCTAAAGGGAAACTGAACCACATTTGTATTACATTTGAAAGAAAATTATGCACACTAGTTCAACAATGGTGATGCTTCTTGAGAGAGTATAAGTCCACATTTAAGTGTCCTTAGATAAGTAAAGATGCAAATTGAAAACATTAACTTTTTCCTCTCAACAGCAATCATGTTCTAATTTTTATCTCCAAGCAAAAGTTGAGTTGAACGGCAAATAAAATGATATTTTCGATAAAAGTTATTCCTTGATATAGTTTTGCTTTCAATAACTTTTTTTTAGAAGTACATACATGCAATCAAGATTTCAATCTTTCATTTTATAATTTCTAAAATATTTTTGAAAATTATCAATAGGAGAAAAAAAAAATCAAACCTCCGTGCCTATGAGACGACTTATATCCCCAAATGATCTGTCAGGATTTGCAGCAATCACAGATCTACGAACTTCACTTGCAAAAAGAATATAGCCAGTGACTATTCTTTTCGAATTCTTCTAAGAACAAGGGAACACCATAAACACAGAATCAAAATTTAAACAAAAATAATTTTTATTTAGAGAATATATATAACCATGTAATGTACATAATTAAATAGCATCCAAAATTTTATTTGATTTTCAAAAAAAAAAAAAAAAAAAATTATCTTGTAATCTAAGGATAAATTTTTAAAGAAAAAAATACAACGATAAAGACAGAAATTTTTAAAAATTCTTAGCTTACAGATGGTAATGTGCTTAATATGTTAAATTTGGCACAATGGAAGCATTAAAAACTTGCAGCAAATATATTGGAAATTTTATTTTATTTTTAAACACAACTAATGATAAAATGTTTGTAAGATATATAAAACTATCAGTATTAAATAATCTTGCATTGGTGCATAAACGAAACACTTTGGCTGCAAAGCAACTGCAAACTCCAACATGGAAGTAGGAAGATGCTTTTAATCTAATGGCTATAGGAAAATTATTAAAACCGTTTTTTTTTAAACAAGTATTATTAAAAAAATTCAAAATTATATTAACCTTAGTAGTTATTCACAAAGCAAAGAGAAATTCTAAATTTTTATATTTGTATTATATGTTTAAATTGTTTGCATCTATTATAGGCAAATACTAGTATTTTTCAATTTTAATACAAATATTATTTGATTTAATTGGATATCCCCATCAAAACTATGTATGTATTTAGAATGTTTAATTTAAACTAGCCATTTAAAAATAATATTCCAAGAAATATGAAGAAATACCTTTTTCACACTAGATAAAATAGGCGTGGAAGTGTCTTGCTCTGAAATTGCCATGGGTGTGGATACGTCATTAGACTCTTCATTATCAGTTTCCATAGTAGGCCTAGTCATGAGAGGAGACAGCTCCTGAAAACAATAAGAAATATATATATATATATATATATATATTATGTAATTCTTCATTATATTAAAAGCTTTTTAAATTAATTACACAGCACACAACAAATAATTAAAATTTCAATTTCAATTGAAAAATATATGTAAAATAAAATTAGAAGTGAAAAGAAATTTTAACAAAATTTATATTTGATTATTATAGACATAAATGAATTTTTTCGGCCATATAGAAGTTCGATAAGTTCATCTCATGTTCTTTATTTTTCATATTGTTCATAACATTTCGTTAATTAATAAATTTTACCATCCATTAAATTTCTTTAATTTTATGTAAAATTATATTTAAGCTTATTAAAAATATATATATTTTTCAAAATTTCAGTTTTTTTTTTTAATGTAAGGAATGTAGGAAGGAAAGTAGAAAGTAGTCTTTAAGGAATGTAGAATTTTTAGGAACTCATATATTGTATAAAAAAAGTTTAGGTAAGAAATTTTAGAAAAATTAGACTGCCCCCCTTCCCTTAAATAATTAAAATTAGCATTCATGTTGTGAAAAAAAATTCTTCCATCAAATATTGCTAAAATTTAAAGGAAAAGAAATATTAATTAATTGAAAATATGCCATGCCTTTCTTGAAGGTTACCCCCTCCCCTCAGTGTGAAAACTACCTATAGTCCGACCACGAATAGTATGTAATGATAATCTTTCACTTTAATACTTTAAACAGTGAAATCTATTATTTTGGTTTGGCCTTGCTAGCCAGATAAAACATGAAATCTGAAAGAAACCGTGAAACTGTCTTGAAAGAAAAAAGTATAATAGTTAGCATGAAATTTTTTTCATCTAGTTTTTCTTTTAATACCATGTAATCTAAAATTTTAATTATTAAAAATCAAAATCCCTCTTTATTGACATTTTTTCCCCTATGGCACCACTCTTCGAATTCGTTAGCCGCTTACAAATTTTCTATACTATTGATGTTCGAATTATATTGAATTTCATCTTGCTTTGTTTCTCTAGTTTAATTTATCCCATTATAAATGCTAGTAATTAGACCTAAAAATACCAAAATGAAAAATCTAATAATAAGAGATATATAAAAGATAATATATCCGAATATTCTTTTTTATATATAAAAAAAAAAATATTATTCAGCATTCTAAACTTCAGCTCCTAAAAGATGCGTAGGAAATTATATCAAAAATAACATAACATGCATGCTAATTACTCACTGAAGTGCTGGGTACTAATATCTTCTTAGGAACTGTAGGTGGTATAATGACTTCTGTCTGAAATAAAAATCATGCACAACATGCACAAAAGTGCAGTTATTCCTACACTCATGCATACATATATACACATAAATGAAAAAATCATGCAAAAAGGAAAAAATAATTTTAAAAATGAAATTAAGAAGAACATAAAAATATGCTATTTTACACAAAACAAATTCAGAAGAAATTTCTGAAACATTTTGCATTATCTAAGATAAAATTTTATCTTTTAGTTACCTAAGTTTAGTTAAAATTTTACTTTTTCAGTTAAGCATTAATATTTTGCCAATAGATTATCAATATTAAAAATCCACCTATTTATTAACTTTCCTTACAGTTATAACTAAAAAACTAAGTTAGCATTTTAAAAAAAAAAACTGTGTAACATAAAAATAACAAAAAGTTATATAGTTAAAAGTTATATCTTAAACTACTTTCTTTTAGTAATTATAATTAAATCAAGTCACTTGGACTTGATTTAATTAATTAATTGAAATAAATAAATGTTTCTTCCTATGGCATTCTTAACTATCAGTTAAGAATGCCATAAAAAGAAACATTTATTTATTTAAAGGCTAACACTATTGACCTTATAAATTAAAAAATTTAAATTATTTCATACATTGACTGGTTATATCTCATACAATATATACGTTTCTTATAGATGAAAATAACAATTTTAAAATAATTTAAACACAATAAAACATGCATCATGCAGTGCAAAATCTAAAAAGGGCCATGCAATAATGAATTTACTAAACTGCTTATTTTATAATCATATCTAATAAAAAACATAAATGTGTTTTGAAACCACGTGCGTACCCTTAATTATGCATATTGAAAATTAAGACTTTTTTTTATTATGTTCAATCAGTACAAAGACTTTTTATTAGCGATTAAATAATAACAAAACAGATTTCCGACAAACAATATATATGTATAAAATTCAGTCTATGAAGAGTAAAACACACATTATTGGACTTCACAGCTTGTTTCATGCAAATCACATGTTATTGATTTATGGTTTAAGTATACCTACTAAAGGTTTTATATATCATGTAAATATTTTAATTGTCTTCAGCATTATTACAACAATAAAAGAGGACAACAGTAAATATTTTTTATTTTTATTAAATACATGATGTCCAGAGATTTAAAAAAAAAAAAAAAAAAAAAATTTAACAATGATATTATTAGAAAAAAATACACCCAACAGTGTTTAATTTAATGAAAACCAGAGAGTCAATGGATATTTTTAAGATAGGAGCATTTAAAATATATTTTATCATTGTAACAGCAAGTTCTCAGTATATTGTTGCGCTGTTTGAGTTGCATAATCAAATTCAAGACTACTTTATTTTTCTAAGATTCTACATTGATTTATAAATTTAAATGAAATTCAATAGAAAAATAATAATTTAAAATGTAAATTTATATATAAAAAAAACTAATAGAAATTCCAGCAAGTTTGATACATAAAAATCTGAGTACAAAAATGTTTTCTTCCTTACCTTTTGTGGATTGATAGGTTTGCGGAAAAAGTAAATTTCATCCTCTATAACATTTGATGTTAAAGGTATCTTCTGAAACAGGTGTGAATTAAAAAAACAAAACATAAATGAAACTTGAGTTATAAAAGAAACAAATCATATCAATAATCTGATTTTTCTTTTTTTTTTTTTTTTTTTTAATTTAGAAAAATAATAACATACATTTTCTTAATAATCCTTTAGATTTTTAATAGACTTTTTCAAAGAATTTTAAATATTAGAAGAAGTGTTAAAATTACAGAAAATTAACTCTATAAGGAAGAATAACAAATGTGAAACCAAAAAGTCTAACATCTTACTCGTAAACCCTTGGAGAGCCTTCTAATTTGCCTTTCAGCTTCTAAGTACCGGGACTCACAGATATATATGTCCTGTTCTGGTATTTCTGTTGGTCGTTCTGTAAAGAAATCACATTCATTAAAATTATAATTACACTTTATGGCAGCAGTTTGACCTATTCAATGACCAATAAAAAAAAATTGAAGAGTTCTCATAATATGAGGATTTTAGTATAATTTTAGATGACATCCTATATAACTCTTATCTCAAAAGCTATATAATATTTTTAATTAATATTATTATTTTGTTGATTTAAATATTTGACTCGTCATATGATCTCTTATATTTGGCTGTGAATTTGAAAGTGGTAAATTATAAATAATCAATTTTAAATTTGCAAATATAGTAATACATTTGGAAGCATGAAATGTGTATTTTTTTAAGAAAATAATTTTAAATAGCATGTTTGAAAAATACTTAAAATATAAAATATAATATACAACATATTTCATTTTATGTAGCAAAACTTTTTGGTGTTGGGATTTTATTTTCCATCGCTGTATATGTCATAAAAATTTCTAGATTGATACTTAATAAAATCAAAGAAACTCTTTGCCTTCATGTTTTATACTACAATAACATTATGACAAAGGCTAATATCCATTTCATTTAACAAAATGTCAATTTTTTAATACTGGATTAAATATTAATTTTTAACAATGCAACAGTTTTAAAATCTTCATTTCTAGAATTTTGACAAATAATATAATACCAAATTAAATAAAAAAAATACTGTAAAAATAAGAAATTGTGCTGAATATTACATTTTAAAATATACTGAGAACAATATATATACAAAAAAGTTTAGTAGTAACTCAAAAATTAAATAATTATATAAATATAGAATCATCAATGATACTTACTAGTACAATAATCCTTGAATTCCAAAACAGCACAATGCCCAATCACACTGAGCAAAGGATTCGTATCTTCGATAGAACTCAAGAAGACTTCTTGTCGGAAAAAAAGTCGAGTAGGTGGATGTTGAACTTCCTGAGGTGTCACAAACCAGGGACCATGAAAATAAGCATTACCCCTAAAATTTTTTGTTCAAATAAAAAAGAATTTCAACTATAAATTTACTTACTAAAAATAATATATTTTAATATTAACAGGGTTATTTATGAATACAGATTTCATATAATCAAAACTTAATGATATCTGGATTAGTAATTATACTGTTTGGAGAACAAGAAACTAGAAATTCATAAAATATTTACAATAGAATATTTTCTATGTGATACACATTAAGAATTTTTTATTTTAGAAATAAAATAAAGTGACTTATATACAAATTCTATGTCTCTTTGTTATTTTTTTAAAAATTATTATTGGTATTTTTATTAACATTTCTCCCTTCTAAGAATGATTAAAAGTAAATGCAAACAATATCTTAAACAGCTTACATTTTATCAATCCACATTTTATCTATTCTTCCAATGAGAGATTTATTATGCTCTGTTCGTACATAGCAACAATCACCTAAAGCAATAAAAGAAAAACATAGTTTTACAAAAATACAGAATGTAAATAGAAGCAACTATTTTACTATTATTTAGAACAAATATAAAAAAAGAATGAAATCCTTTGTAAATGTTGTATAAGTTAAACTCCTACTAACTATCTTTTAAAAACTTTTAAATTAACTATTTTTCTGAATATCTTATATCAAAATAAATCTTTATTGTTTAAACAATACAAATTTATCCTTTACAGAAGTTAAAAATTAATTATAACTTTATTTGTACCAAAAAAAAAAAAAAAAAAAAAAAACCCACATATATCAGAAAATTTATGAAACAGGTTTGTTTACAGGTAATTATTTTATTTAACATAATAGTACTGTAATTAAAAAAAATGCATAAGTTTTTTTTAAAGTAAATTAACAATTATTTTATTAAATTTACTCACATTTAAAAGTTATATTATATTTTAAAATAAATGATTAAAAAAGAAAATAAGTTAATTTAAAAACCTTCAGATTAAAATTCTAAACATACTACATTAAATTTACAATATATATACCCTATAAACAAAGCAAAAAAAAAAAAAAAAAAAAAAAGTTTCTTTTACATTTTACTTTCTAAAAGTAGAAGGCTTTATTTAATAATTTATCACATAATTTTTTTTTAAAGATATCTGTTTTACCAAGTTTGTATGTTCCAGAAGGAATGGTATATTGTTCATAATAAGTAGCTCCTTCTTCTGGATTTTGAACTTCACAGACCAAATTCTAGGATTAAAAATTTTTAAATAATAAACAAATAAGCAGGAAAAACTCAATAAAAGTATTTATGCTATTAATTACAAATCAATAATTATTTCTAATTTATTTGTACTGACAAATATGGATTACATTAAATTCAACAAATTTTTAAAAATATCTCAATGATAAACAATTGAATAAAAAAATGAAATATCTGTTACATGAATATTTTAATAATTTAAAGGAAAAAAGAAATATTTTACATACCTTTCTAATAATTTAATCCTTTTATGCAGTTTTATGACTTATTTTTATGAATTTTCAAAGAAATTATTAATTATCAATACATTTTGTGAAATACAATTCAAAGGAATATAATTTTGGATAAAAATTGAAAAAGTATTTTAAAATGAAGGATTTAAAATCTTTTCTAAATATGTTATTTGATAAAAATAATACATCAAATGTTTTCTATTGCCATAAATGATACTTAAAGTTCATTTTTTAAAGATTTGACTTTACTGACCCAACTTTCTATTAAATAGAACTACAATGCATCAGTATAAACTTAAATCCAATGAATTTAATAAGAAAAATCCGCAAGAATTAAAGAAAAGGCTATTTACTAAGACAAATTACTCTATAAAAAACATTCACAAAAAAATTAAATTGTGTAAGATGAAATTTTTTTTTTTAAAAAATTCAATTAAGATTAAGATAAGAAGAAATTTTCTACTTAAAAATATATTTATATAAATTATATTTTCTACTTAAAAATCAAAATATCCAAACAATTAAGTTTATTAATCTCCAAATAAGTAAGGAAAAGAACTTTTAAATGAGTTTGAAGCCTAATTGTCATTATTTTAAAATTATTAATATTATTTATGTTAATCTCATTAAAAAAAAAAAAAAAACCAGAAATAATATTGAACAATTGTTTGTTCTAAAGTTCTTCATAGGAGCTTCAGATAAATGTTAAAATAGAATTTTTAAAATGTTAAAAGATTTTTTTTTTTTTCCCCAATAGTTTAATTAATTGAAAGTGTTATTTTTTAATTAATAAATAATATATAAATAATAATTAATTATAGGAAAGGTGAACTTACAGGTCGAGGCTTCACAATAACATCTAAATCAGGCTCATCATCATTGCTTTCGTCTTTTGGTTTTTCAAATCCGTCTTTAAACACAGATGGAACACGTATAGGATCAACTTGTTCCTCACGAGGAACAATGTGCACATGACTATTAGCAGTAAAATTCCATATCTGTAGAAAAAGAGATCTAATGTAGCAAATTTATTGAAACAATAGATTAATTACATTAAACAAGGACAAAAATATTTTATTCATTAACCACATGAAAACACAGAGTAGAATTTAACTTAAAATGTAGAAAATTGCATGAAAGTTTTTTGCATATCAATACATAGTACAGTTTAATAAATTGTGATAATTTTATTTAATTGGTTTATAGCTGATATTTCTGTCAGTCAATAGTTTTTTTTTTTTTTTTAAACCATTTTACAAATTTTTTTGTCAAGGAGCAAAACTAAAATAAGAAATTTTTTATCTTAATTTTCACTAGTACAAATGTTATAATACTTTACACAATGTAAGAATGATTGCTAAAATATTGATTGACGGTGCTAATGTAAAGCACTTAATTGATTTTTTTTTTAAACTTTCCGTAGTCAATTCCTTAATTAAACTTGCTCATGATAGCCAAATTCAGTTATGTAAAACACTTAAAATAGCCTTCTTGGCTTCCTGAAAAGAAGCAACTAAAATTGGGAATATTTTCTTGGATAAACAGTTTAAAGCATCAGTTAACATAGTAACACAGTTACATTCATTTAAGCAATATTTTAATTCACTTATCACTACTAGTATTAATACATTTTTACAAACAGCTTCTGTTTTTGCATGAACATATCTAAATTTCTGCTTACAGCATGTTTGAATTAACTCAGAAGCACAATTCTTTGAGCGAAAACTGACTGTGTCTGCTTTGCACAATGAAATTGAAATACCTTCTGTCTTTAAAAAAAAAGAAGTAAGCATCCAAACACTTAGTGCTACAGCAAAATAGAAATTAAAGTTGTTCCCATCTTAATTGTTGCTCACTAATGCTGGCAATTCTATAAGTTAGGATAAATTCTATATACTTTTCACATTTGATGACCAATGGATTACTTCTTTGATTCATAAATGGGTACTTAGTTTGTATTAAAAACTAAATTGCACTTAAGAAGAATTTATAAAATAAAGTGTCCATGTACTAATTTAAATTGACTTCAATAACAAATACCGATAAAACATAATCAATCCTCAAGAAAGAGACATGATTGCTTATGCATACTGGCAACCAAAGACCAATGAATTGCTGGCTTATAACAGACTTGCTTCTGTGTCAGACATACGTCATTACAACGACTACTAGGCACTATCACCCCAATTCTCTTTTAATTGTTATTATGTACTGTTATCTTTCAGTAAATGGGACCTGTTGGTGTTCTAAAGCTGTAGTTGAGAATGGAATAAGCTAACTAAAATAGGGAAGTTTGGTCACGTTAAGTATAAATTGTACTACAGCAAAACGCTAAAATATAATAATGTTGATGGTTTTAATGAATCCTCTGATAATTACATTTATAATGACGCAAAGGAAAATTTTTATATAGTATTTTTGATATAGAAATAAATTTTTAAATATATTTATAAAATTATTAATATATAATTACACATTGCAATAGGCATTTATAAAGTATTACAGTTTAAGATTAATCATTTAATTGAGGTTTTCTTAATATTTGTTTAAATATGTTAAATTTTACTAGGCAATGAAGATAGATTGATTTTGAATATATGTGTGTGGAAATAAAGAGTTGTTGCCAAAACACCAAACTCTGTCGTTGCTTTGCTCAATAATTATATTTCTTGCTTGGAAAGTTGGTTGACCACCTGGAAGATCAAAGTAAATCCTACTAAAAACGCGTGCCTCCTGTTTACTCGTAAAAAGAACGTTGGTTCTCTGTTAAATGTCACTCTTTTTGGCCAACCAGTCCCCTGGGTTACTGAATACAAGTATCTGGGGTTAACTTTTGACTCTAAATTAACCTATAATATTCATTTTACCAAAGCAACTGCTGCTAGCGTTAAGCTAAAAAGCCTAATTTCTCATAAGAGCAGGCTAGCGATCAGACACAAGGTTTTGCTCTACAAGTCAATCTTTTGACCAATTCTCTTATAAGGATGTCCTATTTGGGCATCCTCCTCAATCACAAATCTCAAGAAGCTCCAAGTATTTCAAAATAAACAGATAGCTATGATAGTAAACGCCCCGTGGTTTGTTAGAAGGAAACAACTCCACAGAGACCTAGATATAGATCCTATCATGGACTATATTTTCAAAATTTCAAAGTCCTTTCATTCAAAATGCCCTCAGATCCATAACGAAGCGATCAGACAAATACCTGTATACCATCCAGGTGAGGCTAGCTCCAGGAAGAGACCTAGAGCTATCTATGATACGCACTGGGAATCTTTCCCGGCATTGAAAAGGCGTTGTGGAATTTATTCTGCAACGTCGGATTCTACCGCTGTGGCTGTTGTCTAGTAACTACGATCACTTCAAGCGAATCTGAGCTGCTATTTTTTGGCATTTAAATCGTAACTTATTTATTTGCTACGATGAGCAATTTAAATTAGAACATGGCTATCTGACTTTTAAAATGTAATTTTAAATTTTAACTTGTAAATTTTTAATGGTTCACTTTTACTTAATAACTTTTAACTCTTTAATTGTTTGTATTCTTTAAAAAAAAAAAAAAAAATTCCACTTAATTATCTTAACAGCTTTTGCTATTTATCTTAACTGTTAATAATCTTGTTATATTGTTTACATTTAACTTTTGATCCTCATCTTTGCTTTAAGTCTTAATTATTAATTCTTTAAATTGTAAATTTTAAATCATAACAATAGTAAATCATAACTGCTCGCTTTTCGCGTTTAACTAGTAATTTTAACACCAATTTTGTAAATAAAAAAATGTATTTTCCTAACTTTGGTTAGGTTTTTTGGAAACTATGTTAAAGGACTGATGGCGCCATCTGTTGGCGAGCCAGTCAACAAATCTTTTTAGACATGTAAACAAGTTGTGTTTGCAACTTGTATGTCGCACCAGTTCTATTTTGTTTAATCTTAATTTCTTTATTTTATTTTATTTTATCTTAAACTTTGTTTAACTTTAACCCTTTATTTTTGGGCATCGTCAACGGACTCCTAATTGTACGGATAGCTTTAGCTTTTTCGATCTCCTGCTTTAATTGTTCTCAAGCAGGAGGTGTTTTTCTTAACTTTTAATTCCTTTTTTTTATCTTATTCATTTATATTCATTAAATTTAAGCAACTCCATTTTATGCTAATGTTTTAACTAAATTAAGATGTGGAGGTATTGTGGTTCTTAAAACCCCCTAGGAACTCTGTAACCGGTACGCCCGTTGCCCTGAGTTGTTGCTTTTGAGATACATCATTAAAATAAAATTCATTTTAAAGACAAAACAATTTTTTATTTTCTACACATTTAACAAACCTCTTCCACAAACAAATTTCCCTAAATATTACTGTTGTCAATAATATTTCAAAATTCACAAAACCACAAAGAAAATGTAATTTTAATAAGTCAGTGATAGGTACTATTTATAAATCATCAAAATTGAAACATTAAATATTATTTTAAAAGGGCTTTAAAAAATAATTAATTGTTTCAGAACAATAAATTCCATGTGCTAATTTGTTATTTAGTTTAACTTTGATACTGCATAATAATATGCGTCCCCAGAGCTGCCAATATTTGATTTCCTATATTCATTCAATTTCAAGAAATTTTTAAACAAAATAACTATACTGTAAGAAATTTAATAATTACTGGAGATTGAAATTTATCCATATAAGTTTTACAAAAAAAAATTAAGTAAGTTTACAGTAAAAAAAAAAAAAAAAATTCTTATTTTGAAAATTCATACAAGTTATTATGCATCACCTCAGATATATGCAAAAAATGTAATTATTCGAAAGCTCTCAATAACTTGAAAAAGTTCTGTGTTAAACATAAATGAAAAAATATTAGACAAATTGAACTTGGCTAATGATGTCATTAATTCAATATACTATTAACCTTTGTATTTTCTGTTATAGATTTTAATTTTCTTTGAAAAATGCTATTTGAACAGAATTCGTTTTTAAAGAATTGTGATTATATTTTGAAAATCAATCCACTAAAAAAAACTATAACCACAATTTGGAATATCATAATAAAGATTTTGCTATATCAGACCTAAGATTATACATTTATCACAGTTTTGGTTTGATTATACAATATATAATTATGTTAAATTTCTATTAAAAATTTTGAAAATAATGTAATAAGAATATGAAATTTTCAAATATTACTACCGATGCTACCACTATACCAAATCAATATTGAAAACATTTTCAATACAGTATAAATTTTACTATGTTGGTTATATGTCAGCTGAATATACAATAATATATATTATTACATACGCATATAAATTATTTCCAATTGAAATTACGAATTAAAAAATTCATATACTTTATGGACGCTTTAAAGGGAAAACTGAAATTTAAATTACTGCATCCATTAAATAAAATATGAGCATATTTATGCAGAAAATATCATACTTGCCTCTATCATAAAGACTTTATAATTGATTATTCGAGTTCAAATATTCCTATTTCTCATGAATTGTTTTAAATTTTTTGATGAACCAAATAATTATTTAAATAATACTGTAAAATAAAGCACTTTTTATAAGATTAATGTACCAATCTTCTTATTATTATATTTTTCAATTCACTTACAACCCACGAACATAAAATTACTTTATTTTTTATTAGTTTCAAGAAATTATAATAGCAAAACTTTAATTTTTTATTTCTTAGGTTTCACATAGCATAATCTTACAATTTAAAGCAGAAACATGACAATATAAAATTTATATATATATTTAATATTAAAATCCTAATTGTATTTGTTATTATTAGATTAAAGATGAACTAGTGTGTTACTGATAGAATTTTAAAAGAAATAAAAAAATGTTTAAAAACATAAATTAGAAAGACTGCAATATTTGTTGTTATGCAAAGTGTTTAAAAATTAGTTTTTCAATATAAAAAACATTTACATAAAATAAATAAATAACTTTAACAAAGAGGATAAAAAATTAAGCCTGTTTTTAATGGCAATAATCTTTGTAATTAAAAACATTTTGCTAAAATTTATTACAATTTAACTCTATTATTTATCTTAATTTCTAAAACTAAATAATTTATGCAATTAGATCGATTTTAGAGAGTTCCATTATTATGATGTTTATTTCTCTAATTACAAAAAGCGACTCAGAATGAAATTTTTTTAGAAAAATGTAGAATTAAAGGATCAGTGAAATGCTTGATTGAAATGATACATTGACTAGGCTGTTTATAGCTTTGCAATTTACATAAATTGTTCTCATATTAAGACTAATTTAAAAGGCATATCAAAATATATCAGAATTAACTGACTTAAGAAAAAAAATTTCAATATCAAATAAATGGGCACTAAAATCAAATGCATTCTCTCTTGTAAACAGGAACTGTAATCTTGGAAGTAGAACTGTTTGAATTGATGCAAAAAGTGGAATAGGAAAATTATTTATAAACTTATTATAAAAATTACAGCCACAATTAATTACCTTCAAAAAGCCAAAATTAAATTTAAAAGAATTTAAAAAGCATGCCATTAGACAGATTCAGTAACTTCTTTTCAATCCAGCATTCAATAAGTGGGCACATTCTATAATCCAACACCAATCGCGCCCTTTGCTTTCGATTTTTTTATAAATATGGATTCGAGTGTTTGTTGATCCCGACAGCCAGATGGAGACACAATGCTCGATTTTCCTCGACTGTTTATAACATTTGACCGTTTTGGTTTAATGCAGTGTTTTTTATTTAATAAGTTCATGCCGTAATTATTCAAATTTTCACCTAGAGTGATACCCTCTTAAAACTATAATGGCACTTTATAATCTGACAAAGCTATGATTCTGAATGTTTATGTATTAAACAGCGCTTACTATAGTAAGAAAATTCAATTCATGAAACTATAAGAAAAATATTATATTGTAGCACTCTTCCTTGCACTGGACAAGACACAGACACAGGAATGCTTAAATATATTCAGTGGGCAGAAAAAGGCATAACAAAATGGTAAATGTGCTTGGTTTTTTTCAATTTTGTTAGATTTTCTATAACATTAATAGTAAAAAATATAGTTACACAAGGAGAACTTTATTCAAGCATTGTTTATTACAGATTGTTGACAAGGGTATATATTATATAGAGCTTACTTCCTTTGTTCTGATTACTACCCTTGATAAATTGCAGTGAAAGACTAAAAAGGAGAAATGAATATAATGAAAGACTAATTATTTTTCTAATGGTTCAGTTTGGTATATATCATGACGTTATAACCTTATCTACAAGTTCTGCAACAAAATATGGTATTTTGGAATGGTCAAATGAATAATTTAGTGACATGCTGAAATGATGCAAAAATTTATAGCATGTATTCTATCATCATCATTTGTGCAACAGCCCCATGGTGGGCCAAGGCCAGTCTGCCTACCAGCAGATTTCGAAACATGAGATGTCTTCTTTTTATGGGGTAGGGTTGTCAGCCCTACGCCCAACACTCTACAGTCATGTTAGACTGGGACCTACAGTTTAAAGTAGATTCCGAACCACTACAAACATCCATGGCACCGCCGGGACTCGAATCCAAAACCTGTGGTACCAAGCGCAAGAGCACTAGCCACTCGGCCATTCAGGCCCATAGTATGCATTCCACTTCAATTAAATAGCAGCAAATGACTTAAATGATGTTTAAAAGTTGAATTCCTACTTTATCTTCAGATGATCTCATTGAGCAGATTTTAAATTGGTTCTTATGTGGCAAACAATATCTACCTAAGACATTTAGGTTCTTAATTTATTGTCTAGGGCTATAAGGGTAATTTTTTGTTAATCCTAATTATTACAAAATTATTATTTAATTGTAATTTTTTTCTTCTTAAATTTATATTCTTTTTTTGGCTGAATAAAAAATTTAACTTTTTTTCCATCCTCTTTTAAAAAGAATAACAAAAAAATTGTCTTGGCAACAAGCTAGATATTGAAAAAAAAAAAAAAAAAAAAACTATAAGAAAAAAACAAAATTAATCAAAAAATTAAATTGATTAAAATAATAAAAATTTGTAATAGTGAATCAAAAATGAAAATTATAATGTTAAATAAAGTTAGTAGAAAATAACTTTTAAAAGCTTAATTACAAAAAACTCTTAAATTTACTTACTTTTTTAATCTCACTTACTTTAATCTTTTTAAATGCTTTTGCTTTGGCAGAATATCTTGATTCACAGACATATACATCTTTGAATTCAAATTCCTAGTGGGAAAAAAAGATTGTATACAAATATACATAAATTTAAAGAAAAGAATTAAGTTTTAAAAAGAATACTCATACTTACACTAGGTTTGTATTTGAAGTAATCTTTCACGAACATAACATAGCATTTTCCAATTACTTGATTTAAAGGAGTGCTGTTGTAATTGTCACTTTTGAACACCTCCTGAATAGCAAAATTTTTTTTAATTATATTAATAATTAATTTTAAATTGTTATAATTCATTTTTATTTAAGTGTCATAAGAAAACATATTATAGAAAAAATGCAAAGAGTTCGAGAAAAAATTTCAACCACCAGGAAACATCTGATAACAATAAAAATTGCCATTTGGCAAAATTTAAATGAAAAATTATTCTGCATTACTATTTATAAAAAAAAGAAGTTATAATGTAAAATATAAATGTTAAACTTTTAACTATTTAAACCCGAGAATGTGCTGGTGAGGCATTTTTGAAATTTTTTCGTGGAAAAGCTTAGCCTGCACGATCATGCAGGTGCCCCCGTCTCAAGGGGGAATCGATTACTGTAATTATTTTTTTTGGTATCACTGGAGTCAATGTCTACTAAAAATTTTAAAAAAGTAAAATTTAAATATAAAAAAATTTTAGGTCTTAAAGGGATATAATATAAAACTTTAAAAAAAAAAAAATTTAATTTCAAGGGAATTTCTAAAAAAAAAAAAAAAAGAACAATGGATATAAATACCCTATGAATATGAATAATAATAAGAACAATTAATTATAAATTCATAAAAATATGTAAATTTTTTTGTATAATTAGTTCCATACATTATATTAACAGAAATATGTGCTTTAAAAAAAAATTTTTTTTATCAAAATTTATCATAAACATACAAATATTTAACCATATAATTACAATATATCTGAATTAAAAACGTCAAATGTAACAATTTACTACAAGTAAATATATCATTTACTTCTTTTTTAAAACTTTTATAAAAGGTGCATTCCTTTTTATGTTAACAGGTTTATGAAAACAATGTCAAAATCTAAAAATCAATATGATAATTTATTAAAAACCTTACGCATCCCTATTTTGTATTAAAAAAAATGCCAATTGATGATGCACTGGACTTGTAATGAAGATCTAATTTGATTTGTTAAACAACAGATATTAGCAATAATAAAAATTAAATGTTAATGAAACAAAAAAAAAACCCTGCTAAATTTTGTAATTCTTTGTTTCATTATCCACATTATTTATGTGTTAACATGATCTGGATTAACGCATTTCATTTAGTGCAGGACCTAATTGGAATGCATATCCAGTGTTAATAAAAGTTTTACTGTATGACATACAAGTGTAATGCAAAAAATTAAAATGGGGGAATTCTGGATTACTAACTCACATCTTTATACACTATGACATGAGATCACTCATTAGGTTAGTGTTTTAACAATATAAAAAGCGTAAGATTTTCAAACTTTATTTTCCCAAAAAGGTACTACTGCTTTGGCCAATTAAACTCCTAACAACATCCTACAGGTATTATACATTTTAATCAAATTAGTCAGAAGTAGTTCATGATCATATGAAAAAAAAGGAGGAAGATTTTTTTTGCTTCAAAATATATATACATAAAATTTGAAATTAGATGGGTCATAAGCTTAGAGATGAATTTCAGAGCATTAGAACAGAACAAAAATTAGTAAAAGGTTTTTATTTAAAATCTTAAGTTACAATACCTTTTCTAGAAATTTGCGCGTAGCCAAATGGAAGGTCTCATTTGGTCTGTAAAACCAACAGCCATATAACCATTGTTCTCCAAGGTTATCACGCCATAACTTTTCTACATGCATTATGTGTGGGTCCATGCCTTTTTCTCTGCAGGAAAAATTAGACAGGCATTTTTTGAATGAATAAATAAAATTAATATTAAATCAAATGAAAATATAAAATAAACATTACACAAATATTTCTTTTAAGAATTAATTATAATTATTCGAATGAATTATAAATGTTATAAATAAATTGTTATAAATTACCAAAACAATGGATATACTATTATGCTGTCTACATATACTATTATACATAATAGTCTGTATATTCTATTATGCTGTGCTATTATTTAAATTGGAATTAAAATATAGTGATTTAACAGGTTATGATAAATCTCATTTAATTACAATATTGATACTCATATTATTTTAAACTCACAAACTATATCAACAAATTTCAAATTATTAAACATTAAATACTGATTAAAAATCACATTTTACTAAAATAAAACAATGATACTAAATAATCTTAGAAAGTATATATACCTGGGTTCTATATATACAAAATCCCCTACATAATAAGTTTCTGTTTGAAATGTTGCACTATCAGAACTAGATATTTCATTTGTTCCTTTCTCTTCCTGGGAATGAAATGTAATTAAATAAATCTTATAAAACAATAAACTATGAAATACAAAGAAAGAAATATCCTTCAGAATTAAATTACTATAAATAAATATCTATTAATTATATTTTACAATTAAAGCTATTATTGATAATTTCTGAAACTTGCATAACAATACATAAAAAAAAAAAAAAAAAATGAGTGCTTGATATAAAATATCGAGCTAACACAAATGGAAAAATATATTCGTGTACTTAAAAAAAAGCAAATTTTTGTATTTGACAATGGGAATAAATATTTACTGGAATTCCAATGCATTAAGAAGTTTGTTAAATAATTATAAAAAATTTATTGCCAAAAAAATTGCTATTGATTAATACAAAAACTAATGCTTTTTAATTATTTTTTATTTTAAGAATACCTTTTCTTGCTTGGGCTCCAATTCTGCTTCTTGCTGTTCCCTAGGTAACTTTTGAGCTCTCAAGGTTTCTACACTTGCTTGAAGGTCTGCCTCGGTGTACTGCAATGCTGGAGAGAGCAAAACCTCCCCATTTTTGCACAAAACATCTCTTCGTTTGATGAAGAAAGATTGCAATTCTACAGAATCTTCAAATACTTGAGAATCTGTACGGCTGTTGTGACGAACAAGCTCAAACACATCAAATATATCCTCTTGGAAACGATCAAGACGCTTATATTTGCCCTGAAAAAAAATATTTTATAAAAATTTCCATATTTTTTTTTTAAAGAGCGTAATAAAAGTTTGCTACGAGAGTGAAAATACCTTATCAAGATTTCTTTTAATCATATCCAAATTCAGGACTTTCCTGAAAATAAAAAAATGTAGTCATTACACAATCTGAAAAATATTACAAATATAATATGTTGCAATATAATATATTGCTAATGAAAATGATTTCTGAATAAATAAAATTTTAATGAAAATTAAGAAAATTCAGCTACTTTTTTTATTTAGCATTTAAAATTAAGATTCAAATAGTTTAAATTACTACAATTTCAGTTAAACTGAGTCAAAATATTTGGAAATAAGCTTATTATAAAATACTTTATTCTGAACATTCTCTCGAAAAAGATGCAGAATATTTAGAATTAAATATTCTTCTGCAATCGATATAATATGTATGAGTTATACATCACAAAAGAAGTTATGGGTGCCTTAAATAATCCAAACCATAATATTAATAATTTATGCTTAATAGCTTCAAAAATATTCAAATAACAAACATTGCTAAATGATCTCAATTAACAACTTAAAGGAAATTAAAATTCTATGAAGTTATGCATTTTGATAGTACATTTAATTTGAAAAAATTTTAAAAAGAGAATAGTATAAAATGCAAAAAATTATAATTTTATAATTTTATACATGCTGGTGATGCTCAGAAATCTAGAGTGCAATTAAGTATTTATAAAAGTACTGATTTAAGTACTTCAGAAAATATAAACAGTTTACTTGATTCACAAAAATATTTATTGCCAAGTTGACAATATCAATTTTAGAAAAATATAAATTTCAAAAAGAAAGAGAAAAGGCAACTACTTTAAAAACAATAACTAACTCCATGATAAATTATTTTATATTTATTTGAGTACGTATAATTAACATACTTTGTAGGATCCACAGAAGTTGTATCAGTCTCAGAAAACTCTACTAATGAATCACTGAAACAGCGTCCTTCTTCATCCTAAGAAAACAATGCAAAAAAATAATTACTGAAGCAATAAAATAAATAAGAAAATGATGGAAGTAAACTTTAAAAAAAAAAAACAATATAAATACAACCTAAAAAAAAAAAAAAAAAAAAAAAAAAAAAATAGAGAGAGACTGAATTATTCATAAACATGATGAACTATGATATAGCTTTGAAAGATTATAGATAATACATTAAATGCTCTTAAATCCAACATTCTATTGTTCAGCACAAACTATAATCTAAGTTGTTACATTTTAAAAGTATTAATAATTTATGTAATGTTTTTATAATCCAAGTTTTGTGACTTTACAATTGTATGAGTTCAGATGCTTGTACACCTTGAATACCAGAAGGCGGCACAATGCAGCTCACATTTTTAGTAATTACATGTTTAATGTGTACATATGTATTAAATATGTAATGTCTTAATCATTTAAATTTTTATCTAGAGTAATTTATGTTTGATATCCTTCTTAAAACTATATTGACACCCAATTATCTTTCCTGTTGTAGTCCTGAACCTGTTGGATTAAACAATGCAAATTGTACCAGTAATATTATCTTTCAGTGTCTAAATATCACCTGTGAAGCACAGAGGAAATATAATTTTGTTTTGCTCAATTTTAAAACAAATTTCTATTTCCGAAATTTAAAAAATCTACAGTGACATTCACTAGCAAATTAGGACCATAAAAGATTCATATATATTTATATTTTATTAATTTGAGTGCATGGTAAAATTATGTATTTTTCTAGCTGATAATCTAATTTTTCGTCAATAATCAGAACTAATTCTTTTTATACCAGTTGAAAGAAATAAGTATAAATATATTTATATAGCTCATAAATAACCAATTACAGAAATTTTAACTTTTTTTAATATATCAATTTTGCCATAGAGATTACTGCAAATATTTTGTCTTGATTAGCATCATATTTATTTATATATTTCATAAGATCATCACCAAATTTTAAATATGCAATACAAATAAATCATTTTTAAATGCCTATATAGGCATATACATAAAATGAAGGCTTTGTAAAATAAAATTATGCAAATGTTTTCAATAAATATTATTCACAACATACCTGGTGGTTGTAAGTTGAAATGAAGAGATCTGTAAGCAGCTCTTGCACTAGGGCTTTGACATCAGGTACTCCATTATTGGAGTCCTCATTCAACTCAAGCTTTGTCTGTAATGTCATGCGTTGCATTGTCAGAGCATCCTGTAAAGGAAAGTTAATTTGTTAGGAAAAAACAATTATTATTTAAAACTGTTTTAAAGTACAACAATATGCTTGCATATATATCAATGCATTAATACAGAGAAAATCAAATTAAATGGTATACAGAGAAACAGGAGATTCTGCGAACTTTTGGTTTTAATTTCACCAATTTTTTTTTCATGGCAATAATCATTTGAAATGATTATTGATGTATTATTCGTCTTCTTACTCATTTATTTGGTACTTTTATAATGACTGTTTTGCAATTTAAATTTTAAATGTAAATTTTTTTTATTGAATATGAATAGAAATAAAGTAATTTTTAATGATCATTTCCTGAATGAAAGATCTTGTATAATGATACGTTGACCATTGATGCCGAATACAAATGTTTGTTAGATGTTGTAATTCATTACAATACAAAACAAATTAATTTTTTATAACTCTCTTGGGTGTAAAAAACAAATAAAAATAAAAAATCTTTTTACTTGCTTGCTAAATTTTTAAACGACTTGAAAATATGTAAAGACAAATTTAAAGACTAAATTAATTATTAAAAATGTAAAGATTAAAATTAATTACATTTTCTTGAAAGATATTTACAATATTTTTCACATGAAAGAAATAATTCCATATTTAATACAGTTAAGAAAACCATTACTTGAATAATAAACCATTACTTGAATACACAAAAAAAATCATCACTTTTGGATTACCTAATGGATTATTGTGTGTCGAAGTCATTTAATGACATATAAGTTTCTTACATTTTTGAAATTTAAAATTGTGCTGTTGTCTATCTTTTCTTTATTCATTTGATATGGCATTGCAAGACTTCAATGAATAACAGGCGAGTGGGATGGTGTGCATTATATCAACAGGCAGAGCAAATAAAAAGTCATCTGAATTCTTTTTATTTTTATGCATTAGGTGCAAATGCAGTGCTTTCAAGTATTGTATGGATAATGGATTAATATTATTTAATTACTGTTCTGACTACCTTAACGTATAGTACAATGAACATATGCATGTGTAACATATACCTCATTGTGATGTTAGCAAAAGGTTAGCATGGAACAAGCCGCTTTCCGATAATCGAAAGACGAGTCCTTGCTCGATTTATTGCTATGGCTCATATCAAAAGATTATATTGAGAGATAGAAGAGCATAGTCACCCAAAATAAGATACACTATTATATAAAATGTTTATTGGCAAAAGCAATAATTGTTTTAAAAATTAAGGAGCAAGATTATTAACTAAGTTGAGATTAATTAATTTATAGGCAAAAGTGAAAACTGCTTACAAATTTTTTTAAAAACAATTGCCATATAATCATTACACTTTAGATTGCTTTTAAATGTCATTATAACCAGCACATCAAAATGATTGCTGCATTTAAATGTAAATTGTGACAGCAGCAGCCATTTTGTTTACTTGATCAATTTTGTCAGAAAGGGTAAAAAAAAAAAGTGATTTTCACTTTTTTTCTAGAAAAAGGTGCTGAGAAATGAAGAGGAGGAAGACTTGGCATAAATCGTAAAAAAGGGGAAGGGAAGAAAATCACTAAAAGAAAAGGGGGGAAAGCCGGCATAACTCTACCAAATTTCATTTGATCACAGCAAAAAGTTAGTGGTTTTTGAAACCCTCACTAGAGATGTGATAATTCGAAATGTCAACAACAGTATAGCATATGTAAAAACTTCCATTAATAACCATTGCTTAGAGATATTTTTGAAAAGATTTTGCAAAAAAGTGCCTTAGGTAACTTAGGTCATTATAACAAGTTAGTGAAACTGCTTGAGAAGATTGGCTGCATATGCCAGAGAAAAAGTATAAGACGATCAAGTTTTAACAACAAAGGGTTAGAAAATGATGGTCTTTTTCTTTTTAATTTCATAAGATCATCAACAAATTTCAAATATGTAAAATAAATAAATAAAATTTTAAATACATAAATAAAATTAAGGCAACGATAATAATTAAGAATTATAAATAATTTTGAATAAAAGTTATTCTGAATATATCAAAATATACATTCAAGCTTTATATATTTCACATGGAAATTACATTTTTAAACAAAAGACATTACATTTTAAAAGAAAATTGCAAAATAGGTAAGTCCAGGATCTTGGGATTTGTTTTTGAAGATTCATTGTGTTTTTATTTTCAGCTTTTATTAATTTTCCTTTTTCATTTAATTTACTTTAAAACAAAAAATAAGTTAAGAACATTAAAATTAATTGAAAAATTCATGAATCTGTATCTTCTTCAAAAAGAGAAAAAAACAAAATTTATTTCCTAATTCTGTTAAGATTCTCCAAAATCTGTTAAGAGCAAAAACTTGATATTCATAAATTGTTCTATATGTCATTAAACATACTGATTCTCCTGTTTTTACTGATACCAGCCTGGCTCTGGCGATACTTTTTCTGCTTATCATAATTCATAATCAGATAATTTAATATGATATTATACACTAACATTAACCATAAATTTAAAACTAATATATTAAATTTAATGTACAAATTTATTTTCCGCATGTCTTCGGTTTGAATAATGTATACATATATAAAGACAGAGGAAAAGAGCAAAGAGGTTTCTAGCATAAAATACTTTGGTGTATTACCTATAATTTACATTTTTACAAAAGTCTATAATTATAAAAGAATTTAAAAGATGTAAACTATTTTTCTCATAATCATTGAAAATATTTTCAAAAGGAATTCATACACAAATGAAGAACTTACTTTGTATATTTGTGAGTCAGGCTCATTATACTTGCAAGCATTATCAAACATCAACACAAAATCTGAGAGTAAGTCTTCTAACGTCTCATATTGGCCTGATTTTAGTTTGACCCCTATCTTGTCTAAGTCAATGGGTTTTTTTATTACTTCATAATAATCAGGATAGTCCTACAGATATAACATATGGGAAGTTGTTAGGATATGCACACACAAACAGAAAATAAATAACAGGACCAATCAGTACTTAAGGATATTTAGGTAGGAAAAGTTATTGCCAAAAACACATTTAAATTAACAATAGCATTTAAAGTAGACTGGAATGATGCAGGAGTAGAAACATAAAGGAAGCTTCACACAATGTATAATAATTTTAAGTATCTATTTAAATACCAATATATTTAAATATGAAATTTAAATTAATTAACTATTATTTATTTTCACATATTCAATCATTTTACAAAATTAAAAATAAAATTTACATGCAAGTTTAATTAATAATAATAATTAATAATTATTAATAACTTTATTAACCATTCATAAAATAATGTATAACAAAAAAGCAAATATATATTTAAAAAGTGCAATTTTTTTTCATTATATTCGTACTGCTATTTAGAACAAGAAATTATAGCTTATATTTAAATGAAATTATAAATCAAAATATCATTTCAACAATATTTTTAAATTTCACCACTTTATTAATTTTGAACTGGTGAACCATATGAAAACATATGTGAATATTAAATACAGTTATTTTTTCCTGATTTTATTTATATCAAATACTTTTTATTTAATCCTTAAGTAAAACAAACATGGAAACATTACTCAGATATATTTTAAATGGAAACTTAATTCCATCTAAAATTAACAAAAGAAACATTTTACTTTGTATACATAATTAATGAACATAAATACTTGTACAAAATAAATGACTCATAAAAAATAGAATATTAATAGAATTAATATAAATAATAATTTAAATGAAAAACACTGTAGCAAAAATTAAATTTGAATTCAAAATAGATGCAAGAACAGAGGGAAGAATATCCAATATACAATGGTTACATGGGAAATATCAAGAAGTATAAATATATCAAGCTGTATTAAGATGACAGTAATTTATATACTACACAAAGCAAATTAACATTATTTTATGTTATTGATCCCCTGTGATTAAGTAAAAGAAGAATATGAAAAATTTACAGATATTCAAATATTAGCAATATTTAATTTCAAACAACTTAATTTAAGAATTAGAATTTAGAATGGATATTTAGAGAAAAAACATGTAGCACACAAAGGATTAAAATTACTAATATAATCCTAATAATAGGAAATTGGAATTATTCACAAATAAATTACAACTTTTTGTCTCTCTACATAAAAGACAGACAATTAATTCATTAATTTAATTTTATAATTAAAAGGTTAAACAGAATAATCTTGACAGGTTGCATACAATTTTTTACCATAAAATGATCTGGTGACTGGAATGGAATTAACCCACTTGCTTGATAATAAATTTTAATAATATTCCAAATCATACTACTAAGAATTTATGAATACATTGGAAAAATGTGAATATTAATTATACGGCTAATGCTTTAAAGAACAAATTTGGCAATTTTTAAAATTCTGCCAATTAACTGGAATGTTTTCACTGTTTTTATATTAATACATTAGCAGTAAAAGAATTTATACTAAGCATTAAACAACAAACTATTTTTAAACAAATATTTTTTGTCATAATATATTTTCAGTAAATATAAAAATTGTTATACCAAATTTTAAAATGTTATAAAACTAAATCTAATGGTGTAAAATTATACTTGATTTATGAAAAGCACTGTAATTGGAAAATTAATACAATCAATAATCTTTATACACTGAAGAATTGTATTTAAAAAAATAAATATAATCAAATAAAAGAAATAAAATTTGAAGGTTAATTCCATTTTTTTAAACAACTAAATAAAACAAAGAATACTTACTGTTTTAGATGGTAACTTGTTAAATATTAAAGATAATTTTCTTCCCCTATTATCAGTATATTCTTTCACTGTATCATAAAAGGATTTTAGTTTCTGTTTCATACCAGTTAAGGCAGAATTTTTGTGCCTGAAAAAAATATTTTTAAATAATTATACATTTAAGGATTAAGGTAAAAAATTTTAATATAATGATTTTTATAATTGTCTATTAAAAGATGTGAGAAAAAAAGAAACAATAAAAAAATAATTTTTTATAAAAAAATTTAATTAATATAATTATTTTTGCTGCTTTTATATGTTTAATCTGGTTGGTAAAAACATTGAAATTTTGGATTAAATTAGTTTATTAAATATTATTTAAATTAATAATTTCTTATTTTGTTTATTCTACTCATAATTAAAATTACAAAACTAAATTAAATGTAAGTTGAAAGAAAAAGAATTATAAAATTTTTTTCAAAAATGCCTTTTTTTATGCCATTTTTTAAAAAAATTAGTTTATTCAAGTTCTATTGTTTATTTTCAATACAATTTTGTTTATTTGCATACATGAATAGACTAAATATATAGAATTCACAAATGTATTGCCATGGTAAAAATAAATATGTATCAATATTTTTATGTCGGTAAAATAAATTTATGCCGGTACAATTATAAGTGATAACACTTGTGAGATTTTGATAACTCCCCCCATATTTATAGTAGATAAAATATGCATTTATCAACACATTACGTTAATTTTGTTTACTATACATTGCTAAGTAAACTTCTATAATTTGCTTACATAACAGAAAATCAAGAATTATTTAGAAGCATTTGGACATCAATAGTCAATTCGTATAGTTTGCTTTAAAAGAAATTTCATACGAAATAATATGAATCAATCTTACAGAACCCTGAAACAGATTTGATGAAAAAAAAATTAATTTCATCTCTCAATTTATTGATTTCATAATCTATTTGAAATAAGAATTCAATATAAAATATCTATTATCAACAATAGATATTAATAAATACCAATATTTATTTAATAAAAGATTAATAAATCATAATGAACTGAAAATCATCAGAAAATTTCTTGAAATGAAAGAGGGCAAAATTATTTTTAATTTCAAAGTAGTTTTTTAATATTAAGATTAATTTCAAAATTTTGATAACACCCTAAATATAATTTATGTTACTTAGAAAATTTGCTGTCTTTAAAGACACTAAACTTCTAAAATATTTAGATAGTGTATTTTAATTATCAAATATTGACATAGAAGGGAATTTTTTAGACATTTAATTTTTCAAATTTTGTAACATTTGTGATCACTTTATCAATTAGTAACACAGTAAAACAAAAGCTATAGGAATTGTTAAATTTGTTTAGAGTTAAAATTTATAAATTTCAGTGACAACAGAAGAGTTTCATCAACTGGTTATCATAGAATTTCATTAGTTCTAATCTATAATAGAAAATTATGTTTACACCTTTTCAAGATATATATATATATATAAGTTTAAGTTTATTTTTTAAGAAATATATGTTTAAAATTTTTGAATTAAAGAAATTAAAAATAGAAAAGATAAAGAGTATACATAGAAGTTAATTATAAATATAACTACAGGTCAACAATAAACACTTAACAAGATTTTAAAACAAAGTTTTGTGCTCAATTATAAACATTTAAACATGTGATAATTTATAGGAAAAAGAAATAGTGCAGTGTTGAAACATAAATTTAAAATTCATATTAATTGTACATTAAATATAAAACATTCAAACAACAAAGGTTAATAGAATTTTATAGTTCAGGAATATACAGAACAGAAATTAGTAAAACAAATTATGAAGATTACTGAAAATTAGTAAATTAGAAGGAATTACAGTATACTGTAAATTAAAATTGAACTAAAAACTTCATTTAAAAGTTTTTTTTAATCAAGGATATAAAATTTTTCTTAATATCAAAAGTAGTAGCCATATGAAAGAAAAAGTGTTCTATTAAATTAAAATTTTAATTAGTTATTTTTCAAAGTTTAAATTTTACATAAATTGACAAATATGGCAAAGCCACATAGAAACAATGCTCCTATCAACTAATAAAATGGTTCAACCAAATGATAATTATTTACGGCAATTTATTAAGATGAAACTGTATTATATAGCATTACTATACGATTCTAAGATGAATTTTTAAGACATTGTGTTTTTAAGTCAATTACTTAACATATAATACAGTAAGACCCCGCTTAACATGGGCCATATGCCATGCCATCATTCCCATGATTAACAAGGTTATCTCAGCAGGTAGATAGTAGGGATAAGTGATACAGATCACAGAATAAAAAAATGTATTGTTGTTTTAAATATTTCTCATTAAACTTTTTTATAATATTAATTAAACGATTTTTATTCGTAAAACATACATGAAAATAAAAAAAAAAGTGTTCAAAAAAGAAGTTATGTTTGAGAGGATGAAGATTGTTCCTCATTTGACATTTCGTTCACCAAGCAATTATCGATAGCAAGACATCACACCAATGACATTTCGTTCTGCATTTGAATCATTTTATATATACCAAAATTTCTGTACAGCAATTAAACTTAAAAAATAAATAAATAAATAAATAAACTGTTGAAAATTCCATTTGCTTATCTTGAGAAGTACTAATCTCATCCTCTTTGTGCACTTTTTATTTTTTTATCCCATCCTCTTTATGCACTAATAAAATGTAATTCTTTAAGTTCATCACTGGAAAGACTTTTCAATGGTTGTAACTTGCAATAACTCAATATTCCGCACCAATATATTATCCAACCCTGTTTCATTAATATGACTAATGCTCTGTTGTTTGGTATCAGAGGTTTAGGGTTCAAGTTCCGGTATTGCCATTGATATTTGTAGTGATTTAGAATCCACTTTAAGCAATAGGTACAGGGTCTATAGAGGTTTGTCTAATATGACTGTAGAGCACTGGGCGTAGGACTGACAACTCTAACCCTTAAAAAAAATATATCCTGTTTTGGAATCTGCCAGTCGGCAGACAGCCATGGTGTAACATAGACTACAGTGACGGAGAGTTAGCATTATTAATAGCTTGACAATTAACGTAGAATTCCAATCCTGTGGTTTAATATTGAAACAGTGTTAAGCAGAGCTGTGGTAAACGGGTTCTTACTGTATTTTTATGTTCAACAAAAGAAAATGAGAATAAAATTCAAAAGATATAATTCTGAAGTTGAACATATAACATAATTTATTGAAAATCTCTGCCATTATAAAAAATGTAACAGAAAAAATTATTCTAGATAACTTAATTTTTTTGCATTTAAGAAAATTATATTATCCTCATTTAAATTTTAATATTTGGATTAATTAGTTTACAAATAAAAATATTGCCAATAACATAAACCCCACCAAAAAAGGAAAAAAAAGAAATCATAGATTGGTGATATGAAAAACATTAAATAAAAGAAAATCTGAGAAGTGCAAAATAAACAAGGATAAAAATGAAATCACATGAAACAGCATGGTTGAAGGAAGGACTGTAAATAAAGGCACAATGGAAAAACATCGCAAACAAATGCAAAATCACACATATATAAGTAGTGAGAATTAAATAAGGCAAACTGCAAAAGATGGAGGTGTTATTCTTAAAAAAAAATGCTCATTTTAAAAATGCATATCAGGTCCTGTTATGACTTAAGTATACTATACTAAGCAGGATCTTGCCTTATTTAAATCCTCGAAAACAAAATACATTTATTTAAAAAAATGCAAAAAGAAAATGACAATGAAAGGGGAAAAAAAATAAAAATAAGGATTTACATACAACTCTTCCTTAGCAAAGTCCTTTATCACTCTGAAAAAAAAGGATAAGTGAATGAAATAAAATGAAAACAAACTTTTAAAAAAAAATAACTCAATATTAAGTCAATAGGGTTCCCACTGACTTAAAGAAGAACAATTAAAATTATAATAAATATTTGCTCCTATAAAAATTGATTTTTGAACATCTTATACCATTTTTTTAGAATTATTGCAATAAATTATTATATAATTTGTTACAAATCATATAACTTGATCATGGATTTATATTACTTAAAAATATACTATTTGTTGTTATTAGGGGTATATTATTATTATGTTGTTATTAGGGGTAAAAAAAAATATATTTTTAGAATATTTTAATGTATTTAAAAATACAAAGAAACATCCTGTTTGTATGCTGATATACAGAATTATTAAAAAAGTATGATAGGTTTTTTTAAAGTTTATAACTTAAAAATTTAACAACCTAAGATGTACTTAAATATAAAAACAATTTTATTTTTTATTCTGATTCAATAAAAATTAATTTTAATACAGATTGCTCAATGATAGCTTAGTTAATCCATCTTACATTAAAGAAAACAAGATAATTGGATATATTAAAAGAATCTTATCATCATGAATAGTACCGGTGGAGCCATGGATTTTTGTTTTGTAGCCATAGATAGTGGTTCGGAATCCACTTTAAACAGTAAGTCCTGGTCTAATATGACTGAAGAGCGTTGGCCATAGGGCTGACAACCCTACTCTATAAATGGAAAATATCTCCTGTTTTGGAATCTGGCAGTAGGCCGACCACCATCGTCCAACATAGACTGTAGTGCCGGGAAGTTAGCTAGTTATCATCATGATTATACAAGAACATCCACTATTAAATTTTATCACTGTACTTGTTGTTCAAAATGACATCCAAGCTCATAAGTCTGATGCAATGAGCAAATTCAAACTTTTTGTCCACATTAATCATACTTCAATTTTTTTTCAACTTCATGTGAAGTCTGATGGTCTTCTTTCAACTTCACGTAAAATTATAGAAGTGATGTTACCTGTAATGTCCATTGTAGGACGTATAACAAAGCAACTGCAATTCATTGATATTAAGAATTATTCCCTCAATACCTCACTCCATATGTAACACCCTACAGTTAGAAAGATTAGGGTGGAATATCAGTTGGATTAATGTAGATCAGGAACAGTCAGACCATTGACGAATGGAGAAGAGTGCCTGCAGGGGGGGATTTCTAAGGGTAATTGCCCCACATGTATGTATTGTTTATGAAAAACCTGGAAAACTCCTGCAGTCTGCAGTTTAACTAACGACTGCAGATTCATTATTTTTATTACCTATGAGATATATTGGTATTATTATGGAAGAGTTTGTCAATGGTGTCCTGGACACACCTTTCAATGTTTCTTATTTGTTAATGCAAGATGTTTTACTTATTGAAATTGTTTATTCCCTTTATATTCCCAATTGAGTCCCCTCATTCCTAAAAGAAGTGACTACCTCAATGCTACTAAGGGATTAGAACTTTGTTCCTCTTACAATCTAGCTGTGCGCATTACCACTGAGACATGAATTGGACATTGTTATTACATTGACGTGCACTGCACAACAAAGATGAAATGTATAGCATACATCACACTTGTGCTCTTCCTTTTCCTAAATGCTCGCAGAACATCACATTGCATATATGTCTATTATCTATATTACTAAATCTTATATGAATTTTTTGGTTGGTTCTAATTGTTATGTTAATTTTCCTATCTTCTCCTTGTTATTTCCAATTAAACGTTCACATAGAAATTTTTTATAGCAAAAATATGACTGGTTATCAACTAAAATATTAATTGATATTATTGCATCAGTTATATTTCAGTCATAACAAAAATTTACAAATAAAAGATTTTCAAACAAATAAATTTCTTAACAGAAAATGAAAATCGCTTATTAATACCTTTTTTAAAACAGAAATATAATTTTAATGGGTCAGTTATTTATCAAGACATTCTATATGTTTTGGTTCAATTAAATAGATGCATTTGAAAGTAGGTTTAAAAACTGCTCCTTGTATAAAATATTAAATATCAAATTAGTTAATTCTGTTATTTTGACAAAATCCAGAAGGTTTTAAAAAAGTATTATAATGATAAATTAATATGAATAAAATATGGTTACAAAATCAAAAGAAGAGTAGTGTCGTAATTAGACTTTTAAATCTGCATATAAAATATTTTTATAAAAAATTTGTGATATATTTATTAAAATATATCATCATAATCAAAAGATTAATCAAAATAGTGTATCTAAAAACCTAAGTTTAATTATATTATCTAGATTTTGAATATCAGTGAACTTTTAAATAAACATTCAACAATGCAGAAAAAAAAACACATTAAAAATTTCCCACATTTATATGAGATTCAGTTAAAATATTCTAGCCCTTTATTGTCAAATGTTAGTAGCTGAAGTAACCAATAAAAATAATCTGCACATGTAATTTCTATATGTTTAAAATTCCTTTCAGGACATTTCCACAAAATTTGCTTTTTAATTGCAAACTTTATAAATTACAATAATAAAATTTTTTTTAAAACTACAGAAAAAAAAATAAGATGTAAACTAATTTGAAATACTTCCAAAAAGCTGTAACAAATCTTAATGTTAATACAAGAAAAAGCAATTAATAATAACATGCAAAGTAGAGAAAAATTTAAGCAAAACATGTTCAAAGATCTTGATACTAATAAATGTATCTATAGTAAAATGTCTTTAGAATAAAAGCATTTTAATTTTACTTTATTCATTCCAAAGCTACTAAGACCAAAATATACTCCAAGTAAAAATTATGATTTAAAAAAAAAAGGTTCAGGTTTTATATCAATTTCAAAGAAATTTAATCAATATAAGACCAGGCAAATTTTGTTTTTAAGTACAAATATAATATCATAAATTTAGATGTGTTGTGAATTAACTATAGTATATATAACTAAACAGGCAATACTTCATTTATCTATACTAAAACAATTATTTTTTTGAAAACTAAAATTATTATCTTTTTAAAATATATTTACTTCAGCTTCATTTATTTATTATACAAAAAATTCTCTATAATTCTTAATGAAAAACAATTTTAAAAATTTGTTTAGCTACGTTCTCTTTTAATAGATCTCTTTCGAAATCAGCTCATTACTCACAACCAATAAACAACTAAATCCTAATATCTTTCTCTTAACTTAAACTCATTTCTTTCCATTAATACATAATTTTTTTGCATATTAAAAGACAGAAAAATTATAAAACCAAATGTATTTTTTCCCTGAAAACTTTTTAAAATTTAGTTGCTTTAACAAGAATCCCTATGTCTCGGTTGAATTGTCAGGATTTAAATTTAACATTATGGTTAAAATTCAATGCCATTTAACTAAGATTACTTAACACAATAAGCAGATAAAAAAAATTAGCAGTTGTCACACTGCCTTAATCAAGATAGCAAAATACCTATTCCTGTGAACAAGCTCCCTTTATTCAGTTCATCCAAAGCAAAATACTCTTTTACCAATGATACATTTTAGTACCAGAATATATCCTGTCAAAAGGGCTGCTCCTAAATAAGCATTTAAGACTAGGTTTTTACTTGGGCAGGTCTATCAAATTTGGTGTCTTACTTTAATGGTTAGGTTCAAGAATGTACAATTAAAAAAGAAATTTTCCATAAATGCAGAAGATATTAACACACGTTTGGAACAACTCATCGAGGATGAAAAAAATATTAATCCAGTGCATTTGGGAACAAATTAAATGTTTAAATTTAACATTGTGGTTAAAATTCAATGACTTTTAAATAAGACTACTTAACATAATAAGCAGATTAGAAAAATTAGCAGTTGTTACACTGCCTTAGTCAAGACAGCAAAATGCTGTATTCCTGTGAACAAGTTCCCTTTATTCAATTCATCCAGAGCAAATATTTTGGAATGCTGTGACAGATTGAGTGTCAATATAATTTTAAGGAAGAATATCAAAGATAAAGCCCTCTAGATAAAAATTTAAACAATTAAAATCTGTACTTATTATGTGTTTACACATCTTTTGAATCCATGCAAATAATGTAAATATCTGATGAATGTGAGCAGCATTGCTGCCAACAAATGTTCAAGGTCAACAAACACAATAAAAAAAAAAGGGGGACGTCTCAGTCAGTGCAGGATTATCGAATGTGCTGAACTATCGAATACTGAATTAAGGAGAGGTTAATGCAAGAAAAATTATATATTAAAAATTTGGAGAAACAGCATATAATTATAATACTTTTCTAGTAACTTTAAAAATTTATTCTTTTTTTCAAATGGTATGTGAAAGTAGTCTTCGGATTGAAGAATATGTTTTGGCACTATCTGAAGATAAAAATTCCATGTTAACACCCATCATTGATGAGACACAAATCAAAATCCTAATTTTAAGATATTTTCCAATGAGAACTCAGAAAAATATTACTTACAAAAATTTTATGTATTACAATACATAAATCACGGCCCCTAGTTCAAAAATAACTTGGTGGGAACCCTTATCTAAAGAAGCCCATAGATGATGAAAAAATGAAATAAGCTCACCGTTTGATAGGGATGCGCATCTTAGGTGTCTCACACGTGCTGAGACCCATTTCTTGTATTTTATTATTAAGTACAGATACTAGGGTTACAGCATCTTGGTAGATTTGGGAACCTTCTTCGTTGTAGTGCTTACAATTAGAAAACATTAGACGGAAATCAGCTATCAGGCTATCTTCATTTGAATACTATAAGCAGAAATTATATTAGTTACATCTCAAATATTAAGATAACACAAATAAGAATATTTCTCATTCATTTTTTATTTATAACAATAAATTATTATATAAGTCAAAAAAAATTTTATATATTTAAAATATTAAAATTAAAAACATATAATTTTATATTCTTCTCAGTAATCATTTATCAATAGTAGCTAATACTATACACAGCTGGGGAGTTAACTAAAAAATTTTTTGACTTCAAAATTGAATTATTTTATACCGACTGCGACTGATGAGTTTTTTATAGCAAAGTATTTTTTCAACTTTAAATGTGTAGTACTTGCACTAACTTATATCCTTGTACTCTGACATGGCTTACAAAAAAATCTATAAATACTATAAATATAACAACACCAAAGCATTATGGAAAAGTTTAAAAAAAGCAAAAGAAAATAGTACATTTTAATCACAAAAATACATTTATAACATGCTAAATATTTTTTTTTTCTGTTGATAATAGAATATCTTCTGTAAGATCATTCAGTGATCCAAGATGCCTTTTTGTAATCAAAAATATAATTTGTCAATGTTTTTCTCAGTTCTGAGAAAAGTCAACACTTACTCAATTCACTGCTAAAGAGTAAATGTCTTTGCTACAGGTTTGTATTATTGAACAATATTATTGAATTGCCTCCTTACCCTTTAATTTTAATATTTATTCCTAGAATTTTGGAAAAATAAAAATAAATCAACTCCTTTGAAAATGCTGGACTACAGATCTCTAGACAGAACATGGTAAAATATGTAAATAATTACTACATATCTACAGCAAGATTGATGTTTTGTATTGCAATGATTACTTTGCATTTTTTAATGTAATAAATAGGAATAATGAGCAATAATGGTGTTTTTACACATTTAGTATCATGTGTGGTATATATGGATGTATTAATGGTGCCATTTAATTCAATGAATCTTATTGTTTATAGCACCAAATTTAATCTGTTTATAGATGCCCAAAGCATAATAATCTTCATGTGATAATATAATTTGGTAATAATTCCCATAAATTTCCTTCACTTCCTTTCAACTGTTGATCTAAAACCAGTTTTCGGGATTAAATTCATAAGAATTAGGTAAATGTCAATTAATTCAACTGGTAACAGAATATATCACACAAATGGAAAAAAATGAATAAAACAAGATAGAGAAATAATTATCAATGTTTAAAAACATATGTTGTACACATGTCATAATGTTGCAAATGTCTAATGTCTTTTCAAATTTTTCTCACATTAATCAACACTATTCATCAGCATTCTTACTAAAATGAAAACATTAAAAGCTCTTAAAAAAAATTATTGGAAATATATATATTCATAGGAAATCGATGGATTTGGGAAAATTAAACAGATTTGAATTAACAAGATTCAAGCAAAAAGTATTTTTAATATAAACAGCAATAGAATTAATTACTTTATCTGCCTTGATATTGCTATCAATAGTTTTCATGTCAATAGGATTAGCTATAATTTCATAATAATCTGGATAATCTTTTTTGGAAGGTTTCTCCATAAATACTGCAATAAGAGGACGTCCATCTTCATCCTGAAATATACGTCATAAATATTTATACTTAAATAATATTGAATCAAAAAAGTATTCAAAATATTTTATCTTAGGATACATTTTGAATTTTATTCAGAAATTGGAATATCTTTCATTTAATACTTTTAATACAAGTTTAAGAATTAATGAAAATGCACTTAAAAGATTGAAATTAATTAATTTATAAAACAAATTTAAGCAAAAACTTATTTAAAATAGTACACTTTATAAACTTATTTATAAAATAATAAAGTTTATTTATAATATTTTTATAAATAATTTATTTCATTTATAAAATAAACTTATTTATATGCATAGTAGTGTACATTAAATATTATGCATAAAATGAACTACGAATTTCATACTTTTAGTTTTATTTAAACACAAAGAATATATATAGGATTTATATGAAACAGCAATTCTACAAAATTATAATTTATTTTTTTAAATAGCAAATTTTTCCTAAATTAATCTATTGATTGGTTGTCTAAAATTTAAATAAAAATCATGTAAAAAATTTTTGATATCCTAATTCAAGTAAAACATATTATACATGAAATTATTGACTTTAAATCTGATTAAAAATAAAATATTTAATAATTAGTTCAGTTTTTTTCAATCATAATGAGTGAACTGTTTTAATTGGAGCATTTCTACAAAACATAATTTATTGTATGAGAATTCAAAAATGAAATACTATAAAATCTCTAAAAGAAAACCATCCCTCATTTCCAATCAAAATTTTATATCTGAGAGTAATCACTTTGAATGCATATGAAAGACAGCAAACATCATTTATATAATTAAAAAAATATATATTAACACAAATATTTTTCATTTTTCAAAATAATTAATTTAAGCCCTCTAAAAATAACATTCGAAAATATACATTAAACTATGATTTTACATGAAACTTTAGTTTTTCACAAACACACAAAAAAATCTTTTTTAGATTTTCTCTTCATTTAAAAAAAAAAAATTTTAATTATCTGTTCATCATTCATGCTCTTATAATAATGAATACAATTTTTGATTTTTTTTCAGAGTATCTTTAAATGAAACAGTATTGTGATTGTCTTCTAAAACTATGCATATGAAAATATTATGTAAATTGAAATTAAAGTATTTATAATCTGTGTAGTATCTGTTAATGTTCTTGCAAACATTTCTATTAATCTATGGTTGAGAAAGGATAGGTCAATTTACATAAATCTTCAATGAACATTTTTAATTTAAAAAAATTGTTTTAAAGGAATATTTTGAACACATATGATGAAAATGCTTCCGTTAAAATCATTCTTGTATTCAAATGAAACAAAATCATGTTTGCAGAACATTTGAAAAAGAAATTAATAACATAAGTTTGGTCTAAAATCAATCTTGCATGGAAAGTGGACTGAAATATTTTTTTAATATCTATGGAATAAAAAACAAATAATAATATGGAATAAAATGTATACATACAGATGGTTTATCTGTATTTAAATACAATAACAAAATAAAAAGTGATTATTTTTTTTCAAAAATATTTACCACATAATCATGAATAGCCTTATAGAGAGCCCTGGCTTTTCTCTTTATACTCGTTTCTCCATCCACACTCCGTCTCTGCTTTTTGATTTCAGGGAGGGGGCTCAGAACAAGTTTCTTAGCTTTGCGTTTTACGGAACGATCATCATCATCATCACTTTCAGAATCCTAAAATAATTGCACATATTACGTGAAAATAGTTAACCTTACAAAAGAATGTCAATTATTTTTACGTCTCATAAGAAGTCTGATCATACGTCTTATCAGAAGTTTTACGTCTCATAAAAAAAATATTTAAAGAAAATTATTTTATGAATTCAATATTTTTTTTTATCAGAAAATGGCTGGTTAAAAAAAAAAAAGAGACTTTATAAAAAAAAAATTTTTGGCGAAAATTTATACTAATCATAAAAACTATAAATTAAAAAAATATTTCTATTTTCTGAAGAGTGAATCAATTCACCCACATATATAAACAATTTTTGAATCAGGTAAATTCTTCTTTTATTTTGTAAAGCATATACAATGACTTTAAGACCATTCCTGCTTTACTCAATATTGCAATTCAAAGTTATTGATCGATAGATTATAAACTAACTTACTTTCATATGTTGATTTATCAATTCTCGAGCTTTAGCCTGCATTATTTTCTGCAATTTCACTGCATCCTAAATGTATTAACAAACTTATTTTTATCTTTTAAAACATGACAATTCATTCAAAAGTATTATTTATAAATAAAAGTATCTAAATCATAAATTAATTTATTATATAATACATTACATAATTAATCATGTAGTAACATGCCTTCCCTTAAAAATTACTATGAGAAATTTTTGTCCCATATTATATATAATTTTAAAATGAATTTAACCCAATAATGCCAAATATATATATATATATATATATATATGTGTACTAATTTTATTCTATAATATGCTAAAATTTGTAATGAAAAGCAATATAAGTATAATAAATAATAGTAAAAATAGTTAGAAAACAAGTTCTTTTTTATAAATTTTACATTAAATAATTTAACTTGTCACTGACTAAAAAACACTTAATTCTGAAAATAAAATAGAAATAATATTAGAAGTTCCTATTATTTAGTCAGTATTTATGTCATTATAGTATTTTGTGATCAAAGAACTTGTATAATACAGTACCCTTTATACTACAAATTGATTTACTAATGTTATCCCATTTCCTTATTAATCTCTAGTGATGTCACGATTGAAAAATAACATAATTTTTAAGAATTAAAACTTTATACATCTGAATGTAAAAGGATTTAAAAACTTTTTCAGAATTTTTAGCAAATGCACTAACATGTAAATATATCACAGTTTTTTAGCAAAATTGGCAAGTATTAAAGTCAGACAAATTTAAACACAGTGAAGAAATAGGTTTGGTTTGTCATAGGTTAGGGTCATTTTGTGCACACTTTAGGCTAATTAAACTGTGACATACAGTTTAACATGGATTCTGAAACACTAACAAACATCCATGCCAACACCAGGATTCGAATTTGAAGCCTGTCGTACCAAAGGCCAGAGCACTAGCCAATTGGCCATCAGTCAGCGTGACAAAATAGGAGAAGACATGTATTTTCAAGGAGGATTTTAATTGTAATACAAATAACTTTTAATGATTAAAATTTATGTTATTTAATATTAAAAGAAAAATTAGTTGAAAAGATTTTGAACTATCTTCCTTCAAAATCACGTTGATCTACGTATGATTATGCAATGCATATTAGAAGCCCTTACAAGTAATCAATTTGTCTGTTTCTGCCTTTAAATTGGATGTTTACCTTTTAAATACAAACGGTAGTCAACACAACTGTCAAACTATAAGTATAGAATAGGTCTAGATCTTTATCCAGTATTATTATTATAATGTCAAGATACATTACACTATACTGCTTACATTTTTAATTCAAGAGTATAAATTCTTTCTTTGGTAAAAATTGTTCTTAAATTTAAATTAATATTTTAACATGCAACTCTTAATATTAAAAACTTTAGTTCAATATATATGATAAAGAATAGTCAAAAATTTAAAATATGTTTTAAATATTTCTAAAATAAAACTTTTGTTTATGTAAACAGTTCTATCAACAGTAATTCAAGACTAACTTTAATGGAATCTTTTTTTTATCAAAAAAAGAACTTATATCTAAGTACAATGTTATTTCATTGTAATAAAATTATAATTTATATATAATATAAATTATAATTTAATTCATTACTTATATAATTTATTTCAAAATAATTTAAGTAATAATACCTTAATAAAAATTTATATATTTTTTTTCTTATGCACTATTATTTATTTACATGTACGTAATACTGCATCAAAGAATTCATAGAATTAATTTGCTAGTAATAAAAAATTCCATATTATTTTATATTTTAATGAAAAATTACTTTACAATAATCAATATATCATAAAATGCTGAAAAAAATACAAACCTTAAATAATTTGGAATCAGGGCGGTTATATTTTTTGGCATTTTCAAACATTAAATTCATGTCATCCACCACATCTACAAGACTAGTATAGTGCCCATTCTGCATAAACACATTTAAGAATATTAAACAAATGAATTTTAGACCTCTAGTTACATTTCAATACTTTAAAATTCACAAAAGTATAATTTTTTTATATTTTTAATAATTTAATATATGCAATTTCTTCACAATTATATTTTCTTTTTAGTTGCTTACCTTTATTTTAGTTCTAATCTTAAATAACGACATGGGATGCTTTATTTCTTTGTAGTAGTCTGGATAAGACCTATACAACAAAATAGCAAATAGTTAAAAGTGATATTAAGATGAATTAAAAAAAAAAAAAATTTCTATGAAGGAACTTATTAAATAATTACTATTTTGATACAAAAATAAACAATGTTAATTTATTATCAATTTTGTTTACAACTTACATGAAAACCTGGACTCATAATCTAGTTTTCTATATAATTTTAAACTTATATTAAGGCATTCATCATATCATATAACAAGCTTTTCAATTCCCTTCTCATAGAAATCTGCCATCTGATTTCTTAACCACTCCACCCCATCTGTTTTGTTATGGCTGTCATAGAGCAAGGTTTTTTTTCCACCCCATCTGTTTTGTTATGGCTGTCATAGAGCAAGGTTTTTTTTCTAAAGAAAAAATATTAAATAATAATCATTTGGGGCTAAATCAGGGCTATATAGAGGGTGATCAAGTTATTCCCAGCAATAAGACAAAATGAAATCTTGAGTTCAATCAGTCAGATATAGATGAGCATTGTCATTTGCATACAGAAGCAAAACAATGATGATTAAGTTCCACAATATATGTCTGCATTTGTATTATTCTAAGACAAGAAATTCACAAGCAAATCACTTTGCCCATCACAAAACATGGTGCATGATTTTTTGGACTGGATTTGTTTGTTTGAACTTAATTTTCTTGGGTGAAGTTGAATATTCTCATCTTGGGGATTATAATTTTGATTCCAAGATGAAAATAAAAATAAAATATCAGAATTGCATCTATATATATATATATATATATAATAAATAAATAATCTCACCTCCTTGAAGGCAAAGTCCAGAAAGGTTCTGACAATTGGTAACCCTGAGTATTGATAAAATTTTTGACTGTTTCATATAACATCCATTGAGGATTGGAATGTGCATCCTCCGGGTCAGATTCATCTTCTGCAGCATCCACACTTTCATCAGCTATCTCCATAACAGATGAAGGTGACGCAGCTTCTGAAGTAAGGTCTACCTTAGGGACTGCATCGTACTTCAAAGCAGCTATAATGGAAGACCATTTCTGACCACCAGCAAGACGCTTATTCCTATAAATAAATAAGTTAGCTATTTTTATCATATTGCATTATGGGAACAATATATATGTACATAAAGTATTATTTATTATTGCATTTTCTTCATGTTAAAAGTATTTAGGCAAAAATACAAAATATTTATAACTGAATTCGACAATAAAATAAAATTAATGTACTGAATTGTAAATATTTAGATTATTATTGGAATTCAAATAATATTAAAAATATAACTGTTCGCCTCTGTCTAATATTGCATGAGGGTGCTTTATTTTAAAGGTGATGTAATTAATTACTCTATTATTCTGAACATTTTATAACAACATGCTTATAATGAACTCTTAAATCATTATTCATATTTCAAAATAATTTAGCTATAACACATAAATAGCTTCCCTAAAAAAAACTTCTAAAAATTAATATACCTTCACCTGCATATCTAGTATAAATATACCATATAAAAATAAAGACTTAAAAGGTAAAACAACAGAATACCTATCTCTTTTCAAACTTTAATTCAATTCATTGAATGTAATAAAATTAACCTATGTATTTCAGAAAAGGAGAAGTGAAAGCCTTTTAGTAAAAAAAATGTATATTCAGAACATGAAATTTGAGGATAGACAACAACAACAAATTTTTGGAACTGGTAGTGTCATAATTCCTGATATCCAAAAAAATCAATTTGAATTTTAAAAAATTTTATTAAATCAAAAATTGGGATAAAAATTATAATTTTTTAATATGAAATTTAAAAAAAAATACATTAAATATACAGAAACAACTTTAAAATAACTTTCTACTTTTTAAGCTCAATAAATAAAAACTAACATACATGTTATGAAATCATGGAATTAATAACAAGATTGATTTATCATCTTTTACCATAAATACTATTTAAGTATGTGCCCAGCTGTAAAATTAATTCATTTCAGCTAATAGCTACAGCAATCTTTAATATAAAGGTATTATAAATAGAGCAATATTGCATGTTTGAATAAAATGAGGATGGGTTTATTTTTCCCTAAAGAACAAATCCCTTATTCAAAAATATCCAAAAATTAAGTCACCTAATTCTTTCACTTGATTTTGCTGGATAAGTCTTTCTTTGATCAATTTCAGATTTCTTTATGAGAACTATTTTTCTCAATGTTGCAGCATCCTATTAAAAAATCATGAACAATATAATAATAATTCTAACACTTCAAGCTTCAAAAGTTTTATAAATGCAATAGAAAGTTTTGAAAGAGGGTTTAATTAAAAATTACAGCTTCCAATAGAAGTGTATTATAATGAGCATTATTTTCATTTTATGAAATATTTATATTTTATTTTAAAAACAAAAATACATATATATTAAAAAATATTGTCAATATTAATATTTTGTTAACTGTTTTAAAGTAATAAGTAGAAAGATTCAACAATAAAATTTGAGATGTAATTTCAAAAAGTTGCATTTAGGTGTTTTTATATAGGAAATACCTAATGTATGATGAAAAAAATATTATATCAGAAAAACACAATTAATCCTCATATAGAACATATTAAGCAAATCATATTTTCAAGCAAGATTTCCAGAGAGAGAATTACTAAAATAAAAATATTTGTGCAATGGTTAATAAAAATTTAAAAGTCACTCGAGGACTTATATAAAGAGCTCAATATTAAAATAATATTTAGTCATTTCTTTGATATTAACAAATATTAATCTAAAAGAATGTAAATTGTTGATGTATCCTGCATAATATAAACTTTTGATTTGAAAATGTTCTGAAGTGATTTATAGTGTGTGTATATATATATATATATATATATATATATATATATAATTTGAAGATAATTTTAAAAAACAAAATAATCTCATAAGTTTTTTAAAAAAACTGAATTTGTGCTTTAATATGATAACGTAAATAGAACTTAATTCTATTAATAATGAAAAAATATTTAAAAGCTCTCATACCTTATAAATTTGTGAACCAGGTTCATTGAAAATTTTTGCATTTTTAATCATTTGAAGTAAATTTTTTTCCATTTCACAAAGACTTCTATATTCATTATTTTGAATTTTTTGGGCTATCATCTTCAAGTCAATAGGCTCTTGTATAACTTTATAATATTCAGGGTATAGCTGAATGGACAAAATTAAATTGAATTAATACCATGCTAGTTATATAACACTTATAAACAGACAAAAAAGAAGTAACTTTAACACAACAGCTATTTCCCAATACCTCCTTGAAGTAAAACAAATTAAAAAATCAATATACAATTTATTGATAGTCGTAGCTCAATAGATAAATTGATTGAGATGGTAGATAGTTTTCTATCGTGTGACACAAGTAAAAGCATAATAAATTAAACTAAAAACAAAATGGACCATAAGAATAACAATTAAAATTCAACATGTAAAACTTTACATACATAATTTATATGTATACAAGTTATTTTTACAATTTAAAAAGTTCATAAATTAGAAGTCTAGTTTATTTTCACCTTTGAATGCTTTAGAACCCTATTTAGTGCTTAAACAAAAATCATAAACATTTTTATATTTCTTCAATTAAAATAAAACCTTAAATTTTTATAGCAAAATTATGTAAAAGTTGGTAGTGATAAAATAATTGTGTGAATCTGTATCTTTTTTTCCCCCTCTTCTAATATAAAATTTTGTGTATAATTAAAAAAATGCTATGATCCAAAATACTTCTACTTATTTATTGTGATACTGTAAAAATATTTTATTACTACTACATATTCATAACCAGTCTCTAAGCAGTGATTTATCAAAAATTGCAAATATATACGAAACTACTGTTTCATAATGAAATAAAATGTTGCCACATGTTATGATGTTATAGATTAATATTATTTTTTTTCTTCTTATAAATAATCTAATTCTGAAATATTTTATAATCCTTTGAGTAAAAACCAATAAGATATGTTGGATATATTTCTATAATCTATTTTTCTCAATATTCATTAATATATTTTAGCTGGATATAATAAATTTACCAAAATAATCTTAACTAAACCTATTAATAAGGCAACATTATGTAATACCGTGATGGCTAATAAAAATTATATAAAACATAAGATACCATTCAAAATAAATGGCATGCTTCTAAAGTATTAAAAAAAAAAAAAAAAAAATTACCTCATAATCTCCTTGAATTATTAGCCACAAAACCAATTCTTAACATTGCCTCAATTGACTAGTTTTAATTAAATTTCTACTAATATAAGATAGCAGAATAGAAGATTGCAGATAAGCAAATTAGAAAAAAATAAAAAAATGAAAATGCATTTAAAACACAAAAAAAAAAAAAAACCAGAGTTTATTTGAAATTTCTGTGATTCTCTTTAATTAAATATTTTACTGAATGATGCCAAAACTAAAATTCTTGTGATATTACGATAACTAGCTTCTTTCATAATAATTAATATATAAGTAGAATTAAAGACATATTTTTTAAATTTTGATCATTAATAATTGGTGATTTAATTCAATTTTTTAAGTTTCCAATATTCACAGTTTTTGTATCAAAAAACAAAATCTTAATCTATATGCAAAACTACATTAATTTAAAATGTTGAAATAAAGGCTACAGCTGCTCAATTTTAAGAAATGTTATGCTAAAGCTTTGGTTTGATGATGAAATTAAAGTCTGTGTACAATGCATTATTTATTGCATGCAGTAGAAGAAGGAAGAGTGGTTAAACAAGTTTCATTGACAAAGTCTCTTTTCACATAGATATATATATTCAAGGAAGAAATCTTACTGTTCTTGAGGGTAATAGCTGAAACATGGTACTAAGAGCCCTTCCCTCCATGTCTGCAGCAGTCATCACGGTAGTGAAAAGCTCCTCATACACACTTTCTTCCTCACCACACTCACTACTTCGATCCTAAAAATAAATAAATAAAATATACTTGCTTAGATTTAAATTATTCAAATACTGCTTATTTAAATATTATTTATGACGGAAAAAATCAATAGATATATAATTCAGCTACGCAATTTTGCTTACATTCATATTATGGAAAAAGATATTTATTGATGGAAATTCATAAATTTATCAACATATTTTTTATGTGTTATTAGAGATATATTTACTTACATGAAAGTTAAACTCAAATTTTGAGACTTATAAAAATTAATTCCACTATCATATTCTAATACATGATACAATGAATATAAAAGATGAAATTGTAAAAATTAAGTGGATTTTTATTGAATGCAATCAAAATAATCTTTGTTTCACTAAAATGTAAAAAACCAAAATTGCATATTGAATAAAGTGATGTGGACTAATTAAAGGGGGAGAGGGTGAGCGAATAATAAAATATAAATTAAAAATATAATAAAAACAATTGAGACAATTTATATTTTCTTATGTTGCCATAATTTAACATTTATATTGCAGATAAAATAAGTCTATTTTATTAACTAGTAGTTAAAGGCGTATTTGTTTGCCTTAACATTAAAAATTTATACTGTATCATAGTTATAAATATTAAAAATAATAATTTTACAAATAAGTTTGAAATTTTTTTTATCATTTCTAGGGGTTATATTTAGCAAGTGCAGAAAATATGGGTATTACATTTGAGTTTATCTCATTTTAAAGGCTAACTTTTAATGGGATTCCCATTTAATGGCCAGAAATTAATTTTACTGTAGATTAACATGTCAAAATGTAATCGATCATAGAAGTTAATTTAACATTAAAATTTACTGTTAACTTACATATAAATGCATACTTTATAACTAATACATTAAGACACTGAAAGAGGAACCACCAAAATATAATGATGAGTTCACATTCTTGCTTATTCTAGGTACATGCATATATAACAGATTACACTCAGAAGTTTAAATATCCTATTGCATAACTTTAAACATTATAGTGAATTTGTACTGTTTGAAGCTGACTATGCTAGATTTTGCCAAACTTCATTAGATTTTTTCCTTTTAGATTCTAGATCTAGATTTTTTAAAATATATAAAACAGATTAAACTTACTTTACATGGTGTGGTTTCTTTTTTTTAATTCAGTAATACAAATTTTACTTTTAAAAAATTATAATAATAACTGAGATGCATCACAAATGCATTCTGGTTCTAAATAAATGTTTTTAAGGGGAAAAAAATTGTTGTAAACTATCTAAATTTTACAAATTGCTATAAAGGAACATTAAAAAAATGAAGATAATGATAAAACAAAAATTTTACATCATCAATTTCACTGGACTTGTCTTCTTCTTTAGGAGTATCAATATTTAATAAGTCTGTTTTAGCTTCAACAAAAATATCCCATAAATCACAAGCATCCCGGTATTCTTGGGAACTTTTCTGTAAAGAAATATATATAATCAAGTGAAAATAATTTCTGGTAAACTTAAAATATATGATTAGCACATTACAAGTTATTCTGATAACAATTCAGTAATATAATAAGAAAGAATGAAATCAAATAATTCAGGTAAATTAATATGTCATATATCATTATAAATACATATATAATTGTTAATAATGCATTAATTTTAAATAATAAACTACAAGGACAATTTCAAATGTAAGGTAACAAATGATCACAGGTGTAATAATACTTCTGTTGGTCAAATTTCTTTTCCGAGTGATTGCAAGATTCTAATGCCATATGTCAATGCCAAATATCACTTAAAAGAAGGTTGTGCTAAAGGAAATGTTAAAGTGTGAAGTGTGGCAAAATTCTTTGCACATGAAATTTATTTTGCCAAGTAAAAACTCATTGTCAACTTGTTAAAGGATTTGGTAATGAATAATAATATATACAGACAAAATATAAGCAAAATAAATTAATGAAGTAATACATGAAAACAGCATTTTAGCACATTATTTTCAAAAAAGCAGAACCAATGTGCTGAAATTTGGGTTCTTTACCATGCAGACAAAAATTTTCATCTCTTTAGGCATTTCATACCATATGAGATGGTAGGTCATTAAAAAACAATAAGGGCTTTCAATAGGTTGTCATGATTTTAAATATTTATTGTTCTATATTAGAACTAATGTTTTGGCATAATAGTAAAATAAATATTAAGAAAAAAATATGGCTACTGTTAAAATTAGTATTTACAGGACTTTCTTATGTTATCTATATATCTGCCTATAGAATAAAAATATATATATATATATATATATATATTCATATATATAATAAATAGTGGCTTCACATAAATCAAAGTTATAATTTTGATAAAAACCAACAAATTGTATTATTTCCTTTTCCACAGTTTAAACTTAAGAATTTCAATAACATATGTTGTTTCAAAAAATTTTGCCTTTATTACTAGAATTATTTATGTATTCATATAATAAATGTTACATTATCTTATATAGTATTGCCATAAATTAACACCAAAAAATTGTGGTGTTAAATGATAATTTTGAATGTGCTTTTGTGCTTTATTTTAAGTTTGAAATCCACACAATTGCATTTCACATTCTACATTTTAACATGCTTATGAATACTTTTCTCCTTGTGAAGTAAATTAATTTCAGTTTTTAAATAATATTAAAAAATAAAGGAAAATATATATCACAATATGTATTTATATAAAAATATTGCCTAAAATAATAATTTTCTTATTTAACAATACCATATCCTATAATTAGGAAATGAAATAAAAATTTTGACTACATTTGTAAACAATTTTTATGAATTTAGAATCAACATCAAATACAAACCTTATAATAACTCTTTGCATTATTGACCATTAATTCAATATCTGCTGTAAACTGATTAACATCAATATATTCTTCTGTTTTCAACTTTTGTTGTATTTTTAATAAATCAATTGGTGTTGTTATGACATCATAGTAATCAGCCAAACTCCTACAATAAAAATAAATTTTTTTAAAAACTATTTATATGATTATAAGCAAAGGAAATTATGTATTTTTTTAATTACTGACGAAAATAGTATTTCATTTTGATCATCATATTACTCTTTAACAGAGATGTAGATGGAAAATGGGAACTACTTTTTAGGCAAGTGAAGAATATACATACTCTAACAAAAAAATAATATAGCAGACATGCACATTGTTTATTATTTTACTAAATTTAAAACTATCATTAACTGACCATAAACGACTGAAAACTATCATCCATAAAATAATTATTTCACTTTCAATGGGTACAGTTATTACAAGTTAGATTATCCACAAGTAGTGCCAGTTTGAATAGTGATTTCTGAAAAAGAGAACAAAGTTGTCAAATTTTCTAGTTCTGTTTCTCTTTGCAGACGAAGCTTCCTTTATTACTCTTGGTTAGGTCTTCCATAAATACATCTTTATGTGGAAGCTCAATAGAATTCTCAAGGTTCATTATCTTATGCCATTCAATAGTATGTAGTTTTTTATGTATGGTTAGGTATCATCAGTTACTGTTTAATTGGTTCATACACATTACTTGTCAAGATCAGATACAGAATAAAGTAGAATAATTTTACTGGATTTATCCACAAGGATAATGGGTTTCCACAAGGATGATGGGTCCGAAGCATGGCAATGTGAGCATTAAAAGGTGAGCTGGTGAAGTGAAATGGTTTAATCTGTTAGCGGCTTTGTTGTAGACACTGTTTCACAAAACGAGGAAACAATGATGTTTGTGATGTCATTGTGATCCAACATCTTGCCTTGTTAATCAGACTAGCTGGTGGGAGTTTTCCCCATACGATATGCAAACGCAAGGCAGTTCCCCCTAAAAGTCCTCCCAGAAGGCATGCCCTCTTTTTTCAGGGACACAGAACCAAGTCAGATTTCTAACCAAGGGAGCTGCATCATCAACAACAGAAGTTGCACCCCTCCTCTCTTTTCATGAGAAAACACTGATTCATGGTCTTGGTCTAGATGTTCCTGCCGACCAAATGGGATATGAAACAACATGGATAATGACAGAGAGGATTCCAACATGATGAGTACATCATAGATTTCTAAGTGTGATTTGGACAGGTTCATTCAGATGACTACTTTGTGAATGAAACCTCTGCCATATGCCCTTCAGCCATTCCTGTTTACTAGATTTATCTTGCATTACTTTCCCCAAAAAATTTTTAAGTTTTTGTGTCTGTATCCCCTAAAATGGATCTCCTCCCAAAATCACTGTCACGAATTTTCAAAAATGTTAATCAGTTAATGTATTTTGATGTGCATCCAACATCATTTCAAATGGTCAGAATTTTGAGCTCCTGTTGTAACTTGTTTTATCTGTAATTTTTATTAACTTAGTACATTACAGAACTTTTCCTTGCCATACTGTCTAGTGTTATTTCTTATCTCATCTTTCCACAAAAGCATTTCTAGTCATTCTTCCTTATGTGATTAAAGTTTATATTGTTCACTGTAATTATATCAAAAGATGTTTTAATTTTGAGATTAAGATACACTCTTGCCCTTGTCACATTACTGCACAAAATTTTTTCACAAATTTATTTCAAGTTTAAATTAAGCAATGATGTTGGAATGAAATGTCTGTTGACAGTAAATTTTGATATTTAAAGAACAAAATAATAATGATAAATTGTAAATGCAAAATAAAACAAATTCATTTAATTGTTTTGAGTTATGAGCTTCCAAGATAGCCAATTTATTGAGTGGTATCATTCATTTTGTTTCTTAAAGACAAAACTTGATGTTATTATGTTTTGTAATATATCTTTCCTAGTCTAATGTACGATATTTCCACTATATAAATACAAGAAAATTACTAAACTATAGATACTTTCTGAATTTCAAAAAAAAAAAAAAATTTTTATTTCCATTTTTCAATAACATCATTTTCAACAAGCAATATTGTTACTATTTGACTTTGATAAAATAAGCACACACACAATTTGGCATTTTTTAAAAATCAATTAAGAATAATAAATTTTTTAAAAAACAAAAAGCAATACCTTCGATTAGGAGCTCTTATAAAAGATTCACACAAAAGATGACCATCTTCTGTCCTATGATTTCGAATTGTCTCATATAATTCATGACAAATTTCAACCTTAAAAAGATTATAACACACTGATTTAAAAAACAATAAAGACATTGTATAAAATAATCCTACAGAATACACTCCACTTTATAGAACACACTGCTTCAAAAACCAAGGGGAAAAAATGAGAAAATTGCAATAACATGACCAAAAATACGATTTTCATAAAATTACACAGTATACATAAAAAATAATGCTGCCTCAGAATATGATATGCCAATTAGTGGAGCTACTGTAATTTAGCATCACTGGACACATGGTCAAAACAGGCTTTAAAACCATCTGATGTTTCTGTAAATAGAAATTGCAAATATATTTTGAGATAGTCATATTTTAGATATGAGTGATTGACATTATTTACCCGAAGAATTATAAAAAAAACTAAATCAAAGCAACTAACTAGGTGAATAATAGCAGACCATGATAAATTCTATAGAGCAAGATGGTTGAATGCGGCCGTTCTGCAATTCATTGATTGTAGAATGCATTTCTAATAACCGAAGTAATTTCTATAAAGTAAAGCCGAGGAAGAGTTAGAGCCACAAGTGCTGCAGGTGATCATTATTTGCATCTAATCGCTTGTAGGCCCAAAATTCCTTCATCAAAAAAACTCATTTTTTTTACTTTTGCCAATCCCAAATTAGCATGGATAACAAAAAAATATATTTCCCTTTTGCTGAAATATTACTCGCACTTAGTACATTATATATAGCTTTTGAAAATAGTATAAACAACTTCATCAACAACAAAGAAACCAAACATCAATTAACTTACAAGTGAGATACATATTGCATAAAATACAGTCAAAGTAATTTACAAGACATTACACAAAAATTTTTAAATGAACTTCCAACAGCCAGTAATGAATATTCATTTAAAATCAATTGAAGTGGTTATATAATTGTGATACAATACAAACTCAATAAGCAATCTTTATTTTGTTTAGTACTATCTTTAAAATAACAATCAGCTTATAACATGGGTATAATAGTTGTCTCCAGATGGCCATGTTATAGTGGGATTGTCTGTATTTAAAAAATATTGCTGATTTGTTACAAAACAAGTGAAATTAATAAAGTTGAGATATGAAATATTTTATGCATTTTATGGATATTATTAAATATAAAATAGAATTTAAGAAACAAAGTAACTTGTTATCAGATAGGTTTTACCAAGTAATTTTTAATTTAAAGCAACAGATATTTTTTGAAATTATTAAAAAATCTATAAACACATTAAAAATATTTAAAAAAATTTATGTTAAATCATTTTTCGTTGTATAACGTGTGACAGATGGAGAATAAAGTTTGGTTTTTCAGCAACTGTTATCAAGATTTCAAGTCTTATTCCATTGTTATTAATTTCAATTAAAGTTCTTGGATGTAATTAAATTTTTAAAACCTGACATAACATCCCTATATTATTAAAAACTTTTAATATAGATTGCAACTTTCAACTTAAGCCAACATTTGTAAACTCCTCACTTTCATTAACAGGTTTTATAATAAAGCTTCTAGGTTTGGGATATGGAGCAATTCAAACAAGAAACGACTGCATTAGAATTGTTTTAAAAAATATCCATAAAATTATTAGCTAATAGAAATTAAAATATACATATTGGTATACTAAACAATAGTATCATTCTAAAAATTAATTCACTAGAATGAAATTTAAAGTTATTTATATGAATTCAAAAAATTTATAATACTGACAAATAGTATTTATTACCATATTATAAATAAAAACTATTAATTTAAATTACACTTTAAAAATATTTTAAATTAAATAAGTATATAATATCTATCTCCTTACTGGATCAAGTTCACTTTTTCTTCTTTTGGAACTGTCACTACCATCTTTACTACTATCCTCTGAAGCGATGGAAATCTTTTTACGCTTTGGCATATTGTGTCAAATTTTATAATAATTCAATAAATCTCATAGTAGGCTATAAAATAAGGATAAAATACATAAGAAATCTTAAAAAATATAACACATTACCGACTACTACATAAATATAAAACATATCATAGAAGCAATATTGAGAAATATTCTGATTAATCAATAAAGTTTTTATTGCTTTCATTGGTAGATCAGATTAATAATAATAATTACAATGATTTACAGTTAGTTAGATTTGCAATTACTAGAAAGAACTTCATAATAGAAAAATTCATTAAGAAATTGCACAATATACCATACTCAAATCAAAGAAAGTTAGGCTAAGCCGCGGCATACTAACTTTCGTTAATGATACATTATCAGTGGCTCTCTCCTCCAACAGAAAAGTTGGCATTTTGAAACTCAGCACTATTTATATCTGCAGATTAAAATTTTTAAAAATCACCAGAAATAAAAGTAAATGAAATCAAAGCCCCATGTCACTTGGTGTGAAGGAATAACCTCATTGTAGATTATGAATGCTGTAAGAGGGAACTAAAATGGCATCCATCCCAGGAATATAGTTGAACAACCATAGCTCCGGGTTGGGCATGGCCTAATAATTCCATTCCAGAAAACTTTTTATTTTCAAAGTCTCAATAAAGAAAAACTGACACTCTTTTCTTAGAAACAAATTCAGGAAAGAAAAACAGACTTAATATTTGGTTAATGGAATGTCTGTTCTCTCTACAGTATTAGAAACCCTGAAGAACTTAAAATACAACAACTTAAAATCTACAAGATGGACATTACATCATCCAGGCATCTGAAGTATGGACAGGACACAGTTAAAAGGAAATCACATATATTTTTCTACAACTATAATGACAAAAGCCACAAAGAGGAAGTGGTTTTTCAGTTGGAGATTAAATAAAACACCTGATTTTGGATTCTAGAGCTTTTACACATGATTATGCAAAATTCTTTTTACGAAAAAGTGTTCAATTAGCATTATGAATGTAGGAAGAAAATAAAACATTCCATGAAAAATTCTCAGAATGCTTTATTTATAAAATGATTTAAAGCTTGAACTTGGTAATCTAAATGTAAAGATTATCAAAGAGTTTAAAATTACTGCTAGGATGCATTGTGCCCAAAAAAAATCTACTGATAATAGACTATAGCTCATAATTGTTGTTACTTAGTGACTAGTAGTACCAACTTTGAATGCAAAATATTCAAAAATAAACATAGAAGTCTCCAGATGAAATGATATGAAATAAAATTGACCATTGTTAACTGAAGCAAGACATTTCTGAAACTTAATATTATGTCTTTTGAATAAACAACTAGATTCTGATCATTATCTAGCTGCAGTGAAAAGCATGCAAAAAAATTTAATTAAAAATGAGAGATATGAAAATATTTTGCAGTATGACTTTATAACAGAAAGTAAAAAAAAAAAGCTTCTTCTGGTCTTGGAGATTTAAAGAAAGAATTCAAAATGAGCAACATTAGTTCCGAGACAGATAACTAGAGAAAAAAGTAATGAGTGGTTCAACGAAAAATGTATATCTATTGCATTAAAATAATCCTCCATCGGATGTATATCTGTCCAAACAAAGTTTGATATAAAAGAACATTGGTGTATAAAAAATACAATTGAAGAATACTGTAAGAATATGGAAGAAGGAAAAGAGAATACATAAAAATAAGAAAAAAGGGTACTTACGTATTAACGGTACCTTGGCGACAGACTTGGCGGTTTTTAAGTGTCGCCAATCTAACCGCTACTAAGGTTGCCAAACCAATAGAATTGATTGGTGCCACTTAAAAAATGCCAAATCTGTAGCTGTGGTTGGCGTGTGTACTCTTTATTGACGCAACTGTCGCCAAGGTACCGTTAATACATAAGTACCGAAAAAAGTTTTCCAGAAGAGAAGATTAAAAAATATTGAACATCTACAGAAGACTAATAAATCTTCTGGTTATAACAAGACAATAAGTGATGAGCATTCCAATCCATTACTATCAAAGAGATTTTAAGCCCAAAACTCATCTCTCAAAAATACAATTTTATCTACAGAAATCATAAATGAAAGCTGTCAAATTTTAGAGTGAAGGATCAAAAATTTCTAGGGTTTACAGAATAGAAATGAGCTGTTTATTTAATAAAATCTGTTACAATGCAAGAAGAAACTTTTTTTAATTCTAGTTTTGTCACTCTCTAACTTGTAGGAAACAAAGGATGTTATCAAGAACCATAAAAATAACAAAGAAACTGAAATTGAGTGTATCCAAGCCGAGTCATTAAAAAGTGCAAAATGACGCCAAATGAGGTTGAATTTATTCTGAACATTAAATTTAATAAAATGATACCAGAAGGTTGGCAGTTACAGTAATAATAACCCTATTTTCAAAATTGGAGAACCCCATGGTTTGTACAAACTACAGAAGGATCAGCCTACTGTAGGTGTATTTGTTACAAAAGTGGGTACTTGCGTATTAATGCCACCGCAGTTACAGATTTGGCGGTTTTTAAGTGGCGCCAATCTACACTTAAAATTTTTGTGACAAATAAAAAAATGGTACTTACGTATTAACGATACTTTGGCGACAGTTGCGGCAATAAAGAGCACACGCTCCAACCGCAGCTACAGATTTGGCGGTTTTTATTATTCAGTTTTATATTAGGCTGTTAGATTGGCGACACTTAAAAACCGCCAAGGCATCGTTAATACGTAAGTACCCAAAAAATGTATAAAACACTTTATTTAAAATTAAAACACTTTCAAAATTCAAAACACTTTATTTAAAAACAAAGTAGTTAATCGGATTTTGGTGGAAAATGAGCCGATATAGAATTTAACATAGATTCAAAACAGTCTCTATTTTGGCGTATTGGCAGCTCTTTATTGGCGCATTAGAGCAACTTCTGCTGGGGGTGACGTCAATATGCAAGTACCTAAAAGTGTTTACCCCAATTTGCTATATGTGAGACTCATATCAAATGTAGATAGTATTGTTGGTAACTATGAATGTGGGTTTCACAAGATAATTGTACATATGTAGAAATTTCATGAATTTAATGTTGATTTGCATGATTTGTTTACTGACTATAAGGCTACATATGATTCTATCAATCATGATGAATCACTTATGGCCATTATTAAATCTATTACATTTAATAGATCTCATAAAAATGGTTAAATAGGTAAAAATGAACTTGAATAATACTGTTTATAAAATTCTAATTCAGACACCTTTCAGATGGTTTTCTTATAGGAAAACAAATTAAGAATGGTGAAGTTCTCCAATGTTTAAAATTTATTTGAAAATGTCATTAAAATTCTGGGGTTTAATACAAACGATAACATTTTTAAGAAACCAGTTACAGTAATGGTCTTTGCCAATGCAATTATACTGATAGCGAGAAATTTTTTTAAAATTATTGAGAGGGAAGCAAAACTAACAGGTCTTATGATAAACCAAGATGAAACAAAATATATGCCTGTAACTATAAATATCAACTTTGATTCTACTTATGTTGAAATTGGAAATTATAGATTTGAAAAAGTTACACAGTTAATTTAGCCACATCTTACTACAGCCCATGGTAGACCATGACTTATTCACATAGTGTACTGAATTTTCTCCACTTCTTCCATACATCTCTAATTCTTGCTATGTCTTCTATGCTTTTTCTTACCCTTTAAATTTACCTTACAAATTTTCATTATTCTATTTTCCACCATTCATTCCAAATAGCACAGCCACTGAATACTTCTAAACTTAAATGTATTTATGATTTCCTTTTCCAGGTACATTTATTAATTTCACTGCTATTTTTCTTTATTTATCTAAAGTACAACAATATATGCCTCACTTAATTTTTAAACATTTTTATAAGATACTTTTATTCCTAGCAATTAGGATTATGACATCAGCAAAGACAAAAAATTTTAAGTAATAGGGTTAAAAAAAGTTTTTCCTAATTTAAAAGGGTATTTACACAAATTAATTTAGAGCAAGTCAGTGAGATTACAGAAAATATGTCCGTCTGCCCCTCCAATCTTAATCTCAAATTTTGAGAATATATTTTGCACTTTAGCATTAACAATGAGTATACGTGAGAATCATTTTAACAAGCTAAAAAATTTTAAGAGGAACAAACACTAAATTCATTCATTATTTTGCACAGTTGTTTCCTATTTAATTTACTTGCTAAAAATCAACTTAGAATTTATATTTATATCTTGCACATAAAATTTTTGCAGATTATTTCCAATACTGAAGATCTGATCTCTAGTAGATCTACTTGGTCTAAATCCGTGTAGGTAATCTATAAGATTTACAGCAAATAGTTGAAGTTTTTTAACACTTATTTTAATTAAAATTTTATAAATCAAACTTAATACAGAAATTATGATATTGTAACATATTTATTTTTTATGTATGAGGACAGATTTATTCCATTTGCATAGCATGACTTCCTTTACTCATATTTCCTTCACCAAGTCAAACAATACATGATTGTCTCCACCCAGTTTCAATAGTTAAGCACAAATCAATTCTTTATTTAGCAATTTTAGATTTCACTTATCTTAGTGCAGAGTTCAGCACAAAAAATGAAATTCGACCCAAAATTAAGAAGTCTATAGCAAATAGTTGCTAGTGATCTTTTATAGATAATGAAATCTATAAAAATATAAATTATTGTGTAAACTATTATTATATATAAAACTATAAAAAACTTCCTATTTTAATTTATACAGCAGAAACCTGATGATCCTTCATAGAGAAGGAAGAATTTTGAACACTTTTGAATGTAGTGTCTTGAGAAGTATTTATGCAGGAACTGAAGAAAATTGCATCTGGAACACCTACCACAACATTGAGTCATATGCAAGATTCAAAGAGCCAGATGCTGTTTATGTCATTAAGCTTGAGTACTTCCAATTAGGTTGTACATATTATTTCTATGAAATGACAACTGTACATTAAGAAAAATATTTTAGGATAATAACCCTAAAAGAAATGGAAGGCTCAGATTTCAATGAGTGAATGTTCTGGAGGAAGAATGTTAAACACTCAAGTCAAGAATTGTAGCAGGGATAGAAATGCTTGGCAAACATCTAATTAAAACATACATTGATTGGACTTTTCCATTCACTAGCATATACTGAGTCATGATGCTCCTTTTTTTTTTCCACCTTTCACTTCTGTCCATCATCCATAACTATAATGTTTCTTTCTTAATTTTAAATTGATTGTTGTTTTTTTCTTACAAAGTTTTAAAGTAACAAAACTTATAATTGTCAGAAATAAATATTTTTTGATGGCAATTCTATAGAAAAGATTTTTATGAAACGTTCAGGAAAAAAGTTGTAAGCAGCCTATAATTTAAACCCCCCCAATTTTGTTTGTATAATATATGAATTACAGATAGGAAATTATTATAATTATAAACATTATTGATAGCAATTTTACACAAAATAATTTTTTTTTTTCACATGACAAAAAAAAAAATGACATAATATAAACAAAAATCTAATAAACAATTACATTTTTATTATCGTTAATTTTAAAAAATCCAGATTTAAAATATTTCTCTCGGCTGCAACTAAGAATTCGGACAATGGACATTACCATAAAACTTTTCCATTGAAGAATGTCAGATAAATTGTGCACAAGTATATAAAAAATTTAATTGTCCTTTTTACTGGAAATGTCATAATACATAATGGCTTGAATACATACAAATAAATAATTGTTAATATTGGTAAATCTGACAAAATTCTGCATACATACGTCAATATAAATAAAATATCCAATGGAATGCATTATACAACTTTACAGATGTCATAATTTTAAAAAAAAGGTAGCAAATGATAAAATATGTATCTAATAAAGCTAACAGATTTATTAAATAACGAGTTAACTAGAAGATATATGCATCATATATAAAACTACTAAGCAACAAAATCAAAAAATATTAATGTATGTAGTCTATCAATAGATATCTGCATAATATGTTATGGTAACAGAAATAATATGTTATTTTCTATAAATAAGATTTTGCATTATTTGATGGAAAAAACTAAGAAAATTTGCTGATGGCAGCAGGAAATTTTTCCATGAAGAAATAAACAAGAAGTAGCTTTTATACATAAAATTACGAAATAATATGAAAACGCAATTTAGATATTACATTTTAGTTTCATAAAATAAGAATAGACAAGATCATAGAACACTTAGACTATTAGAATTAACATATTAAAACACTTTTATGTGGTAGAAAGGTTTATTATTAATACTAAATACTAGTACACAGATTATTAGTTTTATTTTTATAATTTCATATTTCCTCTGAAATGAAAAAAAAAAAAAAAAATTCAAAGTAATAAAACGAACATCTATTATTTCATAAATCACCATTTTATTCTAGGATTTAAAATTCTCAGGTAATTCATACACTTAATATTTTTCACCGATCAAATTTCTCAAAACCTTAGAAAAAGTAATAATTAATATAATAGTTATTTTCTTTATTGCTTTAAAAAAAAGGGAATGATAAAAATGAACCATCAATTAATGACATATTAAGTTTAAATTTCATATAATAATGCTTGCTCTACACAAAGAAAAGTAAGTTATACTCACATTGATAATGCTAAAAATATAGTTATTTTCGTTAACAATATAATGAAACTTTTTAAATTAAACAAATGAACGAACAAAAAAATTTAACTGTACAAAAATGACCAGTTTTTAAATGTAAATAAAAAAGTAATCGGAATCCACACAGACGCGGGAGCTCCAATATTCGTTGCCAAACTTAAGCATTCATTGTAAAATTTATTATAAATAAAGTTCATATCCTACATAAAAAATACATTATTACCACAATTGCCGTAGAAAAACATGATTTAATTTTTATTTAAATAAAAATTATTTGATTATTTGATTAAGGAAGTTAAAATTATAAAAAACTATTATAATGAGGAATTAACATATTTGGAATGGCATCAAAATAAATCCACCGTAAGTAAATAAAGAAAAATAAAATTCAGTGATTGATTCGGCATTAGACAAGATAGAAATGAGTGAATATTCAAACTTCAAAGGAGGAAAATTACGATTAAAAGGCGAAAAAAAGAGGTAATGTTTCATAATAAGCATGCAAACTAATAATTAGGGTATTGTTTCATAAATTCTGGTAATGCTTTATATAAAAATAATACATCGTGGAAATACTTCGTATTTAAATGTACAGCTAAATTTCATTACATCGATCTAGATGTTTATTCTATTTAAAACATTTTACCTATAAAATTCTATAATACTTTTAAAACATTTCTTATATATTTATTTAAAATTTTATTACCTTTAAAGCAAGAATTTGCATTCTTTTTTGCAGCAAAAATAAAAAGAAACATCATGAGAAAAAAAGAAAGCATATAGAAGAAACTGAGAAAGTGGATGATGATGCTACTAAACATGGTAAATCTCATTTTTTATCGATCTTTTCCCACTATGTAGTTTTATAAAGGGGGTTGGAGATTCTTCTGAAGGATATACTTTGTATCTCTTCACAGAGTCCTAATCTGGAATAGTCAGTATAAGCTATAATTATCTAGATTTTTTTATGGTAAAAATTTGCATTTATATAGTTAACTATTGAGGAATTAAAATTATTGCATTGAAGTTTAAGAATTGTTAATAATTTTGTATACATTGATTTCATAGTTCTTTTCAATCATCTTTCTCCTTTTTTTTTTTTTTTTTAATATGCATGTTGTGCAAAACAATTCATTAAAAAATTTTTGTTATACCTAATTATAAAATAAATGTATTGTAAAAAACATTACAATATGCAGCCATCTCTACCAGTTTTCAGGATTTTGTTTTATTTGTTGGCATGCCTTTTAAGTCAATCATAATTTCTCTTTGAAATTTAATAAACTTTCAATTTCTAAATAAGTGACTGACCTACTTTTCGAATAATATTTTTCATAAGTAAATTCGTATTCATTTTGTGATATAAGCTCTTTTTAAATTAAAAAAATTCTTCAATTGCAGAAATATTTATTTTTAAAATTCTAGAAAATCCTGTATTATTTTTTGTATAGTTTTTTTTTATACTGTAAATTTAAATAATATAACTACTTAATATACCAAAATTTGATTATTTTACTTGTTTTGTACTTTTATGTCTCTTGTTAAGGGGTTTTTTTTTCTTTTTTTCACATAAAATATATTTTTAAACTTTTCAATATTGAAAGAACTAAAAGTAAATTCTGATTGTTTATATTTATTTAAGGTGGCTGGTGGAGTGTTAGCCATTTTAAAGAAATTTCTGGCCCTATTGCAATTGAATTTCAACCCCACTGCTATGTGAAAGCTTTAGACAATGGACAGTTTGTTTTAGGTGGACCTCATCCTGATGGTAATATATTGCATTTTAATTCACATTCTTCCTATTGCTGTTATTGAATGTAATGCATCACAAATTAAGACGTTAAAAAATATTGTAGGCGTTAAAAAATATTAACGTATATCAAATGTAATAAAACTATTAAATATTTAATATATTCACTTGGATCTCAATATTATTTAAATGTCTTTTAATGATTTTTCATTTATCAAAGAATGATTTATCTTAGAGATGGATCAAAAATCATATTATTATAATCTTATTGTAAATCAGTCTAAGACTAACTGTGGCACTCAAGTAGTATCTATTTCATCGCACATATATTGGAGTATTAGTAGTGTCCCTGTCACTATGATAACATTGTATGTCTTGTGTGTTTGAAATGGATGGATAAAAATGATGTAAATGAAATGTAAATTTTAGCTTTTTATAAGAGAAAACATGTTAAGTTAAATTTTTTAAATAATGTCTCTGAAACATCTGACAGGATGAATATAATTATAAATTTTTTTCTTTAATATATATGTTTGATGTAAAAAATATAGCTGTTTCATTTACAATCTGTTTTAAATATAACTTGTGTGATTTCAGTGAATCCCAATATTACCTCATATTACTGAAATAGCTTTAAGCGGGTAAAAATGATGACGATTTTATCCATTTCTTCAGGTAGTGGTCCTGACCCAGAAGAAATCTTAACAGCTATTCCTATTTCTGACTCGAAGATTGCTTTGAAGTCTGGTTATAATAAGTATCTACGAGTTGGACCAGATGGACGGCTATATGGAAGATCAGATGCTATAGGATCCATGGAACAGTGGGAACCTGTTTTCCAGGAAGTAAGTTATTATGATAATAATTTAACATGATTCTATATTTTAGGTTAACTCGAGTAACAAATAAGTATAAACAATTATTCATATAAAAGCAACATTCTGATTCTCAAAGTGAATAAAATCTAATACATTATTTTTCATAAGGTAGATATTAAAGTAATTAGCAAAGTTGCCAGCATAATTTTCTAAATGATGCATAAATATATATCTTAGGAGTTATTTTATACAATGCTTATATAGGTAATTTATTACTAGGGTATAAAAAAGTTAGTAATATTCAATCAGGAAATTGGAAAAAGTTATGGAATTCGATTAAAGGTAAGGAAAAACTGGGAAAATCATAGAATTTTTGAAAAAAATTCAAAACTTGAAAACGTGCCAAAACATTTATTAATGAGTTTTCTATTTCTCAGTTTTAAAGCTATGATTTTTAAATGAATGATATTGTTATAACTTACAAAGCTGAATAACCAAACAAAAAAAAGTCATAAGACAGTATTACTTTAATAGAAAAAATTAATTACTCTTATAGAAAAAAAAAACTGTCACCTATTGTAAAAAATACAAAACCCCAAGTAATGCAAAACTTTTGCCCTCTTCTATATATTTCGTTTAATAAATTTTATTAGGAGAAATATAAATAAATTCAAATTAATCTACAAATATTGTATTTATATATATATTTATCTATATATGTAGCCAGTAAATATGTTGCCTTGCTTTGAATTTAAAAAAGCTTTGTATCAATAAAGCAAAAGAATTATGTTTTGAAATAATTAAAACATCAAATGAATAACACCATAAAATATATTTGTAGAATATATAAGAACATAAAAACTTAAATGAATCATTAAAATACGTATTACATAAATATTATACATACAATTATACAGTGTGTTCAGTGTCATAATTGCAGTTTTTTTTTTTTTTTAATATTGATTAAAATTTTTATGAAATATAAAAAAATATCTTTTGATTTATGTGTGTGTGTGGTGAGAGAGACATTGCTAAATATTTTTTTTTTTTAATGCTACAGTATTATGGGTGAATCGAAACTTCTCTTTCTGTATATACAGAATGAATGCATTACCATTCAATATAAATGGGTTATTTAAAAATTTATTACAATGAGCTCATCTTTTCTTTTAGGAAAAAATAGCTATTTTGTCTGCAATGAGCTGCTTCATATCTGTGGATGACAGTACTTCTGATGTCATTGCAACTTCAAAAACAGCTGGAGAAGCTGAAGTTCTCAAGGTATTGATTTTATAAGTGCAAGTTTTGATTGTAGAAGGAGATTATCACTACATTTAATTATTAGTATATGAATATAAAGGAAATATTTCAATCATTTCTTTCATCCTTAATTAAACCTCCATTTTGTTTAAAATTGAGAATAAATTATTTCTTTTATGTATACTAACATTAATATATATCGAGAAGTCTATATAAACTTGAATTTGTGGTGTGTGACCATTATTTTTGTTAATATCCTATTATCTTTCTAGTGAAAAATATATTTCCTTATTTCACAATTGTTTTATTTATTTCTTTAGTGAACCTTAAAAAAATATTTTGTTTTTTAATTTAAAATTTATATTACATACTGAAAAGATGCAATAAAAATAACATTTCAATTAATGCTTATTGACAAAAACTGCTAATTTACTTAAATGTAATGCTACTGGATATGATATTCAGTATTTTTTAAATTTGTATTAACTTTTATTACAACATCAGTTGAAAAAAGCTTCTTTAGAAAATCTTTCTAATGGCATCTCCTGTTATCTTTTCGTTTAGAATTACTATCCTAGTGTCTGTAAACTTGAGATCTTGATAAATTAATAAAGAAAAAAAATGTCATAAAATATCAGTGTAAAGTATATGTATACTATATTAATTTTTTAAGTTTAGTATATAAAAATTATTGTTGCTAATTTCATAATATATTCTAGATAAGAAGTAATATACAAAAGGAAAAAAGTAATGATGATAATGTTCCAGAAGAAGAAAAAGGTTCTTTAAAATCTTGTGAGATTAACTATATGTAAGTAGTAAATGGTATATGTGCATATTTTTTGAATAAACCCAAGCAATTATTTATTATTTATTTTTCCTTATGCAGAAAAAAATTCCAGAGTTTCCAAGATAGAAAATTAAGAGTCAATGCTGAAGACAGAATTGTTGTAAAGAAAGCAAAGCATGAAGGAAACCTCCATGAAGTACTGTTGGACAGGTAATGTTTTTCTACAGAAATTTTTATTTATTTTATGAACCATGTACATTAAGTGAAGCAATACCAAATGGTTAATTTCATCGTTTTTCAATATATTTAGAAATATCATAACAGGAAAATTCATTTCTCATCATACTAAAACTATGATAGCTGAAACATTGAAGTAATAGGAACTTGAGAATGCTTTTAATGTTGATATTGAAGCCATTTAATAGGCTAAAAAATAATAGGAATAAAAATTGAGATATTGTTCTACAATAAAATTTATAAGAAAATAAATAAATGTATTAAATAAAAAATTTATTTTAATGTAAAAACTAAAAATTTAGTAAAAATTGGGATGTATAGACTCTGAGTAATTCTTTTGTTGTACAAGGTATGTTCATAAAGTAAGGCGATTGGCTTTTTAGTTCCTTTGAACACAATGGAAATTAAATGACAGTTTGTGGATGATGGCCTTGAACATGGCTGGACCTGAAGAGCAAACCTCATCACTATTGGACCTGAAGAGTTCTTCAGTCGGGATTAAGTGTACTTACATTTCACCTCGTTTACCTTTAAAATTTTTGATGAGATGAAACAAAACACCGATGGAGTGTTTACAGATGCTTAGTCAAGTTTATGGAAAGAACCATATGACCTGTAATGCAAGTGTTTAAGTAGCATAAAAAGTTCACTTAAAAATGATGAGAACGATTGATTTGCAGATTTAAAATGAACAGATTTGCAGATTTAAAGCAAACAGATTTCCAGAATTAAAGCAAACTGATTTGCAGTGGAAACAAGGAGGAGAATCAAGAAGTAGTGGGTGAAATAAGAAAATAAAGCAATGAGTGAATGGTATTGACACTTATTGAAATAGAATGATGTTACAATTTTATTGTATAATCAATGAGCCTACAGTAACTAAGTAGGCTGTGTAAAGTTTGCACTACAAGTTGCTGAGTTTTCTGCTAAAGGTGTAATCAATGATGGTGTTCCCATCAGGGACACCACCATCTATTATATCTTTAGTAAAAAGGCAATTTTATAATCTAAGGGCAATTTGTACATTGGTAAAAATGAATTCAAGTTTAAAGGTCTGCAGAAAATTGAAAAGAATTCATCTCTGTGAATCATCTGATATATTGAGGGGATCTAACATTGTACAGCGGGGAGCCGCATCCACTGCTTGTAATTGACTTACAAAGAAATGATGACATTTTCTGCAATGATACCAGACTCATTTTCATTAAACAACTTGTTAAACTGTGCTAGGCAATACTTCCAGCCCACATCCTATACACTGGCTGTCTTGAAATCACCACCCATAAATTATTCTACAGTTATATGTTTCACATACATATAAAGTTTGTAAAAACTTTTTCATCATGCTTTACTAAAATTAAATTTAGAAAAAATTATCGTTGAATTTTGAAACAAACTGTCTTATTTTAATGGCTGAAAAATTATTAAAATTTTGCAATTTTTTTTTAAAACCAAAACCTGACATATTTTAAGGATTTTATATCGATATTGATTTATTAATTTATAACTTTTAATTAAAGGTTGTTTTTTTCCCCCTTCTTTTAGGAGAGCTAAAATGAAGTCTGATAAATTTTGTAAATGAATCATCTGGATTAGTCATCAAGCTTGTAAAAAAAAAAATTTTTTTTTCATTCTGCCATATTACATCATTATATTTGTAATAAAAAAATTTATCAAAAAAAAAAGTCTCCTCTTTTATGAATCAGTATAGAGATTTTATAAAATTTTCTTGAAAAATGTATATTCTCTTTTTTTATATTTATTTAATTTTTTAAATATGTTAATTTGCACACAAAAAATGTTTTTTGCCCTGTGAGCATTTTTTATGGTTATATTCAACTTTTATTTAATATATTTTATACTGTTTTTATAAAGTATACAAGAAATAGCTGCAGTTATCAATTTAACAAAATTACAGTATAACCATTTTCAAGGTGGTAACAAAACCGGAAAAAATCAGAAAATTGTATCGATCTGGTGATTTTATAGGATCTCTACAAAAGCGACTGCGCGCACCATTGCAGATTTTGTAGCCAAGCATGCTTGCCAATTCTGTACATTAATTATTGTATGGCAAGCTCACTATCAGTTTTTTAATATTTTATGGCTGACTGTCATGTTTATGATTTATCTCATTTTTAAACTTGTCTTACACTAGTGTCTGCGTTGGATTTTTTTTTTTTTTTTCTTATGCACTGTTGTGCTATTGGTAAAGCCAATTTAGAAAAGTAAGGATTTTAATGTTTAATATTTTATTAATTATAAATATTAATTATTTTGTGTATTAAGCTGAAGTTCATTCCTTAAGCAAATTTCACAATCTTTTAGCATCTGCATTGATTGCCATTTTTTACTTATGCATTTAATTACTGAAAATTAAGTCTAATGAATTATTTATATATATTTTAAATACATTAAGCCTAAATTATTTAATCAAGTATCCTTTATCCTATGTATTGAATGCATCTTTAATTTTTTTTTTGCGCGTTAATTACTAGAAAGTGTTTTGTTACTAATTCTGCTCTTAATTATTCTCCCCATTATATTTATACGTAGGAAAAAGAAGCAAAAGTCAATGGTGTAGTGTCACTTTTAAAAAACACATTCAAGAAGAATTGCCATTTCATGATGTTTTGCTATTTCTTTTTGCGAGTTTTTTTTTAGAGAAAACAATTGTTAAAATAATTCATGTAAATCCTTCTTAATAAAAATAGTTTAAATGAAATAACATAATGATTTCTGCATTTAAGTAAGAATGGTTATCTTGTAATTATTATTTTAGTAAGAATGGTTATCTTGTAATTATTATTTTAGTAAGAATGGTTATCTTAGTATATTATGGTAACCCCTCGAATTATTATGTTTTGATAATTTTTTTAGGATGTTTAGGATTCTTTTAAAATTAGATTTCAAAAAATACATTTTTTCATATTAAATAACTGGTGAAAGTGTTTTTAAACATGTACATTTACACATACAGTGATTCCGAATAGGGAGAAAACTATGCAACTAATATAATTAATAGCTGTAAAACACAGAAAATGTTGCAAGTTTAGTCAGGAAATTGTTTGATTTATTTTATTCTTTTTCATGTATTTTAATAATTTTTAAATGTATTTCTAAAAACTATTTCTTTAGAATTAATATTACTTGTATTTTTGAGTGTGCATAAATATAAATTTTGAATCTTTATTTAAAAAATAGTTTTTAAAAGTATGAATAAATGAAGCACATTACATCAGAAGAAGAAATAAACATTCCAAAGAATGAAACAGCCGATATTATTTATTGTACTGCAATGTTGAGAAAACTTGAATATGTACACACATTAGGCACACTGAACTTAATCCATCTGTTCAGGAGATATTCTTTGGCTCAACTCCAAATAACCAGGATGATGGTCAAAGCCATAAACAAATGGGAAAGGTACTTAAAGATATACATGAAAAGGTTATTTATAAAATATACAAGGTGATAAAAATAATGAAAAAGTAAAATTTTAATGTAACAGTATCAGAAAAGTTTTAGTGATCTATTATCAATGCAAACTAAAGCTTATTTTTGAAAAGACATGTATCCATTTAATATTTTAATACAAATACACATTAATATTTACCTGCAGGTGATAAAATATACATACAGTAGTGTAATAAATAATGTTCATTAAAAATATATCGAAGACAAATAGTTTAGCAAAAACCATTTTTCCAATAAAAGAGGTGACATGAATTTCAAAAATAAAATTTACAAACATTAAACCAAGTGTTAAATACAATTATACATATTCCATGCATTTCATATTACATTTACAAAAAAATAATAATTATACAATTAAAAACACCTGCAAGTAAAGAGATGGAATTTAATTAAATGCTGCCAGTTTTGTATACATATTTTCACTGCTTAAAAATTATTAACAAAAAGTGATCTTGAAAAATTATAATGTGCTGCTTCATATAAAATAGAGATGTCCATAGATTTTTAAAATAAAAATTCATTTTAGAAGTTGCATTGCCATAGTACCTTATACATAATTCAATCATAACAAGAATTTCTATGAATTGAAGAGAAAAAAAAAACTGCAACATTTCATTTAATAGAAAAATAAATAAATCGTTGAAGTCAATAAAATAAATGACCGATGTTTTCTTTAAAAATTTCTAAGATGCAAAATGTTTGAAATACGTACAACTAAGTGTGGAAAAAAACCCTTCCAAAATTGCAAATATTTCAACGAGGAAAGGAAAAGCTGAGAAGACAGATGAAACAAAAGCCACACATAAACCTATCCCTTCCATTAAATTTGAATAAACCAAATGAAGTAAAATGTTGGACTTTCCACAGACTTCTTGGTTCCTGAGATGAATTTTGGCAATGCACATCCTATGAAGTTGGGAGGAAGAAAGGTGTATCACATAGATCAAGAATTGGAGCTTTGCCTATTGGTATTCTTTTGTCCTCTTTGATTTGCCTTTTCTCCTCTTTGGCACCTAATATTCAGTGCTAGTCTTCAGATTGGGAAAGTTGTGTTTAGTTTTATACCATTCTACAAATTCATCTAACAGTACTGGCCCTGTGAGGGGAAGAAAAGAACACATATCAGTAAGAATCCACTATAACTTCTGTATAGAAATCTTATTTTAAATCAATATAAATTAAGATTTCTAATTTTCCTGCCTTAACTAACTATATAATTATATATTTTCTGATCAAACCTTAAATGTAAATAAAGATTCCTCTTGATAGACTGAAAGATAATGACTATTATAAGATTATAATGTTGCCAAAACAAATCTAACATGATGTCAAACATTCAGCAAATCTAACATGATTGAATATGCAAATATCTAATTTAAAAAAAAATTATTTGATGGTATGTAAAATAGTTCATTTTCAATTTGTATTTAAATTGCTGCATATAAAAAACTTTTATTTTTATAATATTTCTAATATATAAAAAAATAATTAAAAACAGAACTGTAAAAATCACTTTTGATTATTAATAATGTCCACTGAATAGCATTCTAGAATAATAAACAAACAAAAAAACCCCAAATATTTGAAAATAGGTGTGCATATACAGTTAAAAATTAAATACAAGGTTAATATTTTTCCATGCTCATGAACTGGATAAGATTTTTAAAAATATATCTTAAGGTTAAAACATAACATGAAAAATATATGTTATCTATAACCTTAAGATATATTAAAAATATATCTATATCTTATTATATTAAAAATATATCTTAAGGTTAAAACATAACATGAAAAATATATGTTATCTATAACCTTAAGATATATTATTAAAACTAATTCTGCTCATTAATAAATGAGACTGGTAAGAATATAAATAAAAAATATACTCGAAATTTTTCCTTATTCCTTATACTTTTCTGGCAGAAAAAAAATTTATCAAGTTTACAGTGTTACTATCGCCATTCCTGTGTTAATGAAGATTAATTATTAAAACATTTCAAATTTTCTTTAAAAAATGCAATAAAATACCAGTTCAAAGTAAATTTTATGTAGTTCAAATATAAAAAAAATTCAGAAAATTTATCTACATTAATCTAACATTTTAGATAAACTTTTTTAATCTAACTTTTTCTGTTACACAGTTACTCCAACTCATCAGCTAATTTTGAATAAAAATGAAAAGTCTATTATATCATATGCAATAAATCAAATAGAAGGACTTTATTATTTTTTTTTTGAATATTTTTTATAGTTGATTTTAGAATTTCTGACTCAATATGGTAACCTCACTTTAATTCAGGATAATATATAATCCAGCAACAACCAAACCTTCACCTTTGTATTTTTCTTCAAGTAGATTCAGATGTTTGTTAACCATTACAGTAAGATGACAACACCATGCTGCTCGTATTTTCAAGTGTGCTTTACTATGTATACCCCCTCCCCTAAAACTATATTGACATTTGATAATTTGGAGAAATCACTAATCTGCCATAGCGGTGGACCAGAACATGTTGGATTAAAAAAAGTTTATAGCGTTTGGGTGTATATTCTCTATAGCTACTGGATTCCAAGGGTTTCATATTAATCTTGAAAGATTTTTAATTGTTATATGAATATGATTAGTAAATTCTCATTTTATAAAAGAGGATTTTTTTAGATCTGAGTGTTAAATAATATATTTAAAAATTTGATTACATATTTACAAGGTCAAAAAAAAGGAAAAAACTTACAAGCTCCATCTTCATCATAATTAGAAAGATCTGCCAATATAGTTCGACTGAATTCTAAGATATTACACCATTGATCTTTGTTAATCACTCTGTACCTGGTTTGTTGCTGCAGAGGAAAAAAAAATGTCTATAAAATGAGAAAGTCCTAATAACTATAAAAAAATGAGACAGAAAAAAAAAAGACTACTTACTTCTAGGAACTGGTGAAAAGAACCATACATATGCCATGACCGTCCCAGCAAAAGCTGTAACATTGCCTTGGCAGTTTCCATATCCATACTACGCTGTTCTCTATCCTAAAAACATGATCTCGACATTTCATTTCCTAACTCTAACTTAGATTATCAAAGTAAAAACATATTTAATTTTATATTAAAAAATGAATACAATTTATTAACATTTTTACTGATATGCAGAATTTACTAATGTTGTTGCTTGCAATAAAAATTTTGACTTAATTAAAATAAATATTTTTCTAAATTTTGCAGCTTTAAAATATTTAGTATATTGTAGAAAAACTTTCAATGAAATGTTCGACAAATTTGTTTAATGTATAGGGAAATGCAGACAAACTTGGGAACTTTTTACTACATTAGTAAAACTAATAGGAGAGCTCCCCTTTTACTTCAGAATGTTTATTTAATCTATATCAAACTTGTTATATTCCCTGAAGAGTACAAGAAAATCAAATATTGTGGTGCTCCCGAATAATATTGGCTATGTTGATTACCAGCTCAGAATGTTGAAATTAAATTTTACATTTGGTAGTAAAAAGTATGTGAGAGTTTGAGATCAGGAGCTAAATGTACATCAACCTTTACAGAAATAATATCTGAAACTCTAGCACATTGTAAAATCGAGTTAAATAATCTATTAATAAAAGGCTTTCATCAGAAAATCTATAAAATTAATTAAAATCTGTACATTTTATAAAAAATTCATAAAAGATGACAGAAATGTATAAACTATGAAGATAAAGGGTTAATGATAAAGTTGAAAAAACAAGCAAAATTAAAAAGAATACATACCCTTGCAAAATCATATGCATATCGATATATATTCTTGAAGACTATAGGCTCATTTAAAAGACTACGAAGATAATCAATTTTGTTTCTGATTTTTTCAAGACTATCACATCTAAAAAAGAAAAATTTATTATATTTTAAAAATCCTAAAAGAAAATGCTAACTTGTATAATTGTACAGCAAAATAAATTCCCTTTACAAAAAAGTTTAAGAAATTAAATAATGTGAGCCCTTCTCAAATTAAAAACAGTACATCCTTTTTTTCACTTAGATTTAAAAATTACTATTTACTTTTATATTAACCAAAAGATTTGTGGAATATTGCACAACACTGACTATTGTATTATAAACACGAAAGCAATTAAATAATTTTCCCCAAAATTGAACATACACTCTTAAAAAAACAGCTCTTATAATATTTAATGCTAACACTGTTATTATGTATATCTTTCTCTGAAAAAGAAAGGGGAAAAAATATAAAATGTAGTTTAATTTTTTCACAACAAATAACTTTTACAATATTTGAATTACAGTAAATTAAAATAATGCAGAAGTTAAAACTTATTTTTAAAATAAAATTTTCAATAAATATAATTGGAAAAATATTTCTTTAAAAAACTCAATAAATGCAGAAATAAAAATAATTCTATGTAAAAAAAATAAATAAATATTATTGCTACAATATTTTACCTAAATGTCAAATTATACAATACATTCGTACTTTACAAAGTAAAAGTTTAATTAATATTAAAAAGTGTAATAATGCAATTGCTTTATGGCAAATATTGAAATAAAGCAAATTTCCTGTAAACATACTACATTGCTTCTTCTAAAGTAATTGTTACACAAATGTGTCAAGAGAATGTTATATCGAAATATTGTTTAAACATATTTTAAAAAAATACACAAATAATAAAAATAATGATTTTTTAGAAACTTTTATTCAGTCTTTGACATTAACTGATTTAGAACTTACTCTAAATCACTCAGACCCCTGAGCCATTCAGTCCTAGTGAAAAAACCCATTTGCTTAGCATCCATTTTCCATGCTAAAACCAGCATAACAACCTATAAAGAAGAGTAAAATAAAATTAAAAATTAACTTAATCGCTAAAAGACTACAGAAAAAAAAAAAAAAAAAAAAAAAAAAAAAAAAAAAATTTCAGTAGCATAATAAAAAATAAAGGTATAAAAGTTAAGTATCAAAAAATATCTCACTATTTAATATTTCTGAATCTAATTGTAAAAATATTTTATGAATTGAAAACTTAGATACACTTCAATTTTTTTTTTTTTTTTTTCAAAAATATATGATGAAGATTAATTTTTTAGGTAAATGTTTTAGAGGAAATTCAAATATTAGCAATAACTTCCTTTAGAAAATTTTAATGGAATTATTAAAAAGTTAAATATTTCTGCTTACTTATTCTACTAATATGGCAGATTTTACTTACCCTCAAAAAATCTTCTTTGTTAAAATAAATTTTTTTTTAATGCAGTTAATTCAAATAACCTTTTATTATTATTATTATTGGATTATTATTTCCTGTAATACAAAATTGGTGGAAAATCAACATTCAAAAATTATAACATTTTCCTCAATTTCAAGTTTGTTGAAGCTTAAACTTATAGCTAAAATCCTTCTTTGTTTCCCTGTTACATCTGAATGTAAATAAGAGGTATAAATAAAAAATATGAATTTTCTTAAATAAAAGAAAAATTAACAAATAAGCATTTATGTTTAATACATTTTATTATTAAAAAAACTATTTAAATATTTTTATTAAGAGTATTATTACATAAGTTAAACTTTAAATTTGGAATAAAACCTTTTAATAAATGAAAAATAGAAGGAAATAAAAATTGGATTACAAATCTAAATAAATAATATTAGCTTAAATAAAATGACTAGTAAAACTTTAAAATTATAATTAAAAATAAATATAAACTTAGAATTCTCAGTAATCTATAATTAATCTGAAAAAATAAATATTGATTAAATAAATATAAACTGAAACAATAAACAAGCTATTGAAGATTAAAGAGAGGTTCTTGTATTTCAAATATTCTTCTGACTACAAATACTAACTGAGTTATATTTTCATACAATTTTCACAAATTAATAGTTCTTTTGACATTCAAGTTTAAATAGTTTAATTGATTGTTGTCTCACTTAATTCAAAAGATGTTTTTATTTTATAAAAAATGCCAATTATTTAAAGGGCATTGAAATGAAGTTAATAATAATAATAATATTTTTTTAACATTTGGTCAGATGTATAATGAATTGTATATTTTAAAACTAATTGCATGGAAATTTTTATTCGTAGAATAATTTAAAATTATTTTTGTGAAATGAATCATGAACTACTATGATATTAATCAAATATATTATGACTTTCATTGTATACATAATCATAAAATAGCCCTACAATATACTATAGCAAAATGCTAAACTACTAAAAATAGCTTTTAAAACTTACAATATTAAAACTAATAAACATTATTTTATCTAAAACACAACACTTTTAATATCATGCTCATAAAAAAAATAATAAAACCCTTTTTTTTTATTCACAAAATTAATTAATAAAATCTGGAAAATACATTAACAAATGAAATGTATAATCCGATTTTGTTTATTCTATTAATTCCTACACAAGTTAGAAATTAATTACCGTAAATAATTGGACAAAAATCCAAATTTTATAATTGTTTTAGTTAAATTTATGGCTAAATAAACAAATTGATGAAGAAAAACTTACATTTTCAGGTTCTACTCCAATATCTTCACAAAATTTTTCCATGCTTTCTGGCGTAATAACATCAGGATCATTTGGATCTGGAATATTAGCACTTCTTTATGCAGTGTTAATAAATTAAACATTCTTAATGTATTTGCATTACATAAAAAAAAAATTCAAGAAATAAACTGTAAATAATGATATGGCTACAGTACAAAAACAGAATGAATAAAAAGTAGCCATTTTCATAATTCTTCTCATGATATGAATTATGCTATAGAAATTTAGGCAAAAAAAAAGAAGAAAATTATCAAAAAGAATGTTTTAAGAATGATCCTTTTCATTGGCATAAACATCTTAAAATGTTAAAGAAAAGCAAAGTTCCAAATACAGTTCAGATTTTGATAATGTTAAAAATTATTTTGCTATTTATAGGGAAAAAATTTAATTTTAAATTACATTTCAGACTTTTATAAAATAAAACTTATCAATGAAAAAAAATATCTTCAAAATTTAATTTCTCAGTTTACATACAATTACTACTTAAAACATCCTCAATAAATATAAAATTATCAAAATATTTAGTATGAGTACAAGAAAAATTTTGCATCGCATATAATGATTACAAATGCTTTAAGTTGAAAATTATTTCCACATAGTACTGAAATAAAATTCTTAAACTTGTACTGTCAAAATGCACAACAGCAATTTTCAAATACTAGTCCAATGCAACACAATGAAGCTAATACATTAGAAATAGAATTGCAATATAAAATTTATATTCACTTATTTTTTATATAAGTTGAATTGATATCTTACAAACAAAATATTAAAACAAATAGTCTTATATTCTTATACTGATCTAATCCAAAAAATTTCTTTAATGCTGAATTCAAATGATGTAATTTATCAAAAATAAAATATTTTTAATTATTCAAACATCATAACAAATCTAGAAAGCAACTTTTTATTTATTGTGCTACTTTTTTGCATGCTAAAACATATATTACACCTTGTAGCATATATTTAATCTAATGGCACTATTATATTATATATTAAAACAGCATCTAGTTTCAAATTTTGGGAACTAGTTTTTGCTAACATTTATAAAATGAAATATAACCCATATATTTCCCTAGGTTTTTAGAAAAAGAGATAATTTATATCTATCACCTAAATTATTTCTATTAAAATTTTTATTAACCAGTATAAGTTATCAAAATTATTAAAAAAGAAATTCTTATACTAATTATTCAACACATTCAAAGCTTCATTAAAAAAGTGTATGAAATAAGAAGAAAAAGTTCAATTTCATAAATCTGTACGATAATTTTATTAAATAAGTTTAATCAAATCAAAGATAATCAACAAGTTGTATCAAATTTCCTAAATATTTATCTTTTTTAAATAAAAATATTGTATGGGAAGAAAATTTTAATAATCACTAATAAAAAAAAATATAACCAAATTAAAGTATTGCGTAAATAGAAATATTCTTACCTGCATATTCACTAAAAAAGAGATTACATTTTTTTTGCGAGAAAGTGTCATCTAAGATTTCAACGTTTCTAGAACTTTTTCGGGAACTATAAATAAGATACAAATTACATAGTTAAAAAAAGTTCAAGAATATATTATTCATTTTTTTAATATAACTACATAAAGGTTTCAATGTTAAAAATTTCAAACATTTTTTAAATATAAACATTACATTAAACATATTTAACATTAAACATATTTCATATGTTTTTTAAAGAAAATTAATTACTAAGTTTGTGAACTTAGGTGAAGACAAGATGGAATTGTCATTTAAAGGGATATAAAACTAAAAAAATTTCCAAGAAAGATGAAAAAAATAAAATTTAAAAGCCAAAATTCACATATAGTGCTTATTAACAAATTAAATAAAAATTAAGAGATTTTATTAAACTTTTTGAGAAACAATTACAATATTTTTTTAACCCTAGACACATATATGAGTTTCTCATAATCCAAAATTCAGAATATTGGTAGGAGTAAAAGTTCTACAAATAAATAAAATAATGATAATAGTTTTTTAAAGATAAAGTACAACTTTTAATGGTTAAAGATATAATTTAAAATGACTAATAGAGCTGATTTAGAACTACAGCAAAATTCTAACTTTACAAATATTTTGAGTACATAAATTTATTTTAAAAATAAACTTGTTGCATACATTTTATTATAAATCAAATCTTAATGGACACATTGGCGAAATGTATTTAATTATGTACATAATATTGACAAATATTACAAAAAATTTATAAATACTTTAAAAAGTTAATGAAATTATGTTTCTTCATATCACTTGTAAATATAAATAATTTTATAGAAACTTTATTATTATTGATTTAAAATGCAGTATTTGTATGAAGCATTAACAATTAAAAAAAATAAGATATCTCTGAAAAAAAAAAAAATGTCAGAATTTCTTCACATCACTGAATACAACAATGAAGATTTTAAACATAAATTTTGAAAATTCCATCAATTCGCTTCATACGAGTTGAAGAAAGTGTGTATTTCGTAATTTTCTTTCAAACATTACAAAAATGCAAATCTTGCATCATCTCCAAGGTTAAATAATAATAAATAATTGCCTCTAAGTTCCCACACAAAAGAAAAAAAAATCCCGTCATGCAAAGCGGATTAATCGAGAAATAAAGAAAGATGAATCGTAAAAGAACGATTCAGCATTTGTATCATAAAGGAATGCATCTTGAGGCATTTAATTGTTAGAACAACGAACTTTTCAGTTACCCCATGTGCAGACGTCACTTCCGGAATCCCTAGTCACTTCCTGAATGCCGATATTCGATAGGGAAAAGTTGCAAAATGAACTGCCTACGCGAAAAATAAAACACACACCTTTGGATTTCATTCCGCCTCCATTCACACACAGGCGTCTGGTGAGGAATTATTTATAGAAAACAGCTGACGGCTGTTGCGGCGAACGGCCTTGATTTTCCTCAGAATCCCAAAGGACGACCCGCTTCTAAGAAGGTAGCAATAAAACAAAAGAAAATTCGAACATCTGGTCGTAAATTACGAATCAGCCAGGAAAAAAGAACGAAACGCAAGCACGAATGTAAAAATTTAAAACGGCAAAATAACATCGTTTTTTTTTTCCCCCAAATATTTCTGGTCGTTTGCAAATAAATAAAATTCAAATGTTGATTAAATTAAAAAGTACTTTTTAAAATACGTCAATAGTAGCCACAATACAAAAAAGTTAAAAATGAATTTAAAAAAAAAAAATTCAATGAAAAGTTTATAACCTTCACTTTAGCCATGCATTGGATTTTAACTTTTTTTTTCACATCTAAAATAATAATAAAATATAAATTAAATAAACAATAAATTTAATTTAATTATTAAAAATAAAATTAAAAAATTGCACACCTGAAATAATTTTAAAAAAAATAAATTTAGCATTATATAATTTTGAGTTAAAATTGCTAAATAATAAAAATAATTTTAGAATAAAATTTAAGTTATCATAAAATTTCATCATCTCAAATAAAATGTATCATGAAATTTCCCCTTGAAATCAAAGCACAGATTTAATTCCACATTTAAAAAATATTGTTTTACAAGTTGTAAACATAGCTTGCATATTCGGTAAAACGCTGTTCATATTAATAAATACATTTAGCCAACGGCCGTACCATGCTGAATATACCGGTTCTCGTTAGATCACCGAAGTGAAGCATCATTGGGCGCGGTCAGTACTTGGGTGGGTGACCACCTGGGAACACCGCGTGCCGTTGGTAAATTTGGGACCTGAATGGCCGAGTGTCTAGAGCTCTGGGCGCTCGGTGCCACAGGTTTCGGGTTCGAATCCCGGCGGTGCCATGGATGTTTGTAGTGGTTCGGAATCCACTTTAAGCCGTAGGTCCCGGTCTCCCATGACTGTAAGAGCGTCACGGAGCAAAAGTCAGGCTTCTACCTACGGGTGCTCCATCACAACAGAAGCTGCTTCCTTCCCCTTCAATCATGAGCACGTATGGGCTCGTGGGCTTGGCCAGCCAAGTGGGATAAGAAACAACATAAATACATTTAATAGCTAGCAGCATTAATAAATATTAAAACACAAAACGGAATTTAAAAGCAATTCTGTCAATAAAATACAATATGCAATCTTAATTTCAAATGCTACACAAAGGAAGCACACATTTTTTTTTTTTTTTTTTTTTTTTTTTGTAGCAACTAAGTGAAAAAGTAATTTGTCAAACTGTTTATCTTTGTTGATTTTTTTTTTTTTTTAGTTACAAATATATTTTAATATAAACAGACTTATATATTTTAATGTATTATCTAGCAAAAAAAACGTGTTTTTTATCGTAGTTTTAAAATGGGACATGTTTTCGACATTACAATAAAAAACATATTAAGGAGATAAACGTTCACGCTAGCACGTTATGACAAAAGTTTTGATTTTCTAGTGCAGTAGTTCTCAAAGGGTGATGCACATTAGATCGGTTAGTTTTATAGCACAAGGATCAGGTTTGGCAATACTACACCAAACAACAATGCGCCCTAGAAGATTTTTGGGTGCATCCTGTGATATTCCAGAGAAATATGCGATGCCCAGATACAAAAATAAATATAGCTACTCTTTTTCCTATCAATTTTTCAGTCAAAAACAACTTCCATTACAAACAAGTATCTTTCATTTTTCCCCCAACATAAAAATGGCCATACTGCGATAAAGCTTTAAGAGAGTTTTCAAAAAATTATGAGCGATAATTTACGCTTTTTAATGTTAAAAAAAAAAAAAAATTTATTGCAGGTTATGAGACTCCTCTGTCTGTAATTAGTAGTCTGTGCCGTTGGACATCTGAATAGCTATATATTCAGATGGCGTTATTGGTGCTATATAGGTTATTATAGCTATATATTCAGATGGCGTTAATTATATATTTATAAGGCGTTGTAGCGGATGTGGTATTCTTGTTGTAATATTACTTGTTTTGAAAGTATTGGAAATGGATGTTATCTACATATTACTTATTTTCAGATGACCACCCAAATAAAAGGGATAGATTTATCAAAAAAATAAGCGTGGTACTGATTCTGGAAGTGAATAAAAGTACAGTGCAAGTAAGAAAGTTAAATCGCGGTCTATTCGCAAATATAATGCGAATTATTTAAATTTGGGTTAAACTTGGAAAGAAAGTGAAGCTTTGCCACTGTTTAGTATGTGGATGTAAAATAACTAATGAATAATTGTTTCGTAGTAAATTGAGTAAATATTTTAAAACAATACACTCTAATTTACAAGATAAATCAGTACTTTTATTTTTCAAGAGATTGTCTGAACAGCGAACAAAAGCAGCAAATTATTTTAAAAGTATAATGACTGTTTGTGATAAAGCTCAAATCGCTTCTTATGATCAATTCTAAAAACTGACAGCAAAAAAATATGTAGAGTCACACTTTAGGTAAATCACTTATTTTGCCTGCATGCAGAAAAATGGTCATGAGACAATGCTAAGAAATGAAGCAACAATGAAAATAAGCACGATTCCGCTGTCCAACAGTAAACATGCGTATTACAGAAATGTCTTCCGATATCGAGAAAAATGTTTGCGATAATAAATTTCAGTATCCAAATTTTATATTGCTAGTTGATGAGTTAACAGATATCACCAAAAGACGCAACTCTAAGCATTCGTAAATTTTATTATGAAAACCGAATACTAAATTAGTTTCTTTTTGCTAAGAATTAAATGTATCTACAACAGCTGGGGGCGTTTTTAACACTTTGAATAACTGTCTTGATAAATGGCAGTCAACATGGAAGTCTTGTGTAGGCATTTGCATAGATGGATCCCTTTCTGTGGTAAGAGTCTTGCATCTTTTGAAGGGGGAAAAAACACGAGAATGTTATCGTAACTCAATGCTTTCTTTATAAGGTGGCCTTGATGGCAAAAACCTTGAGAAATTAAGAGAAGTTTAACATGAAGTAATTCAGAAGGTAAACTTGATTAAAACAAGACCTGCCAAATCGTGTTTATTGGAAAAGCTTTGTATCAATATCACAACACAGAAGGCTGCTTTTATACACTGAGATGAGGTGGCTGTCAAGGGGGAAAAGTACTTATTTGTGTATACGAGCTAAGACAGAACTTCTTGCGGTTTTTTTAAGAGATGAAGATATTTTTGTAACCAACTTTTTTTGTGCGAATTTTGACTTGGCCGTTTAAAGTATTTGGCCGGTATATTTCAGCAGCTCAATATTCGGAATACTAGCATTTAAGGGAAAGAAGAAAAAATTCTCTCACTCATTGACAAAATGAAAGTTTTCAAAGAAAATTACAGATTTGGAAAAGAAAAGCATTTGAAGGAAATTCGAAAATATTTCCATTGGTAAGTAATACTTACATAAATGAAACACTTCCAAAAATAATTGAATATTTAACAAGTTTAGAAGAAAAATTGAGTTATTTCCCGTTACTTAACACCGAACAAAACAAATGAATTAGAAACTCGTTCGTGAAAATTCAAGTGATTTTGGTTTAACATTAGCAGCAGAAGAACTGGCAATTATATTCACTGATCATGATTTGATAATTAAACAAAAAAAAATTGTCTCATGAAACTTTTTGGATTTCTATAAAACAATATGTGTCCGTACCTAAAAAGTTTGAAAATTTTACAACTTTCAACATTACATTTATGTGAATTAGGATTTCCTATCCTCACCATAATTAAATGTAAAAAAGCGAGGACAAGCAAATATATTTTTTTGTCAAATTTTTTTTTTCTGTAATATTTCACCTTTTATAACATATTTCTCAGGAATTTGTATATAGTGCGCCTACAATTATTTATAAGATTTAAATGCGCTCTGATTTCAAAAACTTTGAGTCACTGTTCTAGTAGTTATTGTACCCCTCGAAGAGTAAAATCAAATATTGTGGGGCTCCCGAATAATATTGGCTATGTTGATCCTCCTCCGAGGGATGGTCCAGCTAATGAATGGCGATTGCAACAGCTGGGCAATTAAAGACATGATGAGGAGTAAGCTCGACATCAAGGCAGTTGCCACATTTTTGGTAATTTTTACGCCATCAGCAGAATCACTGTTCTAGTGGGCAATAAATAAGAAAACACTAATATAAAACATTTTTCTAACATTTAAATGAGGTTTTTTTTAAATTAAACTATATCTGAATCCTAGATTACGTGTTTTAATCTTACATCAAATTCGGAAAATCTTTCAAAAAATATTTATTGCATATTACGAGTAAAAATGAAATACAAGGAGTGAAGCGGCCTGTACGTCAATGAGTTACAAATTATAATAACTGTAGCTAAGCCACGGAGAGATTTTTGAGATCCACGGCCGCACGGGTGAAAAAAAAAATTATATTCAAAATATAAAACTAAGAATTTGCTGCGTAATAATACAATTTAATTTGTTTTAGTATTTGGTCCGATTTTTGCAAGCAACTAAAAGCAAACAGATAAGCCAAATGGCTCCTATTCATTGCTATATACACAGTCCAGTTACATTAATGTGACTACACCTACTTTCGATGTCAACGTGAAATAACCAATCAAAAAAGGCAGGTGGCAGCACATTGCAGTGGAGTGTATATAAAGGATGTTCTAGGGCATCGTTGGGCATTTTGTTCTAGGGCATTTCAATCGTTGGCGTAATGCTGAAAAAAAGTGATTATTGGCTTTCGGGCCAAGGGTGGAAGCATTTCGGAAACGGCTAATTTTGTGAACTGTTCGCGTGCCGCCCTGGTAAAAGTATACCGTGCATGGCAAAATGGCACTATCCAAAATCAGCGGCGTGGCACATGTGGTGTGCACCACAGGCTATAAATGACAGAGGCGAACGAAGGCTACGGAGATGCGTTCGGGCGAATAGACGTGCAACTGTTGAGCAACTGACCGCCCAGATGAACCAAGGGGCTACCAAGAGTGTATCCTCAACAACGGTTCAGCGAACGTTGCTGCGCATAGGCCTCCGCAGCAGACGCCTGGTTAATGCACCTATGCTGACTGCTGTTTATCGGCGACGAAGGCTGGAATTTGCACGCCAGTACCGAAACTGGACGTCCAGAGTGGCAACAGGTGGCTTTTTCCGATGAATCACGTTTTATGCTCCATCAGACAGATGAACGTTGGCGTATACGGTGAGAAACGTCTGAAAGCAAACACCTTGCAACAATTGCCGGAAGGATCCAAGCTGGAGGAGAGAGCATTATGGTTTGTGGAATGTTTTCCTGGCATTCACTGGGTGCACTCATCATTGTGGAAGGCACGATGGATCAGCACAAGTACGTATCTGTTCTTGCGGACCATGTCCACCCCTACATGCGAATTATTTTTTCTCAGAATGATGGCATCTACCAGCAGGATAATGTGAGGTGTCATACAGCTCGCAGTGTATGTGCGTGGTGGAAGAGCACCAGGATGAGTTTATCGTACTCCCCTGGCCAGCAAACTCACCGGATTTAAACCCAATCGAAAATCTGGGGGACAACCTCGATCGGGTTGTTCGCGCCATGGATCCTCAACATCGTAATCTAGCGCAGCTGGCCACGGCACTGGAGTCGGCATGGCTCAACATCCTAGTGAACACCTTCAGAAACCCAATTGACTCTCTTCCTGCACGTCTCGCAGCGGTCCTCTCTGCCAAAGGTGGTTATTCTGGCTTTTGACAGGTGGTCACATTAAAGTGACTTGACTGTGTATATGATTAATCCAAATAGGCTTGCGCATTGGAATCGGTTATGTAACACTAACAGCTATTTTTTTTAGCACAATTGTAAAGTGGAGCATTTTTGTCAAACCCATAAATTAAGAAAGGAATTTTTGAAACGCAGTCGTCAAGGGATAAAATCTTTGATAGCCAATTGAGTTGAGAATCTTGGGGGGAGGGGACAAATCAATTCGAAAATAAATAGAAAAATTGTTCCCAGACCCTGCAAGTTATTAAGGTAAGTTTTTATCTCTTAAACGATCAAAATCATCATAAAACAAAACGATAAGTAATCTTGACCTGGAATAAGTTGAAAAAAGGCCACTACATAATTTTAAAATTTTAACACAGAACAGAAAATGTAATAGCACAAGAAAAAAAGGAATGGGCAAGGGACTTTTCAAAAACAATCCAAAACCAATCTTCAATGCACTAAAGCTGTCATGACTTGGACAAATCTAGTAATTCTTAATTTGAGTAATTTTGTAGAATATATATATGGTTACAATATTTTCCTACAAAAACTAATTTGAAATAAAAAGTCTAATTTTATTTATAGGAAAAATGCTGTTGTTTGTTGTTGTTTCTTATCCCACTTGGCTGGCCAAGCCCACGAGCCCATATGGACTCATGATTGAAGGGGAAGGAAGCAGCTTCTGTTGTGATGGAGCACCCGTAGGTAGAAGCCTGACTTTTGCTCCGTGACGCTCTTACAGTCATAGGAGACCGGGACCTACGGCTTAAAGTGAATTCCGAACCACTACAAACATCCATGGCACCACCGGGATTCGAACCCGAAACCTGTGGCACCGAGCGCCAGAGCGCCAGACACTCGGCCATTCAGGTCCCAAATTTGCCAACGGCACGCAGTGTTCCCAGGTGGTCACCCACCCAAGTGCTCAGAAAAATGCTACTTTATATAACATAGCAAATCACGAGTAAAGAACAAACTTTCCTCTTTTTTATAAAAATATGCATTTAGTTTAAATTATTATTTCTTTTTTTATTATTCAGCAAACTTCCTTCTTTACACGTTGAAAATCAAAGAAATGCAACAAAATAACAATGGCATTTTTCCTTTTACCATCTTCTATGTTTGTGTGTCAAAATTCCAACTTATTTATTTTTTAAAATTATTATTAATTTTTTAATTAAACAATTTAAAGAGTTAAATGAATGGTTTTCAAAATGCGAGTTTAAAATTTCAGAGGATGGCGCGGTTTGATTGATAGAGAAACGCAAAGTATTTCCTGTACATAAAAATTAAATCACTTTAGTTAAATGAGAAAGTTAATAAAAAATAAATTTGACAAATATTTTGAAATACAAAGTTCTTCATCTTCATGAACACAACAGCCCCATGCTGGGACTCGCTTACCTACTGGCAAATTTCGAGACAACTTTTTACAGGGTAGGGTTGGTTGTCAGCTCTACACACAATGCTCTACGGTCATATTAGACTGGGGCCCAATAGCTGAGTGGCTAGCGGTCTGCTTCTCGGTACCACAGGTTTTGGGTTCCGGCGAGTCCCGGCGGTGCCATGGATGTTTGTAATGGTTCGGAATCCACTCTAAGCTGTAGGTCCCAGTCTCATATGACCTTAGAGCGTCCCAGTGCCCAATCAGATTTCTCACCCACATCCTTCCCAAACTGTAAAGGGGCAACTTAGCTGTAGGCCCAGTGGTATGGTGTGAAGTAATAGTAGTCATATTAGAATGGGACATACGGTTTAAAGTGTATTCCGAACCACTACAAATATACATGGCACGGCCAGGACTCGAAACCTGTGGCACCGAGCGCCTGTTATACAAACTGTATTTATCTAGAATTTAAAATATTAATAATTACCTTCTCATTAGTAACAAATTCCCAATTTTATATCTAAAAAATATATAATATTAAAAAATCCCGATCACAAAAATGAATCATATGCGACTGTTTTTTATTTATTTTATTTTGCTTCTATTAAATACTGTCGAAATTCTATTATGTAACATCTGAGAAAGCAATTTCTGATAGTATATCATATTCTAAATAACAAAAACACCATCCATTTCATTAACGGTCCATTGCCAATATGTTTGATCAGTTTTGCAATCAAGAGTTAAAATAATTAATTAGTTATTAAAATTCACTATATATATATTGATCAATTACAATCAATAATAATTTTTCCCATATTTTTATTAAGCGATAATGATATTTAATTATAAAAATTAGTTGAAGAGAGCACAAAGATTAAAAAAAAAATTGAGAACTACTGGATGAAGTGATACTATGTTAATAAAGCATTACATCAAAATACTTCTCATATTTTATAACTAGATACTTAAATTAATCAGTTGAAATTATTACTCTTTATTCATTTGAAATAAAATTTTTACCTTCCATCTCGATAGAGATGGGAAAAATTAAAGATCGCTTGAAACACCAATTAAATTCTTGATTAATTTTATAAAATTATACGAAAATCTCAACTAATATGAAAATTATATGAAGAATTTCTTTTAATTAGAAATTCTTGTCTTGCAGGAGATAAAACTTCTTGTAAGAGATTTACAAACATCTAGAAAAAATGCTGTCTAATTATTTCTTTTTAAAATAGAATTTTAAAAATATTTCCTAAAATAATGATAGGTGAAAAAAAGGCACGATTTAAAAATATTATGATTAAAGTTATTTAGCAATTTTTTTTAGAATAACTCAATAAAAGGCCCAATTTAAGTTAATAAACAAGATTGAAATATTGATTTTAAATAAGTTGTGTTTTTCAAATCTCCTTTCTTGCAAAGTGCTTCAATAGAAAATAAAGGAGAAAAAAAAACTTGCATTCCATAAATGTTGAAGATACAAAAAATAAATTTTCTTAGGAAGTTTCCCAAAGAAAAATAAATTTGAACAACAGTCAACAAAGGATTAGAGATTTCATTCAATTTTCTCAAACTTTTTTTTCCCATGAATCTTTTTAAGGTTTTCTACAAAAATCTTTTCCAATTATACTATTACATTTGACAAATTAATTATACATTATATTTATTATTGCTATTATACTTAGTATTACCGATTATATTGCATATTATCTCCAGTTATACTATTATAATATAATAAATAGATTAATTATACGGTAGTTATACTAATATATTTTATAATACTACAGGATGTCTTTGAAATCAAGGAAGGCAAAATAAAGTTGATGACATGAAATTAATAATTGATTATCCAAAACACTATATTTGAAAATGTTGACAAATCCTCTAAGATAATAATACTCTTTAAAACTAATTACAATTTCAGAAAACTTGATAAATTTTGCAAAAGTAAAAACTGTGGGAAGAGGGCTGATTAAATGTGAATTAACTTGTTGATTGAACAAAAAGTATGAACCTTCAAAATTTAAAGTAACAAATCTTTCTAGAAACTGAGAAAAAAGATAAAGTGGTTAAATAAGTGCTTCATTACATTTAATATTCTCTTACGCTATAAAAAACTTTCCTATTTTCACAAAATAATGAAAAGGTGACAGTTGCATTATTATATTGTTTTCTAAATTGACAAAAATTGCTAATTTTTAAAGAAAGAATGTAACAATAAATGTACAAGATTTGTTGGATTTTTTATTTAAAAAATATCGAAATTTATCTCATTTTTTCAGGTATGTATTTACATACACTTATACCAAGATTAAGAAACACAAGAGCAGGATAATTTTAAGAAATAGTTCAGCAAACCAGAAAAGAGGAATTAGATGAAAATTTAATATCACTCTTGAAGACTTATGATTTTACAAACAATATTAAAGCAATATCTAAATACATGAAATAAATAATATTTGGATATCATAAATAGAATCAAAGAAGCTACAACCTGTTTTAGGAGTTTGAGAAAACTTTGAAAATCAAATATTAATTTAAGGATTAAAAATTAAAATATACAAAAAATAGTTGGAACTATCTTGCTGTATGTTGCATGGTGCCAAAGAAAAATAGATATTGATAAATTAGAAGTTTTCCAAAACAGATGTTTAAGATCAATATTTAAAATTTTTTTGACCAACTAAATTTTAAAAAGTGAAAATTTGGAAAGACCAGACATTCTTTTCATCGAAAAGGTTATATCAATTAGAAGATGGATGTGGACTGGACATGAAAATATACTTATCAAAATATTTGTATCTTAATTTTAATTAATAAAGAATACAGGCACTAGAATAAATTTCATTTATGATAAAATATAAATTTTTTTAACTCAAGGAGGTTAATGGTTATGGGTTAAACATTTGTCAATTTTTTTGTACAGATTAGAAAATACATTCTGTTCAATTTAATATTTCTATTTTCCAAAAAAAATTTTCCAGATCATTTTCATGTTTAATGAAAATACAAGTACAGATAAAACATGTTGGTGAATATATGACTTATCTGATAAATATTAGTAACTAATACTTTGGCAAATATATGATTTATCTGGCTTATTCAAGATTTCATATAATCCTTAACTACTTGAAAATAATACAAATTTTAAATGATTTATTTTTATTTTCAATTATCACAGAAAAAATATCATTTCCTACAAATACTAAAATTTAAATTCATTTAAAAATTTAGTTTTATTTATGAAGAAATTTTAGATGGTACTCCATGTAGAGTTCATTACAATGCTTCTGTTAAGTAACAAAATTACAAAATTTAAATATTTTCTGATATTATCCCAATTAAATTTTAAGCAATTATTTAATTTTAGTTTCAAAATCTCAAAATGTTATTGATTGAATTAAATACATGTGCAATTAAATATTTTAAAATAAATATATTCATTTTTCACTAGCTAGAAAATTAGTTTATAATTTATTCTACTAATATTTCTTTTTTTTTTTGTGCTATAAAAAACCAACTTTCTAAATTTTTTTATTTCATTTCGCATAGTTTCAGTAGTTAATTTAAACAGTTAAGAAAAAAACTTATCACCAATTGTCCATTTTTTTGCACGTTTAAATTGGAAAATAAAATGTATTGAAAATTAAAATTATAAATGCTTTTAATATTAAATCTTGGAAGTTCATTAAAATTTGATAAAATTTGGGTGGGGTAATATAATTGAGTCATATTTTTAAGGATCTTATTTAAAAGCAAGATATCACTCGTATGAAAATAGTATAACAATATTTGTATTCATATAATCTTAAAAAAGTGAAGAATTTATATTTCTAGTTAAAAAAAAAAAAAGATGGATGTAGGAGATCTGATGAAATTAGCCTTAAGAAACTATAATTTATAAAAACTCAAAAATAGAATTCATATTTGACCCGCAATTATACATTACATTTAAATACCAAGAAACTGCACCATGACTTACTTTTAAATTATAATATAAATAGCAAATACTTTATTAAATGTTTACATTTTTATTCAACTTTTAATATAAATAAGAACTAACTGAATCAGATAATTAATAACATGCAAGTTCATATAATCCTTGAACTTGTATGCTATGAAATTTAATTTATTTACTGTGTTCATATTTACAGGTTAAAATAAACTAATTAAAGAGAAATAATTTAAGATTAATCCATGGCTTTCTTAGCTTTTTTTTAATTAATCTACGGATTTCTTAGCCATAACAATCCACATACTTGTTATGCATTCGTTGGCGTTTGCTGTTTGACTTGGGTTCTTCCACAACTTCTACGCGCTTCCGTCGCTGTGGGGGCATTGCAATTGACAACCTCTCTAATCTTTCACACTCTCCCAGCCCAACTGTGGAATTTTCTTGTAAAGTCTATAAAATGAATTTTAAAGTAAATAAAAATATCTATTCAATGAACTTTCCATTTAGTAGCAAATGAAAACTATTTTAATTAAAAAATTCCTCAGTTAACGAAGTCAAAATATTACATATATATATATCAACATATAATCTAAAAATTCATAGTTAAACAGGTCTTAACTCAATACTGGGAAGGATGAATTTTAATAAACCTGAAGCTAAAAAAACTCAAAATCTTATTATTTTATTAATTTATGCCAAATATTTTTTAATAACAGTTACTTTTTTAAACATTTAATAAGTCTTTACCTGATAAATAAAGACCTTGAATTCACAAATTAAAATTTATTGAGATTTCTCTGTTGCCATCCAAAACATAACACTTTCGATTTAAAACGAATGCAAGTAAACAATTGTAAGTTTTTATTAATGAAAACTTAAGATTTTATAAATAAATAATTATTGCATAATTATGAATGTATTAATTACTAAGAGATGGAATAAAAATAAACATCTTTTATTAATTTGCATAATATGTAAATAAAAATTTGTTATAACAGTATGCAAATAAAAGTTTGTTATAACAGTGATTAAAGGTAGAAAAAAACAAGAGATCACTAAGAAAAGTTACAATTGTACTTTTAAAAGAAATGAATTAAGGATATTTCATTTAACTAAAATAACAATCATATTAGAATTTAGGAGAAAATACAACTATAATATGCTCAATGAAATTTTAAAAAAGCACAAGAATATTTCCGATTCCTCTTGAATAGCGAACAATTACATACACCTGTTGAATTTTAACATTATTGTTAAGACATTGGGTAGTAAATCTTTGTTAATTATCCAATATCTCTAGTACAGAAAAGCAACTAATAAATTGAAATTCAAAATTATTGCTCAAGGGAAAAAAAATTACAGATAGGAGAGAGGACATTGGTTACTCAAAATATTTGTTTTCATTAATTTTTTTTCTCATATTATTTATCTACAAAAAATTATTAAAGTTCTTTGATAATTTCTAATTATCCTAAAATTTTCAGTGTGTACATAAAAAATTAAACAATTTCAAACGTTCTTGTAAAACCAGAACTATGGTAAGTGATCTACAGATTACAGCACAATTGTACAATTACAGTAGATATTTGGAATAAAGGGCAAATTAATCATTATAAATTAATATGACTTTATATCATTAGCTTTATAAGTTAATTTTATACACATAAATTTATACCAAAGAACATTTAAATGAGTTGTAGAATGTTACTGTGTATTGAAATCAATAATTAAAAATCAGTAAATATTAAACATTTTTAAGATTAAATTTTAACAATAATATTTAAGAACAGAAAGAACAATAACAATGCTTTGATATTAGTTGATTTGTCTACCAGTTCTGTATCCACCAGTACATTGTTGTTTTTTTTGGACTAATTTTTTTTATATAAATTAAGTGTAGAATTCCCATTTTTTTTTTTTCTTCTTTAAAGTAATGACTTAAATAATGTATAGCAAAAATTTTTTCTTTAGAAATTTTCAAATATTTTTCATTTATAATCCAGACTGTTTTTGTCATTATCTGAAAAATCTCAGACCTTTTAGTTATAACTATTCTCCTCTAAATTATGTATAGTTAGGATATAAAACGAAAATGCATTATTATCAATTAGAAATAAAACATGAAAATTTATAAAATTCAATTTTAACTTCTACTATTAGTTAGCTAAAAATGCAACATTTTCACAAGAATAACAACTTCATCAAATAGTTTCAAAGGTAATAATAACAGAAAAAAGATAATCACAAAATAAAAACTAAATGCTACCTATATTAAAAATAAAAGTACCAAAATATGCAAAATAAAAAAAAGTATCTTAAAATTAGAACAATGAAATAAAATTGATATCTCTATAAATTATTATAGATTTTAAATCAATATTTTATCATAATCATAATTCATATTAAAAGACATAAGCTTACTAATTCTTGTAGACGTCTGGGTAATAAAACCGAGGAAGGATCGTTTGTATCCGTCTTGTCTGTTTTTTGAATTACTGTTAGACCTGTAAAAATATACACATGCATTGTTATTACCTAAAAAATTCATATGAGATTATGCCAAGAAAAATCTCTAACACATAAAAACAATCAATAAGTTAAAATTCAAACTTATTGCTAGGAAAAAAATTACACATAGGAATGGGGACAGTGGTTACTCAACATTTTTACTTTCATTAATTTTAATTATAGATATAAAATTTTTCAAGCTATAATAAATGAAATATTTTAACACAAAGAATGAAAGTTTTAGTTGGGTTTTATAAAGGATTCATTTGGATTTTTATTACTATTTTTATGAATATTCAACGATTGAACTTACCAATAAATTTTTAGAAAAGTTTATTCTAGAAAAAAATTAAATAATTCTGATTATGAAGACAATAACATGGGATCTTTTATTAAAAATAACAATGAACAAAAATACATGTTTTTCATAATTATTAATAAAAAAATTCATAACTATATTGCTTTTAATTAAAAAAATTTTTAAAATCTTGTTAGTTTCCAATTTAAAATATTAACCCCTTTAAAATAACTGTTAAAATAATACATTTAGTCTTAATAGATCAAAAGTGTTCCTCTATCAACTGAAAATAAAGTGTTCTAAAATATTTATTTTATAAAAAAAAATAAAATAAAAATTTAGTCTTTTGAAAAATATTTCCTATTCATTACTTTTCATACTAATTAAAAGCAACTTAATTGCATAAAGATGCATAAACCACATAAAATTAAAACAAAATGCTTCTTGAATTTGGAATAAATATTAAAGAAAGAATTACAAATAAATATTTAAAATATTAGAATTAAATCACTATCATCACTTAAATCACACTGCAAAATACTGATAAAAAAAAAAAGAACAAAGGTAGAAAGATTTAAATTACTAAAACTTTTTCATTAATTTCAGACTAATCCATAATTGAATATTTTGCATTTTGATTACCTATATATATAATTCATTGTTTAAATATAGATAACATTTCATGCTAGGGATTAATAACTATATTACGGAAATGTTGTAGAAAAATAGTTTTTAATTTTTGTGCAAAATAGTTAGGAGTAATATTTTAGAAAAGCCGAATTTCAGGAATTTTTTTACATAATAAGTGTTAATTTTATTTTCCAATGTGAAATAAGAACCATCATTTAGGCATTGATTTATAATATAATTGCTTCCTTAAAAATATTAGTAACTTCATTAACTGTTATTCCAGTTTGACCAAGAATATAAGTGAAATAGTTATTATCCTTGCTACATTCTTGAATAAAAACTGATTTGGCATTATTTTTATGCATAAAAATGGAATGGAAAATTGCTTTAAACAATTTCAGATTTGTGATGAGAGCTCAATCTTCGAAGAACAATGTTAATTTAATAGAATTCCTACAGAAACATTTTTCTTAATCTCTATTGATCTGTATATGAATAATTTTCTCAAAATGGTTTAAATCTTGAAGCCGAAATAATAAGAAGCAAATTAGAAATTAATGATTAGAAGTTACAAAATTAGATGTAATTTTATAGCACAAGCATCAGTTATGCCCAAGTTGTACCAAACAATTGAAAGATTTGAAGTAAATTAAATGGTAAAAACAACCGATTAAAAAATAAATTAAAATTTTCCTTTACAATTTTTGGTAAAAATAATTTAAACTAATTTGATAAAAGATGTTTTGTTTAGTCATATGCCACAATACTAAAAAACAGAGCAAAATAAAGTCAACAAAGCAAAGCAGTTCCTGTAACATTGCTATTAAAAACTATATTGTCAGGATCACCCCCTTAGATGACTTCCACCCTTAGCAAGATGTTTAGGAAATGACCAAGTGCTTGAATCCTAAGATGCTCAACCAAAAAGGAATGATAACTACAAGCTGATTAATACACCCAGAAACAGATGTACTGCCCCTCTACCAGAAGCAGGGTTCAAAGAAATGTATTGCCTAAGTCAACAGTACATGAAACATTCTCAATCACAAGGTTTCCCTTTTCCTGTGAAATTAGACTCCACAAATGGCAGACATGTAGGTTAGAATGCAGATGAAAAAAATCAGAAGCAATAATAAGAAACTAAAGTATATGAAATAAAGTTCTTCAATGTAATAAAAAAAATGATGAGGTTTATATTCTCAAGAATAGAAATAAAATAAAACACACAAAAAATGAGGGTAAAGATCAACATCTCAGGTATGTAATAACATGCACATCTAAAGAAGATGTACCACAGAGAAGATGGTTTCTATTAAATAATGTACTTCTACTTGGAAGACCAAACACTTCTCATGAATCTGAAACTGTTTAATGCAATTTTCTATTCCATTTTTATGCATAAAAAATGCTATGCTAGTTTTTATTGAGAAGAATGCAGCAAGAAAAATAACATTAACTCTTCATCCAAGATATTGTAGTCAGTTAAACATAAGGTATATTTGAGTTTATTTTAAATTTATTATCTTTGGGTATTATTTTAATTTAATTTTTAAAATCAATAGGTGGTAAGTGTGATATTGCATAGAGAATTTTATAATTTATGGTTCTATAAATATACAATGCTTTTAAGAAAACTTCTTTCAATTTTTCTTACTTTCCCCTTGACCAATGATTTACCTAAAATTCTAGAGACCCGAGTCAAAATATGCATGATACCTTATACACAAATAAGCTGTAAAACATTTGTGTGATTTTAAAAGAATTTTGAGACTTAATGTAATCTAGGCATAATTTTTTATGTTTATTTGAAAGATAAGACAAATTACAAATATAATTGGAAAGATTAATGAAGAGCATCCTAAATAAGCAAATTAATTTTTTATACATAATAATTATTTTCTTTTCAACCACCACTCTTTGAAGATTGAATTATAATTCATAAAGTTGTGAACAATAGTGCAAAAATGTTTAACACATCCCGAGAGTTTATATATGCATCATTGATATTTTACATTGAATAATAAAGAAGTATAATATCAACAACCATAATTTGAAAGAATACTGAAAATCACTTTATTTATACAGATTATTAATGACAAGATTTCAAAGAAAAGGTATAAAGATAAAAAGATAGTTATGGACAACCATCTCTAATGGCAATTCTTTAAGCAACCACACTATAAAAGACATATATAAGATTTCTTAAAAATATCAGTAAATTATATTAATTTTTAGGGATAATAAAATTTCTTAGTAAACATATAATGTCAGACCATCAGACATTATCAAATGTTCCTTTAATATTAAAAAATGAGTTCATCAAACAAGCTCATCCTTTCTTCTTACCAATATTATACATGATAGTTTTCACTGTCGACTTTTGTGGGGTAGTATTATACTGAATTTTGCTAAGAACATTCTGATTCTTTCATATCTACTTGAAACAATTTATTAAAGGCTTTGCAAAGGAGACTGATATATCTGATATTATGAACATGAAGTTGTTTTGGGGGATATTACCTTTGGAGGTGCCACGGGATTTTTTCGCCAAATTTAGTCAATTGGCGACCTCTAAGAAAGGCAATAAACAGATAGTTCCCCCCTTTTTGGCGTGGGACTTGGAGGTGGGGGGGTGAGAAAACAAGTCAGTTTTAATATGGCACCTTGTATGGGAAACTCCACTTGTTTTGATTACTATTCATAAAATTGAATAGTAATCTTCAAGATTTTTATCCACAAAATTAAAAATATTCTTCAACAAGTATCTGTTTAAAATATTGAAGGGGAGGAAAAAAAGGACAAACAGAAAATCTTATCAGGTCCTAGAATTTTATTTAATTTCATGGTTTAGATGATATTGCTGACTTTAGCTTATTCAATAATAATATTGTATATAAAGTTATAAGATTTCAATATTTCAGAGTCAAAAGCATTAGATTATTACATTAGCTGAAATTAGATACTACATTAGCTGAAACATCAGGAGGAAAGAATTTTTCCATTAAAACATTCATAGTTTCCAAAACTTTTAAGTAATATTATCAGATAACTCAATACTAGAAATTTAGACTCACAATTAACAGCATAGGAATAAAATTTGTTTCTAAACATTCTATATTGTGATATCCAAGAGAAATTTTTTTCCAAGAATATGATTTACTTTCTGATAATAAAGAATTATATTTTCTCAATACAAAAATAATTAGTTTTATAAATTTTTCTAAAAGTTTTATTCCATACTCTTTGATAACATATTCACAAGACATTACATTGTTTGCACATACAAGAATTTTTTTATTATACACAAAATAATCCTTAAGAAATTTTTAAAGATATGTAATTTTGAGCAATGAAAATTATTAATTTTTGCAATTAAAAGAACAATGTTTTTTTTTAACTGTAATGGAAACTATTTTGCATAATTTTGAATTACATTTTTAGAGCATGAGTTATAGAATTTTCTCAATTTGCATTTTTCATATATTCTGATTCATTTTTTAGAATGTGAAATACTGAAAAGCATATTATCCCAAGCAGAAATACCAGAAATACTTGGATAGAGAGTTTGAAAATAAATCATTCTGTGATTAGAAAGACCCCAAATCAAAACCTTCATACTATATAAAGCAGACATAACAGTTACCATGTCAATAACATTAGGACTTTAAAGCGGAAGGAAAAATGTCATTAAATTCTTAATTTATAGAAAAAATTATACCTAAAAAAAAGCTTCTTAATACAAAATGTTTTTTTTATAACAGCAAATGTAAAAAAGCAAATACAAATGACAAAATGTAACTATATTTATAAAGTTTTAAGTGTATTTAAATTGAAGCTAAAAGTATTAATTAATTCTTCTATCTTTCTTATCCTATTATTTTTCCAAATATTTAATGAAGGATTATAGCATAAAAAATATAAATTTAATTTCTGATACCAATTAGACAAATGTATTGCATAAAAAATATATCCAAAATAAGAGTTCTTTAATATTACTAAAATGAAACATCTTAATTTTTATTCTAAACCATTTCTTTACTTTCAATAAAAATAGTTCTGGGTTAATAAAATCACTTGGTAGAAAAAGACTGAGGAAAAAAATAAGACTTTTTTATATATTGGTATGCATTATATTAAAATCTATTAAAATATTATTATATTATAACTTGGTTAAATATGTTTACATTATCCAACTAAGTAGATTTAAAAGAAATGTTTCTTTATATGTTGAAACTTAATTTTAATTATATCTTTACATAATGCAGTCATGATATAAAAAAAAATAATTAAAAAATTAAGTGTTAAAAAAATCAAAGTTTCAACAGAAAGTAATTTTTTTGAACAAGTACTGTTATTGTGTTTCCCTTAACTCTAAGATGGAAAACATCATTTATTGTATTGTTGACAATACATAGAAAAGACAATAGTAATAAACTATATGTATTTGTTTATCTAAAATATCACTAGAAACATTAATATATGCATAAAACTAATATAAAAAATTAAAAGACAAAAATAGAAGGAAAAATTATTTCATGTACAAATTTATCAATACTGTATTTAAACTAGAAAAATGCAATTTTATGCAATTTCTCTGCAATTATATGCAATGAAATCTCAAATTATTCTGTTAAATTACAAAAATCTTAAAGTTTGACACTAGAGTTTAGAACATAATGTTTTGGAAATATAAAGTTTGACACTTTATATTTCCTCTTCAATATTATAATTGCAAATATAGCCTTAAATTTTTTATTCCACATTTAAACAATAACATAATTCAGTAATGAATGATTGCATTTAATTTTTACCATTTATTATAAACGCGTTTTTGCTTTGAAAATCAAAAGAGACAGTAATTAGGGAAAAAATTAAAATCACAAAATTAATGAAAGTTTAAGACCAATCAAGGCTAAGCAATTATGATTCAAAACACAAAAATTAATGCAAAGGTAAATGAACGTATTGCTCAAATATTTCAAAATACAGCAAATCACGGAATATACACGATTTTAAAATTGGTAACGTGGTAACGTAAAATTGGTAACGAAAGATTGGAAACCAGGATTCATAGCATAAAAACAATAACAAAAGCAATAGGGTATTAAGTTCAAATAAATAATTATTTCAAAGTACATCAAATACAAAAATACGTGATTTTAAAATGTCGAGAACATAAAAATGATGCTGGTACAATTTCAATTTATCAAGCAATCTTAATTCTTTTACTTTGTATTAACTTTCTCAATCTTAGCATTCACTGACAAAAAGAAAAATTCCTTTTATTCCATAGACTCATAAAAAATAAAGAGTCAACGTATAAGCACTTTACGATTGAGTTATTAATAAAAGAATAAAACAATAAAAACAGAATAAAATATGCTGTCAAAATGCTTACATTTATCTAAATTACTTCATACCTCATACGCAGTTAATGCCGGCGACAACAGACAACAAAAACGGAAATCGTTTTCTGACTGGACTCCAATATGTTTAGAATTATTATAATTTGTTCTTCAATATTTGGCAACACTATAGTAGCCAGTATGCAATCTTCATTTTTTCTAATCTTAAACCTTCGCACCTTTAAGACTGCTGATAAAAATATTCAATAACTTTTTAATAACAACGCAATTAGTTATTTACAATGACTAAAATATTTTTCTTATAAACTTTAGTTAACCTATCCCGGTGAACTTACATCGTGGTTTTAAATGTTCATCAAAGGAATTGAAAATATAATTGTTTTATCTTTGTTTCATATTGACTGCTTTTACGCCATGTTAAAATTTTTATAAAAAACATTTCTCTAAATATTTATCATATGCATAATTATAATTCATTTTACATATTTATATTCATATTGTATTCGTTTTAATAAAATATGGGATCTTGGGAAATGGGGTCCGAGCAATTCATTATTGCATATTCACCATATTTTATTTGGATAGTTTTGAATGCTCATATTTATGAAAAAAAGCTTTTATATGTTATATAAAACACTAATATTAAAGATTTCTTGCATATCGCACACAAATTAAATATGTTAAAAATGTAATATATTTTAACCAGAAATGTCATTTTCACTTCGCAAAATACACTCTATAGTATCCTATGAACTTGGTACCTCCTACATGTGCTAACATTTATTTTATAGTAATATATTTTTGCATATTAAACATGCATCTTTTTATAAATAAATTATTTTTATAGTACTTGTGAATAATAGTAGCCAAACTTTGAATACCATTTCCTAATTACAAAACGTGATATAGAATTTTTCATTAGTATTATTAAGTACATGGGAAAAAATTCTAAAAGAAACTTTTTAAATAATCAAAATTATTAACAATTTTAAAAAGAAAGCCATAATTAAAGTTTGACCTTTCAAAACTTTGATTCAGAAGCTAAAATTCCCCACGCGTTTTTGAATCGAAAATAAAATTTGAGAAATAATTCAACTTATTTTCTTCAAATCTTAAAAAAGCGCTGTTATTAACTCAAAATATTCTCTTTTAACTAAACATAAAAAAAAAATTAAAAAATTAAAAATATTTTTATTATTGTAGATTAAAAATTAATATAAAGGCATTTTTAATAATAATATGCAAAGTATGAATATTAATGCAGATTTCTGGAAGACGCGACTGATTTATAATTCAAAGAATTGATAACGTGACGAAAATGTTTTTGTACGCAATATAAATAATTGCATTTTTTCCATTTTTTGCCTTTTCTTTAAGTTATTTAATTTATCCAATTTAATTTGTTAAATACTATTATTCTGTAAAAATATGCAAGTAAATCTCTCTCTCTACATATATACATTTACAATGCAAAAAATATAGCCAAACCGATCTTGGTTAGAGGATTGATAAGATATTTACAATGTCGTTGGCCAGATTTATTTTTTATTTTGTGCTAGATCTCGAGAAGGGCACGAGGCAGCTATTATTTTGGGTGATATGCATGATGATTTTGAAAACCCTATAAAAAGTCTTCAACTACTGTGGAGAATTTTTTCCGAATTACCATGCAATTTCTCCACTGAGTCACAATTTCCCCTCCAATCGTTATTGTTTGTTTCTATTGTTTATCTTTTTTATTACCTACTTGAAATTATAATAATAATATAAAAAAAATTATATATGCATAATTTTTTTATTAATTAATAAAAATTTCGAATAATTAATCTTTAAATAAATTAATAATATACTTATATTGCTTTTTTCTATACTAATCAATGGACTTAAGGCTTAAGAAATTTCCTTCACTCACAAAGCAGGAGATACAGGTTGCTAAGCAACCAAGGTTCTCCATTAATCTGGCAAATCGTCGTCGTCGTCGTCGTCGTGGAGAATTTTTTAAAGCTAGATTTTCACTTGATACTAAAAATTCAAGACGTAGATCGCTGTCTAATCACTCATGTTTCCACAGTTAGTGTTCTGCTTGAATTTCATTCAATTTCTAGACATTTGATTTTGTGGAACACCTGTATTTATTATCTTGTAAAATAACTAATTAATAAAATATTTAATATTGAGTTAAAAAAAATATTTAAATAAAAATTTAATAAATTTGGTGTAGTCTGTGATTCGTCTTCTATTGTAGCTAAAAAATTGAAGTGATTTCTTTTTATTGCTTGAACTGAATTTTTTAAGCTCCTTTTTTTTTTTTTTGACAGAAAATCTGACATTATCTTATGTCCATAAATAATAAAATTGTCAAAAATTAGATTTGCTTAAAGATATTTATTTAAAAACATATTTATGATATTTACCATTTATTTACCTATCTGTGCTCATTAGTCTAATGCATGAAGTTTTGATTGTTTGTTCTGTTTGTTTTCTTATGCTAAGTAATATGAAATATCTATATATGTGTGTGAGTGTGTGTCATTGCAATAATTTAAAAGAAAAACGGTGATTTTCCTTCTCGAAATAGAAACAATAACTTGTGATAAACGTACTTTACATGAATTGCACTTTAAAGAACTTACATTGTCTAAGATTTAATTTCCTTCTTACTCGATTGGTATACATATATTATTTGATACTTTTAAACGGTTTAGTTTGACACGGTCATTTTTTTTTCAGACAAGAGCTAATTAGATTGGTTCCTACAAATTAAAGTTGATTCCAAACCACTAACAAATATTCAAAACACCACCAGCATTTGAACCTGAAGCCTGTTTGATGAAAGCAATACAAATAAGTGAAAAAACTGAAAAAGAATTTGATAGCGTTATAACTTTAAATAATTTTATAACTATACATTTAAAATATGCCAAAATTCTCATTTAGTTCATGATTACCAATTAGGTGTTATATATTTCTGTTAATGATGAAGTTGATATAAAATTTTCTATTAAAAATCAAAATGTAACAAGTCAAAAAAATTTAACTTTCCATTTAAAATCAATAACTTGTTAAATTTATATGATATCCTGAAATATATTGAAGCATTATTAATAACAAGTTCCGAGAATATTAATCATTCAATTGATGTTGTTAAATTATTACTTAAATTATCTAAACAGTGAAATTCGCAATAAACATGTCATTGATTTTATAGTTGAACATATGGATTTAATTGACCTAAAGCCAAAAAAGTATCATATCAACAGATACTTTAATTTTTTCGTTTAATATCTCTTAATGCTTTTCAATTTGTTGGAATACAGGTAATTTTATTTTCCCTTATCCAAATACAATAACCAAATTTTCTTCCTAACCTTTCTGTGGTCCTAAAAAAGAATTAGATGATGAACATTTTCTTCAATATGCGAGACAAAAATTTATTTACTTAAAAGAAGAAGAGCTTTGAGAAAGCTTAAGATTATAAAGTAGGAAATAGTGTTCTAGAAGATTTTAAATCGAGCTTGCAGGCTTCAAAAGTTTTTGCGTTTATGATTAATCATATTATGCCAACATATAAAGATGTATTTATTTAACTAAATAACCATATTGATCGAGAAGTTCTTCATTAGATTTTAAAACGGATAATCTGCACACTGAAGGACATACGGAACAAAGTAATTGTAATTTATACAGATGTTTGTTGTTGTTTCTTATCCCACTTGGCTGGCCAAGCCCACGAGCCCATATGGACTCATGATTGAAGGGGAAGGAAGCAGCTTCTGTTGTGATGGAGCACCCGTAGGTAGAAGCCTGACTTTTGCTCCGTGGCGCTCTTACAGTCATAGAAGACCGGGACCTACGGCTTAAAGTGGATTCCGAACCACTACAAACATCCATGGCACCGCCGGGATTCGAACCCGAAACCTGTGGCACCGAGCGCCAGAGCGCTAGACACTCAGCCATTCAGGTCCCAAATTTGCCAACGGCACGCAGTGTTCCCAGGTGGTCACCCACCTAAGTACTGACCGCGCCCAATGATGCTTAACTTCGGTGATCTAACGGGAACCGGTATATTCAGCATGGTACGGCCGTTGGCATTGATACAGATAATTATACAATAAATCGAAACACTATGACTTGCATTTCCCGTAAAGCTATGTTTATTATGTTTTTCCTTGTCCTGTTCAACCTTTACCTGCTTCTGAAAAATTTCAAAAATGATAACTTTTCTTTGTCATTGATTCTGTTCACATTATAAAAAAAATTCGAAACAACTACTTAAACCAAATGAATGCCATGCCATGTATTTCCTTCTTTTTAATAACATTGAAGATGATATGGTTTCCAAATTAAATTTGTGCATCATTTTAAAATTTAAAAAAATGAATTAAATTCAATCTGCTAGCCTGCTGAAATACACATAAGCTTTCAATTTCAAAGCAATAAGGCCTTCTAATCTTGAAACATAAAATGTCAATTTGGTACTTCAATTACTTAACAATAATATGAGGATAGCCTTACAAGAATTTGGTAAAAAGGAAGTTCAAATAACTGGCAACTATATAAAAATATTTTTTTTTGGTTTGATATCATCAATATTAAGAACACTTTTAAAGGTAAGCATTCTGTAATATGAATCAACCATCGACAAATAAAAGAACAGACGAAAGAATCATATCTTTAAATTGGTTAGACATTTGGGAAAAGTATTTCTGTGACACTGAATTTTTAACGAAGGGAACATTTTCTGCGCTTTAAATGACAAAGAATTAGATTATGCAATTAGCAAATATTCTGTTGAAGAAAATTTGAAGTATATCCTACAAGGTAAAATTCAAACTAATGCGTTTGCAGAATTTGTCATTTATCATCGTCTTACAGGAAATAATTATCATATACGAAAGATATTTGAAACTCAACAATTATAATAATTATAAATAATTCATATTTATTCTTTTTAAATCTCTCCATTCATTCCAAAGAATGTTTTATTAACATTAATACTTTTGAAGCTGATTTAAGCGATAGGCCTTTATAAAAAAGATGGCTTGTTTAAAGAATTTTGAAAAGGCAAATGGTCTGTTATCACTTATTTCATATTTAGCGCGTTATTGTGCCCTTGCTGTAAAAAAGAAAAATAAGTATCACAGTTGTAAAAGAAACTTAGTTATGTAGTGTGTAGGTTGGACAACCAGATTGTAAATGGATGTGGTGGGGTTGAGAAACTTGAGAACTCCCGGTTTTATTTACACACGCACAAACACCACACACATACAAGTAGAGACTTACAATATCTAACACAAACAAAATAAAACATATATAATTATAGCTTCGTGGAAGGCCACCACTTCGAGCTGGAACTCTCGGTCAAGCTAAGGGTGCGCAAAGATATTATAGGGTTGCACTAAATATATTTCTTCTAGGAATGAGAAGCTGTAGGCCGACTATTGCACAGAATGCGCTTGATTATATTTCCTCCTTAGGGGAGAGATTGTAGATCAACTAAACATTTCTCAGTAGAAGCCCATACTAGTACTTCTTCTCACATGTAGTCTGGTGTTCAATTGACCATTTCTCCTGAACTCCACAGGGGCGCTTTTGCGAGTGTGTAGGAGGAAGCATTAGTACATTTTTAGGTAAAGAAATTAATTTAAATAATTTGGACTTAATTCATAATTGTGACAGAAGGGGGGTTATTATATCCATCGAGTTTAGTAAATGAATTGGTTTTCTACAACTGTGTGACTGTGCAAATATTATTGTCAGATCCATTTGAAAAAAATAATTTTTGAAGTTTTCAGATCAGAGATATAACATCTACTTTACCTAAAGATAATTTCTTGAAAATAATTTTGCTATGCCATATTGTGAACCCGGGGCTCAAAATCGTTTTAGTGACGTTAATGCATAGCCTCTACTTCCTCCAATGTGAAGACAAACGCTTGTGCATTAAGAAATAATAATTAGTGTTATGATTTATTTAAATGAATAGAACCATATTAAGAGCCTATCTTGAATTGTTTTGTATACAAATGTTTTGAAACTTTAATATATTAAAAAAAATGGATATTATCCGCGTGTCAAATATTAATGAACTTATTTTCTTCGTAAAAAACACTGAACGATTTTCTAGTTGCAAAAATTAATCTCTTTAATAGGTGAGATTTAATTATAATTAGATTGTCGCGAAAGGTCGCCACTGTGAAACTGGTAAGTACGAAACTGGTAAGTACTTGTTAGTACTGGTAAGTAGTTTCCGTGGAGATGACGAGAGAGGACGCTTGGAGCGACTGATATAGAAACACGGTCTGGGACCGTGTGGTACGAATTATGTATGTGTTTGAGGTTTTTAAGTAAAAATAGAATTGATATTGTAGAAGAGGCACAAGATGCGTTGTGTATTGTAGATGTAAATAAACTCCAGTATTCCAGTATTCCAGATGCTCCAGTAAAGTATTGTAGATGTAAATAAACACCAGGTGCCTTGTGTATTGTACGTAAAGTATTATAATTAAATACGTAAAGTATTATAAAATAATATACGCAAAGTATTTCTAATGCAGCTGACAAATACTTAGACAGCTGTCTTAGATGCCTTAAGGCAAGCACTGCACAGACGTTAACTTACTTAGCGCTACCCAGGGTAACTTGAAGATAAGATTAGATAATAGATTGGGACCTACGGTTTAAAGTGGATACCGAACCACTACAAACATCCATGCCACCGCCAGGACTCAAACCCGAGACCAGTGCAACGGTAATGGGTGATATAATATCAGGTGAACCATCTGTCAATTTTTTTTAAATTAACAAATTATTTTTATTTTTCTGTTGTTTTCCTTTTTAATTAATTTTTATTCATAATATGCATTTGGTGGAATTTATTTACATATAACGCACAAAAGAAATCAATAAAAAAACATACAAAAAAGGACAGTATGAAAACAGGATTGATTGTATACTCAAACCTACTTTTAGGCAATCCTTTTTTGTTTAATATACAAAAAAAAAAAAAAAAAAAAAATTTCCATCAAATGCATATTATGAATAAAAATTAATTAAAAACCACAAGATAGATATTTTTCACAAGATTAAGTTATATGTTAATTTCATTCATATGTTGCGCAAAATTAATGTCAGAAATCATTAAATAAAATAATTTTTTTTCAAGTAATTGATCACATAAAAAAAATACCACGAACGCATCCACGATCCACGTAAACAAAATTCGGAAAACTTCTTTTTTTCTTTTGGAAATTAGGCATTATATGTATAAATGCATTATATTTTTCCATAATTCTGCTTTTTTTTTTTTTTTTTTTCTGTTATTTTCAAATTTTTGAGATCTTGAGCTATTGTTAATCTTGGATTTCATAAAAGGCCTCTTATGAAAGTTAATACTTCAAATTTACGAAAACATTTGAAAGATTCCACAAATTATTCTTTATAATCTTTATATAAATTTCGTCGTGCCAATTTACAAAGAGGGCCTGAATGGCCGAGTGGCTAGCGCTCGGTACCACAGGTTTCGGGTTCGAGTCCCGGCGGTGCCATGGATGTTTGTAGTGGTTCGGAATCCACTTTAAAGTGTAGGTCCTGGTCTAATAGGAGCGTTGCGGGGGCGTTGTTACTCCGCGTCCGTGGCTTATCTTCAAGCTACACGCGCCCCCTGGGTAATGCAAAGTACGAATAGTACGTCTGTGCAGCGCTTGCCTTAAGGCATCCAAGACCAAGCTGTCTAAGTGTTTGTCAGCTGCATTAGAAAGAAAAAAAAAATTTACAAAGACCTATCATATTTAAACATGTACAATTTTAAATATACCTCTAATTTTAAAATTGTACGCTTGCAGATTTATTTCATTTAAATTATTTTTTTTCTTCTAGATGCATCTATTGAAATAAATCAGTTTGACACTGTTTGAGAGTGCGTGATGTTTCAAAATTAACTTTCAAAAATTTAGTAACCATTTCTGCCAGTTTTCATTTATGAACCTAATATTTTTACCTTTCGTTATTTGAATATTGGACGAGTAAAAATTTCAACTTACTTATTTTCAAGTTTCACTGTGTAATTCTCCAGATGAAATTTTATGTTTATATATACTAATTGTTTTTTTTTTTTCACAAGACACAGTTTTTAAAAAAAGGAATTAGCGTTATAACAAAAAAAGACCATGCGGAAATGTTTTATAAAAATATTCCCTTGAAAAATCAAATTTTAAATATTCCCTTTTTTAGGTTTAGCCGTCAGAAGAGCTCTTCTACAGTTGTGTCCGTATGATTCGGTCATTCTTGATAAATAGATGGACAGATAAAACAGTTTTTGATGATGTTCAAAAATATTTTAATATTTCATACAATGGAAGAAGAAGGTTAACAACAAAATTGCTATAAAGTATATAATTCAACATGATTGCGTCTAGAGTTAGAAGGAAGGGTGATATCATAATTAGACAGGTTTTGAATTTCGAAATAGTGCTAAGATTGTTAAAAAATTGGTGGACGTTTTAAGAAAATGCATCGTAACCCTAGGATGAGTTAGAGATTGGTAGGTGTCATCATTTCTGAGGATCCATTGTGATGACCATACGAAGAATTTTATTTTTAAATATTTATTTCTTCGTTTTCCAGCTGATTCTCAAACCGGGCAGGCACGTTTGATAATAGGACTTGTTTTCAGTGGAGAGGAAAGTTGAATGAGAAGGCATAAAGTATCAATTAAAGAGTCAAAAATAAGTTTTTTTAATATTAACATGAGAATAGCAAGTTAGTTTCAACAAGTTTTTGCAAATTTATTTTAAAATTACGCCAAGACCTCTTTGGACCGAGAGATTTTAAATAGCAATTTATTTTCTCTAGAGAAGACTTATTTATCAGCCTTAAGAAGGATTAATTTTTTCACTCAGTTTTATCACTTCATATTTAATTCCCCTTCGATTGAATCACAATAATCTGAATACTATGTGATAAATATTCTGTCGAAAACCAAACTCAATTATTTTACTTCCCCACCGCTTCGAGTTGACCAACTTTCAACTCTTAAACGCTTGCCGCGTCATGTGACTTGGATTGAGCCAATAAGGATCGAATAGATTTTACCGCTGTTTTTCTTGCCCTTTGGTAGCTGCGCAACTATTTTTCATTATCGTGTCTGTTTTCTATGAAAATCTCCCTGCATTTTGAGGAAATCTTAATAAATATAAATAAAGTAAAATAATATTCTCATCTATGCGATTTAAGTAATATAGAGAATAAAAATAAATTTATGACGGAAGAAGAGAAGAATAGATATGATGATAGATTCTTGGTGATATGATATATATAGATGATAGATTCTTGGAGAAGGTATGTAGCATCAATGAAATAGATGAGGTTGGACAACTCATGGAGTTTGTTATGGGGTGCATAAGGAAATACACTGCTGCCAAGAAATATGAAGCCATGGAGGCAATTACAAATAGTCTAAACAAAATGAATAAAGAGATTTTGACATAAAAAGTTTTTATATTTAATTAAGTATACAACATATATAAATATGAATAAATATTGTTTTGTTTTTAAAACTTACTTATTTAAAATTCCAGTAAAAAAAGGTCAATGCAAATTTTGCTTATTTAATAAAGGAAACATATTTTTAATATGAATAAGTTTCAAATTTATACAGCTGGATGCTTATATCAATACTAATAACCAAACATTAAAGCAAAACATTAGATGTTTATTGAAAGTATTACAATATGTTCACTGAAATAACTATCCTAATAAAATTAATTTATAACATAAATTAAAATTAAACTAAAGAAATATTATTCTATTGCCCCAATTTTTTAAAAAAAAAATATTCATATATATTTAAATTATTTTTAACAGAGCTAAACTAAAATTTTCTTTTATGAAATGAAATCAAATTTAGTTCAGTTAAAATATTAATCCTATTAAATTCATTTTAGTTATAAAATTTATCTTAAAATTTAAAAACTTACAAAAGCATAAAATATTTTATGCATTTTAGGTTTATTACATAAATTGTCTAGCAAATATTTGTTATCTATACAACTTTATTTCAATTTAAAAAAAAAATAATGCATTCATTTTTGTTTTACAAATGCCTTGGTACAAATGGAAAACAAAGGGGAGGGGAAATCAGATCAAAGAAGGTATCAACCATAATATTTCATATTTAAAAAAAAAATTATAATTTAAATACAAAAATTTGGTATAAATTGATATTTTTATTTGATTCTTATATAAAGTTAAAATCTAGTAACGAAATTAGATTATATATATTTAGAAACAATAAACAATTAATAAATTCAACAATAACAACAAAAAAAAAAAAAAAAAAAAAAAAAAGCCAGAGGAAGGAAAAATACAAATAAGAAGGAAAAATGTAAATCAATAAATGAACATTTTTTTTATTTATGTCAGTGAAATTAATCCATTATAGATTAGATCCACTTTAATAATCTGTAATTTCGGTTAGACTGTTCGAATCTCGAATCGTAAGCGAGCCAAATAAGAAGTGATTTATCACAGGTCGAAAGTAAACAATTCAAACTGCCATCTAGTAGAAATAACTGAAACTTCAGTAGGCGTAAAGAGATTTCTGACTCTTCGGTGTGAACGAGTCGAAAAAAGTTTCTCCTCTGCCGCTTGACGCGTCGCCGCCTCGCGCCTCGGTATGAAGGAACCTTTAGAGTAGCAGAATCCTCGTTGGGCATTGAAACAGGTACAAACAAAACAAAAATTAGTGTTAGTAAATGAAGTAATAAATCTAAAAGCAAATCTGAACATTGTTTAAATTAATTAACACTTAGACAATTTGTTCAGAATTCAGATCTGGAATTTAAAATAAGAGTAATTTGACAATTTAAATTAAATAATAATTTTTCCTCAAGTTTCGTCAAAATATAAGGCAATGAAAATGCAAAGCGAATTAAATGATGGTTGTCATATTTTTTTCAATCTGGAAAAGAACAACAAAAAAAGAATTTAAGGGAGGAACACACTCAAAGTTCACTCAATTTATTTTGCAGTCATTGTAAATTACAATTTTGTTAAGCATGTAAAATATGACAACTATTTATTATTTAATTTTAAAATAAATTTAATTCCAAAATTTAGAATTTATACAACTTGCATTTGAATTATATTTTATTCCAAATGTTTCTAGCTAAAAATATGAAATGATTCATAATTTTAACCTTATCACTTAATTATTGCACTAAAAAAATAATATATACGGCCAAACAAACGACGACGACGATTTGCCAGATTAATGGAGAACCTTGGTTGCTTAGCAACCTCTATCTCCTGCTTTGTGAGTGAAGGAAATTTCTTAAGCTTTAAGCCCATTGATTAGATAGAAAAAAAGCAATACAAGTATATTATTAATTTATTAAAAAATTAATGATTCGAAATTTTTATTAATTAATTAAAAAAAAAATCTGCATATATAATTCTTTTTTTAATATTATTATTATAATTTCAAGTAGGTAATAAAATAGATCAACAATAGAAACAAACAATAACTATTGGAAGGGAAATTGTGACTCAGTGGAGAAACTGCATGGTAATTCGGAAAGGAGGATATCGGAACGTTAATGAATAATATTCAGAACAGCGCGAGGTCTTTTGCGATTTTTAAAATCAGAAATGTCGTAAACATAGTTGCTTAGATCATTCAAAACGGAATTATTAAAATTTGGAATGGAATTATAAAATTTTTTTGCAGTTTTATACACAAATTGTTTAAAACTTGGGTGGAAAAGAGCATGTTTGATATCCTAATTTTGAAAAAACCAAGGCGAATTTGTAATCATACGTAGGATTTTATTTTCAAGTCTTTGTATGATCTCGAAATTCGACGGAGCAGTAGATCCCAAAATAGGACTCACATATGCAAGTATTGGACGCAAGTAAGCAAGATAAATGAGCTTTTTATTTTCCAAGGACATAGTAGAATTCCTACAAATGAGTGGATACAGTACACGAATGCATCTATTAAATTTATCCCTAAGATAGTTAATGTGAGGAGCATAATTTAATTTACGATCTCAGATTACACCCAAATATTTAGTTTGCCCAGCCCAATTAATAGGATTATTATAAATTTTGATAGAAGGAGTATTAAGAACCCTTTTACGCGTGAATAGTACTGCTTCGGTTTTCTCAACGTTTAATTGAATTTACAAACAAAATACCGTACGATGCCTTTTTATAAGGTCTAACCGGCCAATGTACTCCGTGAAAGTTGAATGATGATGAATGATGACGATGCCTTTATAAAATCATATGTTTATATTAATTTTTTTAGCATAAGATAATTTTTTTTCATTTCTTTGATTTAGAAAAAGCTATTTACAAGTTTTGTGAGGATTTTTGGTATAAATTGTTAATTTGTTTGCGAGATAATTTTATGTTCTTTTTAAAATTTCTCCCACCCTATATCTCACCTCTATATAGTTTTTTTCCCATTTTCTTATATTCTGGAAGTTTTTCAATCGCAAGAATATCTCTTCAATTCGCAATGTTTAATTTATTTTCTATTTTCTTTACAGCATGTTTCATGTGTATTAAAAACAGCAGTTTTTTTAAATCGCATTCTCTGTTATGTATTGGTATTAAATTAATGCATTGATCAATGACGTCCACAATTTCTGTCTCTGTTCTCATATAAGTATTTATGTTCTTTTTTTTCGTTGTAATAATGACGTCGTCGATGCCTTCTTGAACATTTCGAATTCCATGCTTCAAGTCTACAACATTTTACAGATTTTCTATTTGTTTTACACCCTGAAAGAACCCCTTATTTGAATTGTTTATCTTAGAACAAGGCTTACACCTTCAGCCACCAAGTGCATAGATCCGGGTCATCCTTAGCCAACTTGCAGTACCTTTGAGGCACCCCAGACAACCACCGAGGTGGCGGAGGTATTGAAACTGTGCCATCTGGGCTCATAATACTGCGTTTGTCGGGAGACCACTTCTGAACGGTGAGAGCGTCTTGTTACGAAAGATAACCATTCAAAGTTTGGGTTTTCCCGTAGCATGGAAATTGCTAATCATAATATACATGAAGATTTGATGAGTGATCCACATGAGAAAACTTTCAAGAATCCAGGTGTGTTGCAACCTTTGACGAATACATATACGTACATATATAAATGATTATTTTATCAATTTTTTTCCTAAACAAAACAGTCCCTGCAATACTTCCTACACAAAAATCCGAAAAAATGCAGTTTATTATATCATTGCGCAACAAATAGGCATTTACTTGACGTTTTCAAAAATATTTATTATATATATACTACTAAATATTAATTTCATTCTAAATTGTAATGATTTAAAAACATCCCAATTGCTACGATAATTATCAACTAGTATAACTGAAGTAATATATACACAAATTTTTTTAATGAAATTAACCATCTTAATTTCAATAGCTTTTGACTTTTTTTTTTAATATCTTACATAAAGTAATTAAGAAAATTCATACCATCCTTAAATTACAGGTTCAGTGATGTTACCATGCTTCCTACTTTGCAGACAGGAGTTAGGACCCTGCGGGGCCAAGGAATTCCGGAAATTACAAACTAACTGACTGGTATTTCAAAACGTTTGCCTTTACAAGTAAAACAAGTTTATAAAACAGACAAACAAAATAAGCGATTTATTCATAATAAAAACATGAAAAGTTAATGCTATCGAAAGGATGGCGATTAAATACTTTTAATTCAAGAAAATTTCTGTTATTGTTCTGAAGTAAGCTGCATCCTGTATGGTATACTGCATGGTACGTTGCATGGTTGATATACTGTATGCTGAACTACTGTATGCTGGTCTAAGCTAGCTAGGTCTTGGCCCTTAGGATATATTTTGCTATAATTCGCAAATATATATATATATATTTCAAGGTGTACTATTATAGAAAAGAACCTATTAAGTTAACCCGGTAAGTTTTGTTGTAGTGTAAACTTTGTCGAAACACAAAATATCAATATCTAACATTCCCACAGGAAATAAATACGAAAAATCCTTAAGGCGGGAAGATTCTACACATTTTGGAAAGAGCAATAACAACAAACAACAAATGTACATTTCAGAACTATAGAGGTTAACAAATGTAACTGTAAATTGGTTAACAAATGTACATTTCAGAACTGTAGGGGTATTTGTTTCAAATTGTGATGCATCAGAGACAAAAACTGGTTTATTAACTGGTATTTTAATTGCAATGTGATCCGTGAGATTCTAAGTTATGATCACTCTTAAAAGTTCTAAACGCGACATTTACTTCATTGCTTTTCAATAAATTTTATAAGAATAAAGTTGTAAAATAATAATGGAAATTATATAAATAAATAATCTAAGTTATAAATTACTCTTTCATAATGGAAAGAATGACTTGTTTAAATTCTTTAAAAAAAATTTCGAATAAATTTTTTCTTTAAAATCTTTTAATTATATGAAGAGTAATTAAATATAAAAGCACATTATCTTTTAAAGCTAAAAGGTTTCAGCTAAAATTTTTTTAAAAATAATATATATTATTTCTATACATATATATATGTTACAGCTACAATTTTCGTCTTATTCGGAAAACTCCTTAGTTTATAATTTTTTTTATGGGATAGAGTGTTACGTCTTAATTGAAAATTAATTCAAAGAATTATATGTTATATAGTATTATATCAATATTAGTATAAAATTCAAACACTTAGTGGATCTGAAGAACATTGAAATATTTTTTTGTCTCTTTATTTGATATGTTGTAAAATTTATTATTCTGAGCGTTAATTTTAAACTGTCAATGTGGGTGAAGTTGAGAAATGTGTAATAATTCAAATTTTTAATTGTAATACATATTAACATTTTGTTTACTAATTTACAAATAAGTTAATTTTTTTTTACTGTAGAAGACAGATAAATTAGAATTTTCTTCTCATTTTCTTTTTGAATAATAAAATTAAAGCATAATTTATACTTTGAATATCCCATAAATTTTATTCTGTTACGTCTTTTCTTTTACCTTTCATTAATGCACAACGCTCAATTTATTACATTTTATTCTATTTTTTGAAACAGGGAAGAAATTCAACGCTAATAAAAATAATAATTTTTAATACATTTCTTAAAACATCCAATTTCAAAGCGTCTTTCATTTGGTTTCTAAATTTTCATTAATAAAATCTAGTGAATTTCAACTGTTTTTTTCCATATGCGGAATACATTATCATTATCCACTAGAAAGGGAGATATATAGCAAATTCAGCCTTATTCAAGATGTACTATAAGAGCTTGCTATATTATACCAATATTTGGTCCCGACAATGTCGAACGAACTCTCCCAAAGAGACAACATTCAAATCTTTCTCTTCGAGCTTACCCTTTGTGCCACAAAACATCTACCTACCCAGCTGCCTACTTACCTCGAGCCTAGAAGGGCAAACCTTTCTTCTTGCAGATTTATCGTGTCCACATTCGGCATAAATATGGAAAATTTTCGAGTTTCGATCAAAGTTCTCTAAGTACAAATATACCCCATGTTCTTCACCAGTCTGTTCTAAGCCCGCTGAACTCAATATATATTTTGCTATTTTGTCAATTATTTCTGTTCATTTTTAGACAGAATAAAATCCAACTCATTGAGATTTACAAATCATTGATTTCTATATAATACCAGCAAATAAAATGTCCGCGCCTTTTTCAGTGTTAATATCTAAATATTGTGTACAGAGTAACAGTTATTATAAATTGATATTGTATGCCTAAAAATTCATTAGTATAAATATCTGCTTTAAATTATTGTAGTTCTTCTTTACGATGTTCTTCAATAATTTGGCTATGACGTCAAAGACTATCTCATTTATGTTTACAAATATTGACGAGAATTTGCGATAGGTAATCATCTTGTAGATAAAATCTCACAGTTTATTTATTCTTTGTATAAATTGTAATAATTTATTTCTGTCTACTAATAAAGCGATATTCGTAAAGGAAAAAAGTTTATTTACTTCTTAAAAATTATATTTCCTGTCCGGGCCTTTCAGAATGGCAGAATTAAATTCCACATCCGGGTGCCATTGCTTATGGCTCCTTTAAAGTTTTTTTTAAGTTTTTCATACATAACTATTTACAGTAAACAATCATTTCTGGTGAGTTGCTTATTGCCTTTGGGGCATATGTCTTTGTGCAATTATTTTTTTATAAAATGTAAATGTGAGATCCTGTAGACTGAAATAAATATGATTTAATAGTATTTGGAAAATGAAATAAATCTTTACCACGTCTGTAATTGGCTTTGCAATGTAACACATTTCCCTATCTTCCCGGTTACATATTGAGGATTATTTGCATATCATAATAAAAATGCTTATTCATAAAATCATGGATTTTATTGTGGATTTGAATTAGGTATTACAAGATATTCATTTGCTAAGCAGTTCCCTTTTGAATTATCATAAAAATATTTTTTTTAGGTTCGATTTTCTTAAAAAAAAAATATAATGTAAAATTTTATTTAAGATTTGAGTAATTTATATGCAAAATCATCGTTCATATGACTTTCAAAAACTGAATGAGCCTTTTAGGTTGCTAAATAAGATTCAATTATGAAATTGAAAAAATTAATTGATTCAAATATTTTAATTATTAGTCTGAAAATATTATGTTTAATATTATTCAACTATTCAAGCATTAAGTAAACTGTTTCAACCTTCTAGCATCAAGGATTTTTGTAAATACGTTTAGTTGGAACTGTGAGTAAAACTTAAACATATGTATATATATTTTTTTCCATGTGAATCAGTGTATTCCATGTAAATATTGTATTCAAAATCTAAAAATGCATATACATTTGACTTTATATTGCTGTCTTATATATACATCTGTTTATATCAATAAAAATTAAATTACTTGCAATAAAAAAATAATTGGTAATTTCTTTAAAAAAATTTAATAATGTAGTGTACATTAATTAACAAATTTACAGAAAAATTGCTGTTTTTTTTATTTTTTTTATCATCTATATAAGCTTTTCTAAATAATCACAAAAATTATGTCAGCTAAGGGTTTTTCTTTTTTGACAGAATAAAAAAAAAAATTTTCTGTCATATAACATTTTCATAAGACATTGGGTACACATTCATTTCAAAATATTAATATAAGCATAAAATATTGGGCCTAGTATCAATAGTAATGAGTTTTTCACTTGCAAAAAAAGTTTATTCTTGTTCCTAAGAGAGTGGAGGCAAGTGATAAATAATGGAATTCTAGAAGCAGCTTATTTCTATATAATTTGAAATTTTGGTTAGTTGTGCAGTTTTTGTTTTGGTTCATCTAAGTAAAATTTTAATTTCCTTATATTATAGTTTCCTTTAGTTTGTTTAGATAGTTTATTACAAAACAATACTGATTTTTGTGCATTAATAGCAAATTGATGAGAAATATTGGAATTATTTTGATACTGAAAAATAAGTAAGATAAACTTATGCATTTTTAGTTTTTATACTAACTTATTTTGTTCAGAAATAAACATTAATTTAAATTGGGTTCATTTCCATGGCATATGATAGTGATAATTTGGAAATTGGATCTCATTCGTTTAAAATATGTTACAGATTATTATGTAGGATTTTTATCTTACACTCAACTGTAATCTTGACTAAAATTGAGTTATAAAAAACTCAGTAATATAATATTATGAATAATTTAAATATGATTTCAGAAATATAACTTTATTTATTTAAAATAATAATAAAAAAATATATACAAGGTCACATGTTCATCGCTTAAATTTTGTTTATTTTTGTTACTATTTCATATGACCTTGAAATAGCATTTAAAAAAGTTTATCCTTTTGATGATTCTTATAATTTATCTATGAAAGAAATTCTGTAACAACTCTGTTATAATGTTTTTATTTTATAAAATGTTATTTTTTAAAGTGTGATGATTTAATTTCTAAATAAATATAGATATAATTTTTAATGTAGTCAATAAATATAACAGCAATTAATATAGAATTTTTTATGGGTTTTAATATATAGCACATTTATATAAAGCTTTTATAAATAAATATATATCTATAGATCGATAAATAGAGAGAGAAAGAGACAGATTTTATTATTTTGTATTTATTTATGCCTATAATATCATAAATGTTATTCTATGTGTAACATATATTCAATATTTTTGTAAAAGCTACATAAATTGTTTGTAATGTCAAAATATAGATTTGTTGAGATGCTTCTAGAATACATCCTAGGGGCATTTCATATAATGAAATAAATATTTCAAAATTAAATTTAAATTTTCTAATTAATCAGAAAGTAATTTAATGAAAGAAATATAAGTTCCCTTAAGAATATAAGAAGTTGTAGTATATAATAACTGTTAAGTTAATTAATATCATATCAAATAAGAGGTTTATTTTGTGCAATTTGGGAGAAGTTTTTTTTATTGAATTTTAATTTATGTTCATCATTCAGGCATAAATAATAATAATAAAAATTGTGGCTCAGTGAAAAATATAATGTTGGATAATTTAAAGAAAGGCTGCAATTTTTAAATATAAAAATGGAATTTTTGCACATTTTAAATTTTGCTTGCTTGCATTTATATTTGAAGAGTAGAAAAAAGGAATTAAGTTTTACTTTTCGTACATTTTTATAAAACAAAACTTTAAACTCTAATAATTATTAAATAATCTTTCTTTTAATAAAACTCTGATAATAATTAAATAATTTTTCTTTTAATAATCTTTGTGATATTTTAAATATAATTTTTTTTTAAATTTATTTATATTTTTTACATGACAATTTCCGACCCATAATCAATAGATTATACATTAAATAAACCTGAGAAGTTCTTTATGTGGATTGTAATCTGTGGATATTTTTTCTCGTAAGTTTAGATAAAATTAATTTTTAAAAAATCGCTGTTTAAAAATGCTTTTTATATGAATGATAATAGAGGGAAATAAAATTAAAGCTTTTTCAAAAGCAAAAGGGAGAAATACATGAAGTTTCGGTTGATAAAAGGTAGTTATGCTTTTACTCAATGAGGAAATATGCAATCCATATCAACTCTAATTTGTGTGAGTGGATGAAAAAACTTGAAATAAAGTAACAAATATTAAAAAATGCTCCTAAATTAATAATTGACAATAATTGATTTAAGATTTTAATCTCTTAACTAATTAAAGGATCTCAAATTCATAAATTTTCTAAAAAAAAAAATGTTTCTTTTAATTTTTTTAAACTTATCTAAGATTTGCTTTTTTTATGTATTACTGAGATTCATTCTTGCATTTTTAGATGAAATTTTTGTTTTACTTTTACCTGTTGTTTTTCATGGAAAATATCTGGTAAATACCTTTTTTTTCCCCCATCTTTGTGATTCGCATTTTCTTTCTGATTATCACTCATTTAAATGTACAATATGTTAATTTTTCATTTTATTATTACGTCAGAAAAAATCAATTAAAAAATGTTATGCTCTTTTAAGATAACAACTATGTATACGAAAACATATGTAATGACTGTATCAAGGAAAACTGGTGAATAAATGGGAAACACTTGTGGTTTATTTGCTGTTGTGTTATATTCAATTGGGTTTTTTTCCCCCATCACCAAAAAAATGTTATGATCACCAGGTTGGCGACAGTTTTGCAATTTTACTATTTGTAAGACTTAATTCATTGGCCATCACCCTTTTTATACATACAGCCCACTTTTATATCTGTTAGTAGTAAAATCTTCCAACCGCCCACCAGTTCGACAGTAGTGGTGATTTATAAAGCAGAGTTATAGCAAGCTAAAGCGAAAAGTAATAATTATTTACGAAATACTTTATTGGACTTTTGCTAAGTTTAGCAGAATGTAAAACAACATACTGCTGTTAAATCTTTTTTAGAACTTCGTATTTGAGCTTCTTTAACAATCTCACCACCTTTCACATGTAAATCCTGGTTTTATCATTATCAATTATGTAAAATTGTTATCCATTACGCTTGCAATTTGCATACATAGAAGCGTGAAATCTGGTGAAATTATGTTTAATTAATTAAATTATTACTGAGATTCCCAAAACTGATGCTGCAAAACAAAATACTGGATATCTGGCTCAATTTTTTGTAGGGAACAAATGAAGGTGTCTTCTTTGAAATATTCAGGTGGTTTCTTTCTTTGATTATGATATGATTAACAGCATTAAAGTCTGATTCCATAAGATATGAGGTAGGGAAAGGTATCAATAAACTGAATATCATTTTCCATAAATTTGGTTATAAGACAAGCCATTTTTTATTTTTTCATAGGTTTTTGCCATAAATTTGTTTACTTTCTTCATTATATCTAATTTCTAATAGTTCTAGGCAAGTTTTATCAGCCTCTTCAATATTTGCAGTAAAAGGATTTTTCATCCAGTCATACACCTTCAATTTCAAAATATATTCAAATAATTTTTCCCATGTCCAATTTAAGTTCGCTGAGGTGGCTACTGAATCTGTCTCTATCCTCTGGAGTTGCATTGTCTTTTGTAGACAATTCAGGAAACTTATGCAATTCTCTCTTCAATAGATTATAACAAAGTAGTTCAAGTTTGTCAATAAATAATGACACAGTATTTTGGCAATATATTAGAGGTTTATTAGCTCCTTGAAGTTGCAAATTGACATCATTAAATCTCATGAAAATATATGCCAAATAAAAGGCATCATTCTTTATTGTTTATAACTGTTGACACAGATTGGTCTCATTGTTACTTTAAAAAAATACTATGAAAATTTAAAAAAGAGAAGGAAAGTACTTCAGTATCGAATAAAATCCGTACTGCCCACCAAGAAAGTAGGACCAGGTTAACTACTATTTAACTAATTCATATAGATTTTTTATACTTATTATGATGCCTATAATAAAATGTTATTGACTACACACTTTTTACACATATTATGCATATTACAATAATATTTATATTTTATAAAAGGTTCAGAACAAAATAAATTATTATTTGATTATTATTAATGAAAAATTAATTTGTTCCACTTACATTTGTTATAATTTTAGAATAGCACTTAAATGTAAATGTCAATCAAAGTTAATTTGATGACTAAATATTATGGTCAATTATCAAAGCTGTTATTATAAGGAATAACATAATCCCATGTAACACTGATATTTAATACCTAAAAAACATTTAATACTAATTTTTGCCATGTATTGTAAAGAAACATTAAAATAAAACTGGGATAGATTTTAAAAGTATGGAAAAAAAAAAAAAAAAAAATTTATATTTTAACTAAAAAAAATTTGTGTAATTAATTAATAATTGATTAAAAGTTTAAAATAATAAAACTAATTAATGTTTCCTTCATCATTTCTAATTATCACTTAATGAAAGAGTTTCAGATAGAAAGATAGTTCAGTTATAAGAGAAAGTTCAGAAATATTGTTATCTGTACTTTCTCTTATAACATTAGTTCTATGTACCATTTTCTTTAAGGGGGAATAAAAAACTTTCTCCTTCCCACAATTTTATTAATATAAGTATATAATAAAAAGAAAACATGTAAGTCTTAAAATATATTCAGCATTCCATGAAAAATTTAAATGTTTTAGAAATTTTAAAATACTATGTGAATTTGTATATTCTTGAATTAAAAATATTTATTTGGATGGTCAGATTTTTAAAGCTCTTGTTATAGTGTCTTTTGTTGTAAGGGAATTTCCTTAATTTTCAAAACTTGTGTGAATGTTACATTGAAGCTGAATTTTTTTTTTGTATTTAATTTTAAAAATGCTGTTTTATGAAGGTTGTATCTTTCTCTCTCTCTTTTTTCCCTAGCAGTTGATATAACTATCTTTGACCAAAATATGCACATTCAAATGATATATTTCTTTATATTTTTCATGAAATACAATGTCTTACAAAGATATTAATTACCTATTTTTTTTCCATTATTTTATTGCGCAAGAAGCTTTTTAATACATAATTCTGAAAAAAATTTAATTGAAAAAAAAAACCAAACATTTTAAGCAATATTGCAGAATTTAGGGCTTAAAATTATTTTTGTTGTAACAATACATGACAAAGTTGTTTTAACATTGTATATCAAAATTCCCTTTGAAACAGTAGTCCGGTATAGGTCACCTTTAAAAGAATGAAGCATCCTTTTTTGTATGATTATTTATTAAAGATTTCTAGTGATTCTAACTAAAAAAAATATTTTAAAGAAAAAATATATATGATGTTGAATATTTTAATGAGTTATTTCATATTTTATAAATTATTTTCTTTAAAATCTGGTCAATTATTAATAATTTTGTTTTGTTTAATATGCTATGTTTTAATTACATAATTAATTAAATATTTGTTGTATATCAACAAATTTAAAGGAATCCTACTATATTTACTATAGAAACTTTGTAAATTATCAATGCAAAATATTAAAAAAAAATTTTTTAATTAATATATAAATATTTTTTTAATATAATATTTTAACTTAACAGAATAACACTTTTTTTTTTAATTTCCCTTTTAAATATTTAAATTTTTTTTATCTAGTTAAGTATTATAGTTTTAAAAATTTCGTTTATGTAAATATTAATTTAAAATAAATTAAAAAACCTTTCAATAAACAATCTATTTAGAAAAATGTCTTAAATTATATTATTCAAATTTTTTTTTTATCCTTAATTTTATAGACTTATTTTTTCTTATTATACTTTGCTAAATTTGTAAATTAATATTTTGTAAACAGATAAAAGTTTATATTTTTTTTTACCTCAATATTTTTAAAAATGCGTCTTGAATAATGAATTTTATTATACTGTAGTTAATTCATTATTCATTTATTAATAAATTCCTTATTAGAGACCCATTTTTAGGAAGGTAGCAAAAAACTAAGATTTAAATTATATCTAAGTTTAGTTAATGTTTAGCTATTATTATTTTTTATTTCCAGAAATTTGATTGTAAAATATTTTTAAGTAAATTTTTATTATATTATCTATGAGGTTACTTATATTCTATGACAATTAAAATATTTTCTTGTTTTTTTTTATAAGAACATTTCAAAATAAATGATTCAGTTAAACGAAAATACTTGTAACTTTTTCACTCTATGTAAATATTTTTAAAAATTAAGCATTTAAATGTTACACAAGTTTCATTGCACATTTATATTCCACAAAATAAAACAATTTCTTTTTAATATTTAAAGTATAAAAATTTCCCTTATAATGAATTCTTGATAAGGAAAAAAAATCTCTGATCTTTACCTTTAGGCTAATTTAACTTTTAATAAAATTTAGGGATGAAATATAATAATTTTGAAAATAAATTATTCTATTTATTAAGTATGGAAAAACTAATAAAAATTTAAAATTACTGTAATAATCTATTTACTTTTTATGTATACAATATCCACATTGATATTATTTCATCAAAATACTTTTTAAATACTTTTTTACTTTTTTTACAAAATATTTTTTTTATATATGTATTATAAAACATAGTGGCAATCTCATAATAGTTTAAGTATGCATGTGCTTGTAAAATTTGTTTTCAATGGATGAAAAAGTTTATTTTAACTTTTTTAAAACAAAAATTAAAACCTAGGGCAGAGAAGATTAAGTTATATGAAATTTATTACTTAAATTATGATTTTACTTAATATTTATTAATGCTGTGAAAATCTGATTTTGCTGTGTATATTCATAAGTTGTGGTATAGGATATCATAATTATCCTACTTGGAATACAGAACATGCATTTACTTTTGAAGGACATGATGAACTTGATAGTAAAGAGGAATGGATAAAAATATCATTTGAAATACTTTAAAATTGTTTACTTTTTGCTAGAAAGGTTGAATGAGATTCTGAAAAAAAAAAGAATCTCATGTACACAAACATTTTTCAGTTAAATTTTCTCATTTCCCCTTTTTGTTTTCTAATTTAATTGTCAAGTATTTTTTAATTTAACTTAATAAAATAGAGTAATGTAGAGTATTAACAGGAACCATAATATAGTGCATTAACGGCCATCAATAATCTGTATTCATAGAGAATCTTGCTTAGTTTTCTTTTCATAAGTATCATGATTTAATGATTTGTATGCAGACTAGAATATGTGTAACAGCTTATTTTGAATTTTTTAATATCAATTAAGGCAGTATGCATTTAATTAGACTGTAGTTAATAAATTTTAATGTAACTTTACATTTTATTTTTAAATGAAAAATAATTGACAGTTTTTATATTAAATGATTAATTCAAAGAATTCTTTTTGAAATCAATGTACTCTTTGCAATAAGAAATTACTGAAAATTTTTAAATAAGTATTTTGAATTGCTTAATTAATTATTGATTCTTAAATAATAAATAGCTTTATTTTTTAAAGTTTGAAAATTATTAAAATTGCTACTATCTCATCTATCCTATTTCTCTCCCCTCCTTTGTGTAAGCCTTACACAATTCTAAAATAAAATCTAGAAAGTTAAGAATTATAAAGATCTCCTTAGTCATAAAAGTTTAAAAAAAATTCACTATTAAAGTTTTAATTTAAAATAATATTAATAAAAAAGCACCTTATCTTAAAAAATAGCTCTTCGTTCTTTTTGCAATTTTTCACAATATTAGCTATTTGTTTTTTAAAAATGTAATTCTTTTTGCATTATGTTTCCTATTTTTTTAAACTAATATTTTAGAACTGAAGTTTTTAAAATGATCCATGTGTAACTTAATTTATTTTAATTATTAAGTATTTTATATTGCAACTATGTTGATATTAATTTGTTTAATTTAAGCTTATATTCTTTATAAGATTCATAATTATTATGTATATGATTTTTATTTTAATTTAATAAAATAAAAAATTATGATTTTTAATTTATATTTTCTGTTTCTTATTTAATTTAGATATAAGATTTTTTTTTTTTAATTTTGTATTCGTGATTTTGTAAAAATGTTATAAACTAAAATTTTTATGATTATGAGATAAATTTGTTTTAGTATTTTGTTAGAAATTATTAAATGTCTAATTTTTTTTAAACATGTTTCTTATCTATTTATATTATAAAGTATGTAATTTGAACAGGATTTGTCAATATTTTTTATTTAAAATGAAATATGTTTTCAAAATTTGTTGATAATTTATTTTGATATGAATATTTTTTATTAATGTTATTTTGTGTTTACTAGTTTCTTAAATTTCTATTAAATATTTGTATTGATTTAACTTATTCTTTTATTTTTTGTTGATTTAACTTAAGAATGGGTAAAATACAATTTACAAACCACGCATAGCTCTAAAGTAAAATTAAAAATAAAACTTTTCATCTCATTTATTAAATTTTAAAAATATTTATCTATATAATGATTGATTTTATTGTCTTCTCAAAATTCTGCGTTGCTAAAATGCCCAAAAGCATCATGTCAGAGAAGAGAGAACAAGTGTGTATTGAGATATAATTTTAGGTATATTTAATGTTTTTATTTTCAGATTTATATATTTTAATGCATAATAGTTTTTAACTATTCATTGATACTAACTTGAATTCATGCATTATTTCAAAAGTAACCTACATGTATCTGACATACAGAAACTTTTTAAGGAAATCTAAATTCATTATTTATTCTGATTAAAACAATTTTTTGTATGATTTTTTTTTCTTAATTTAATATAAATGGGATTTATAATATAAATTATCATATTTTTTATTCTTATTTATAAATCTACACAAATATGCACCACATGGCTTTCAATCAATTTTAAGATTGTTGTGAAGAATTAGTTTGGCTCTTCCATCTCGGAAGTTAAGCAACTTCTGATTTAGCTGTGATGGCAGTATGAATTGAAATTACTCTCCCAAAAATAAATATACTTAGTATAGCTATTACCATAATCATCTTTGATGAGATTGGTTTAGTCACTGGCAACAAATTTTAACTTTATTTTTTTGAATGGAATAAAGTAATCAATGTAATCTTTTCTGTTAATTTTTTGATCATTATGCTGTAATTAAATTCTAAATGTTTTAATAATTCTTTACTATTTATTTTTCAGATTACTTTTTAAGTGAAAATGAAACCATACATGAAAGGAAAAATCCAATCTCAAAAATCAGGCAGAAGAATTGAAACATTAGTAAAAAGGAAATGTGAAACTTATTTAGAATATTTGACACATGTGAAATAATTGGTAATGTATCTGCTTCATAAATGCCCCTTTTTTATTAATTATTTTTTATGTATAACCTATTATACATTTATTTTGTTGTTTTAATTATTATCCTGTTTGAAGATATATTTTAGATTTATATCAATATATTTATGTAAATAATTATCCTTTCAGTATGCTTAATTTAAAATGTGTAATATACTAATATATAATTAAAATGCTAAATATATATGATGTACCAAATCTACATCTAAAAATTTGTGTTATTTCATTAAATAAACAGAAAATTTGAAATAGATATTTATCTAAATCTATTTTTACATAGAAGCGTTTTTAAAAACATTATGTATAAAAAAACATCAGCATGTTCTTCATTTTGGACATAATTGTTTGACTTGTTAGGCAAAATCATTCATTAAAACAAACTTTCCATATTCAGAAAATCCTACTAAATTCTTATTGTTTTTAGCTTCACAAAATTTTTCCTAAGGTAGACTTTGAGTGGTTCAGAAAAAATGTCACAAATCATAAAAAATAATTATTTCTGATATCTTAATTCACCTCTGATTTCACATAAAAAAAAATTTGATTAAGAAGAAATTTGTGTATTTGCTTATACTGAATTTCTTTCTACAACACTAATTTGTACTTGAGAAATCACAATTAAAGTTGTTAATGTAAAATTTAGAAATCCTTTTCCTTATAAGGATTATGCTTTTGATCAGTTTGTACAACTTATTATATCTGTGAAAATTTCTAATAAGCATAAATTTCAGTGCATTGAAAAATTTTTATGTATTTTAAGACAATATTTTAGATGTAATTAGGTATCTTTGTATGAAAGAGAATCATCTTAAAAGTGTAAAATTGAATGAAATTCATTGACTAAAATTGAGTAATTTTGACCATTTTACTGAACAGAAGCAAATAAAAAATGAGTTAAAAATGAAAAATTATTATCTTATTATGTAATGCCTAAATCATTTCTTTAATTAGTAAGTTAAAAGGATATTTAATAAATACCGTACAAAGATAAAGTTTTACCAAATACTAAATAATAAGAATTGAAGATATTACTACCTATTAGAATTTGGATTAATAGATTTATAATTAAGTTCATCAAAACGATGTTATATTCTTTTTTTTTAATTTTTTTTCTTTTTCCTTAATTGATTGCATTGTTACCTCATATTTGCATTTTTTTCTAGTATACAGTTTAAAGTTGATTTTCTATTTTTTTTTATCCTTGATTATCTTGGAACTTATGAGGTAAGACAGTTGTTGTGAAAATGTCTAAAAAGAAGTTGAATGCAAATTAATATCAAAAGTTGAAAAAAATTCAATAAAATGCAAATCATTCTGTAAAGCTTTTTAGCTGGGTAGCAGTATTTTATATACATTTATAAACATGAGATGTTAAAGGCAGTTTTATGTCATCAGAGGAAAAGTTTTCAAACTCTAAAGATAAAATTATAGTAAACTTTAGCTGTTCTTAACTTTCAATTTTCTGAATTATTGCTTTATTTATAAGCAAGTTTAAAATCATTTAATGTTAAATCCCCCCTCCAAAAAAAAATATCAGCAACGTTCTTACAATTAATAATTAATTTTAGATTTAATTGGTGTTATAAACTAATTGCATATTTTCAATTAATTATCTGAATTGTTTAATTAATCCTACTTCCCAAATTCCAATTGATATAATTAAATGATGTTTTATAGCTGTCTTACATTTAAAACATTTCTCAAGTATGTATGTTACATGTAAAAATATTAAAGAATTGTTAATTTATAGGATTGATTTTCCTATCCCTAACAGAGACAGTTTTTAAAAATGTTGGTACAATTTATTATATTCACCTATTGAAACGTTATAAAGGAATTTAACTGCCTGTTAGCAACTTTTTTTTACATTGTTAAAAGGAAATAACCAACATTAGCTTTTCATGCTAGCTGTAAATAAATTTTCAAGTGATAACAAATAATACTGTCTACAAAGTAATTTCTTTCTTAGAAACCTATTGGATCCATTTTTGATAGTGCATCTCCCACATCTGGTTTTGCCAAAATAAAGATGCACACTGTATTCATTTTTTGCATGTATCTTTATGTGGAATGAAATTTTTATATTTGTTGAGCATTCAACCATACCAATTCATTATTTTGATGCTTCTACATATATTTTTGAATAAAATTAGATAGAAACACCAAAATATTTATAGATTTGATATAAATATCCAAAATGTGTTTGTTCAATAGACAATGCTGAGATACAGTTGAGTTATTAGTTATGCAATGCATAGCACCACTAAGTAAAATTGTCAAACAATTAGTTTAGTTCAGTCTCCATGAATATGGATTCATGAACACAAAATAATTTGAGTTACACATAAAAAAGATTTTATTCATTGTCATTTTCTGACTGCAATATTACTGTTATCACTAGAAATGTCTTGGTTATTGCCTTCATGCTCTATTGGTGAAATTCTTTCTATAATCTCTTGAATAAACTTAGGACTAGCCTCATGTGGTGCTGATGTTTTAATGGATTTAAGAACACATTCAATAATTAATCTTTGTGTTGTTGTTTTGGCTTTGCCATTGTGTAATTCTCTGTAAGAGGACATACATTAACGATTTCAGATCACATTGGAACTTCCCAGCTCATTCCTTATTAGGATCATGTTTAACAAAATGATTAATCCTACTTTCTTATTAGGATCATGTTTAAGATAATTATTAATCCTACTGATCAATTCAAGACCTTCTTTAATTAGATGTGCATTTAGAACAGAGTCTCCTTTTTATCACTATGTTCTTTGGGATCAGGAGTATCAAGGACAACCTCTTTTATTTCATTTTCTCTTAGCACTTTATCAACTAATAATTTATTGATATATTCAAATGATAGATCATCAAATCCTTCTCCTCAATTGCATTTACCAATGTTATGATATTGAAAAATTCGGTTGTATTAGGGAGGATGGGTTCTTTGTTTTTAATATATTGTGGCCAAACAGCTTTACAACATGGTCTTAATTCAACTAGCACTAATTAAATTCGATTGATATTATCCATAATTTAAAATTTCTTCCACACGTCAATGACTGTTAGAGTTTCATCATTCAGTTTGTCCTAAACGTATTGAAATGTTTGCTTTACATAGTATGTTTTAAACGTCACAGTTATACCTTGATCTAACAGTTGTAACAAGGATGTAAAATTACATGAAAAAAACAAAATTACACATTTGGATATTCTAAGACTGGACAGCAGGATGCATTGTCAATAATTAAAAGAATTTTAAATTTGAGACCTTAAACTTCCATATTATTTCTAACTTCTGCAACAAAACGTTTATTAACCATTCTGTAAAGATAACTGTGATAATATAAAAAAAAGCTTTTTGTTTTCCATCCAGTGAACTGGCAGTTTATTCAAATTTATGCTTTTCATTGGTAGGACTCGATTTGCAAGTAATGGTTTTAACATACAATATCCTGAAGCATTGGAGCAAGATCATGTGATCCTTAGCTACCTTAAACCCACCAGCTCTTTTGTGCACTTTTTTTTTGTAAATTCTGTTTTGCATTCTTTCCTCCAAAAAAATTACTTTCATCTGCATTCCAAACTTGCCTGGAGTGTAACCTACAACTTCAATTATTTTAGCAAGTTTTTGCAGAAATTCTTCAACAGCCGATTCGTCTGCAGATGCAGTTTCACCTTTAATTTGTATATTGTGATAAGCATGCCTTTAAAGAAAATCAGTCATCCAATCTATTCTTGCAGAAAATTAATTCTTTTTGTTTAACTCAGATGAAGTACCTGGTTCCATTTCTTCAATCTATATCCATTTATACATTCTTAGCGCTGTTTGTTAGATGACATTCCATCTACTGACACACTTTTTTTGCAATTTTATCTTCTATCCACATTACCAGAGTTTTTGCATTTTCTCTTTGACAATATCTCTTTTGTATATGATGCTGATTTAGCACTTAATTTTGTTACAGAACATACCGACTTTCTAATAGCAATTTCATTTTTCTTGATAATTCTTATATTAGCTTCATGCAGACCAAAATACTTTCCATACATTGCACTTTGTCCAGTTGCAAGGCGATCTAAAATTTGAATTTTAATATCCAAAGGGATTGTTTTCCTTTTTGCTTTTGTTATAGGTGAAATATGTGACATTATGTAAGAACTGCTGAAAAATATTTTGGTTATTATGAATAAAACAAGGCTTATAAACATCAAAAAGGTACTTTTCACTTTGAACACCTAACTCAAAATGCAGACAAAATTCCATATTGAGGTTATAAAATTTGGGGAATTCCTACAAGTGGAAGCCGCATTACATTTCATCTCGAATGTCACAATTATAAAAGTAAAGCAAAATTTTTTCTTAGAATTTGGGTCGATTGTGTTAAATGAAAATAAATTGTATAACAAAAGAATTACATTTTTTTTTCTAATTTGTGTCAAATCACAATAGGGTAAAAAACAGTATTGGGTGTATATAACATCTAAAAGAGAACTCTGGATAAATCTATGTCAAACCACCTCAAATGTGTTTTCAAAGCTGAAAGGCCTACTGTAAAAATATTGAAATACACAGTTTTTTTTTTTTTTTTAATTTGTATGCAGTTACCATGTATTCATTTTTGCTTAAAATATTCCCAGTCTAGAATTTGTTTAATTTTTTTATTTTAAGATTTCTTAAAATAAAAGTATCAGTTGTCTAAAATATAGTTCTTATTTCTCATTAAACTTATTACACTAGGGTGTATAAGTTTCAATTTTATGATCTGTAAATATTAACAAGTAAATATTTACAACTGTTAAAAAAATCCTGATGTGATAAAAAAAAATGGTTTTAATTATTGAGTTTACAATGAAAAATATTAAGGTTATTCAATACAATTTTTTAGGACACAAAACACAAAAAAGGGGGGTTTTGTTAAATAATTATTTAGAAACTTATCCTGTATATACACTACTAACTTTTAGACGAAATTTTGTAACAAATAATTCCTTATAATCAGGGTGGTGACAGACCTGCGAAGCTCGAAAAAATTACGCTGGTGACAAAATTGTGGAAGTTCAGAAAAATCGGGGAAACTTTTGGAATTTTATCGATCCTGAAAAGTTGGAGAAATGCATACTACTGTGTCCAAAAAGTAAGATCAATTTTCAATTTAAAATTCCCAGGGCTTATGGAATTTCAATTTTTTTTCCTTTTTTAGGTTGCTGGCATTGTCCTTGACATCTGTGTGGAATTTGACGTCAAAACATTCATTAGGGTTTGAGTTACGCTTGGCTTTGTGAGACACTAAAACTGTTTCCGGCATTTTTGAAATTTCTGAATTAATTGAGCAAAGAACTTGCATTACATTTTGTTTGTGAAATGTATAGAATGTTACAGAAGGCATTTGGTGAGCATTCCTATATCGGAAAGAAATGTTCAGAAGTGGTATAAACAGTTCAAAGTAGGCAGAGAACGCATTGAAGACGAAGAGCCCTCTGGTCGATCTTCCACCTCAACCAACGACGCTCACGTCAAAATAATTAAATATTTGGTGCTTGCAAACCGTCGATTTACAATTTGAGACCTTGCTGATGATTTTGGAATTGCAAACGGATCGGTCAATTCCATTTTGAGCCTCAAACTCGTCAAATCTCGATTAGTATCGAAAACACTGAATGCTCCAGCTCACACTGCATTGATTCTTCGTGACTTTTTGGCCAAAAATGAAACCCATATTGTTCCACAATCACCGTATTCACACCATGCAACTTTTGGCTATTTCCTAAGCTCAAAAGACCATTGAGTCGATTGAAGAGATTCAACGTGAATCGCCGCACGCTGTGAAGGCCATCCCTGCCGATGGAGGATGCATCGAGGATTGGAAAAAAGTTGGCATAAGTGCCATTGTGTCCGGAGGGATTACATTGAAGTCCATGAAATAAATTTGGAAGAATAAAGAAAGAGTTTTTGAAAAAAAACAATAATTGGTCTTACTTTTTGAGCACAGTGGAAGAATATCTAAAAATCGGCAAGAATTGCCAGCGAGAGCATTTTGCGCCAAGCATGTGCGCGATCAGCGTTTTTGTTGCCAAACTTGATTATCGACTTGGATAATTTCTCATTTTATAGCAACCTTTACATCCAGTATAAAAAAAAAAAAAATTTTTTTTTTATGATCTCATATTTAAATGTGTCTTTCCCTAGTATGTGGTGTGTGTCTTTTAAGTGTGTTCTTTAATTTGTCTTAATCTTTTAATTGCGCTTTTTTTAATTGTAATCTTTTAATTTATTTGCTTCAGCCGATTTAGAAAAAAAAGGATTTTAATGTTTTAAATATTTAATTATTTATTGTGTATTAAGCTTAAATTCATTTCTTAAATTTTATTTCACAATCCTTTAGCATGTGCATTGATTGGTATTTTTTATTTTTGTATTTAATTATTGAAAATTAAGTCTAATGTATTATATATATATATCTTTTTGTTTGGATCTTCATTTTTTAAAAATTAAATTAAATTAAAATATATTATTTGTACATTTCAAATAACTGTTAAAAGTGTTTTTAATAAAGTATATTGTACACATACAGGGATTTCTGAGTATGAGAAAGCCAAAAACTGATATAATTAGCTGTTGTAAGTTGGAGAATTGTTGTAATTTTAGCCAGGGAAAAGTCAGGGAAATTTTTTTCAATTTCTGTAGCCACCCTGTATAATTACAATTTAATATTTTAACATATCTTACTGGTTCTTTAAGTAATAATATAAGACATATTAACAATATTTATCTTTCTTTTTAATTTTTTTAGAAATGTTGTCTATATTCAGTTTTTTCAATTTTTTCTAATTTCTGTCTTAATTTTTTCTACAGTGAAATGTTATTATGTATGATACAATTTTTGTTAGATAATTATCTTTTAAAAATAATAATTAATTAATTATTATCTTAATTATTTTTAAGCTATAATAAAAATGTAGCTTGGATTGATTATGTAAAATTTGAATTATTGATTATTTTAACAGTTGTCAAATGATCGTCCAAAGATATAATTATGCAGTGAAAACAAAAAATTATTAATGATGTATATATAATTGGCATTCAGAAATTTCTTTCACTTAAATTAAATTAATTGCATTTTCATTCAACTCATTTCTCTTTAATAAGGAATTTGAACCATGTTATTGGAATAATCTTTTATCATATGAAAAATTAGGGAAGGGCAGGGATGTGGAAATAAAATAAAAATTCAAATTTTTATTTAAAGAATTTCAGATTATACTGTCAAAGTGATTAAATTGCTCCTATTTTTCTAATATGTATTTTTTTACAATAGAAATAATTGATTTTTGACTTGTGTCTAAAAACTGTTATTCTTGCTTTTTTTTTAATGAAATCTGTGCCTGAAGATTATTACTCACTCCCATTTTACCTCTTGTTATTCTTTTTTAATGATAAGAATGCATTTTCTTTTTCCCAGTTCAATAAAAATGCTTCATTTGCATTTACCCAAGACTGCTCGGATGAGACTTGATGATGAGTGACTGCTCTCCACTGTCTGATACTCCTTCTGGTGGGGAACAGGAGCCCACTATGGTCTCCGTGCCTGTAGTGGGCTCCACTGACAACATGGCTACCTCTTGGAACAGCAGCCTCTGCTCTGCTGAGATCCTGGCTTCTGATTCTGCAAGTTATCTGCATGATGCTGACTCCACATCGGGTTCCATTGGAGGTTGTGACGATGAACGGATGTTGGTTGATGGCTCTTTGCGGTCCTCTCTTACTGTTAATGCTATAGTTACTCAGGAATCTGGCTCGCGTGGGTCAGAAAACAGTGAGGACCACTTAAGTGTTGTAGATAACATCACTGCCCAGAACTTTTTGCAAGAGTCAGACTTGATGAATGCAGCGTCGTCGGCTCTGGGCCACAAAAAGTCTCCATCATCAGCCGATCATGAACACAATCTGCTCTCTCTGGAACATCATTCTGTGACCAGCAGCCAAGATCACATGGAGATGCAGAGCCTGCTCCAAGAACAACAGGATTTAGATGGGTCAGTGTCTAATTATCATCTAGACAGCTCACAAACCTCTGAGTTGTCTATAGAGAGTACATCTCATTTAGACATTGGCTCCAATCTGCCTGAAGTAGTGCCTGGTGATGGAGTTTGCCTGTCACCATCATCAAATAGCAGTGCATCTTCGTTGGATCTGTCTTCTGGAGTGAGTGTATCATCCAACATAGGACTGCCTCCGGTCTCCACTATCATTAGATCATCTGCTAAAGGAAGGTTTGATGCCTTCTGCAGACCTTCTAACATCAATTTGATCATGGGTATTCCACAATACCTAAGCAACAGTAACTCTTTTGACGTTATGACCTCTATGAACAACATTCAGCGCCTGACTTCAAGCCCCTGCGATTCTCTTAACAATGTTTCTTTAGCTAGTCCGATGGAGGTTTCGTCTTCAAGACACAATGCCTGTACAGATATAGTAATGGAAAGTGTAGATGTTCCTCTATCATCATCATTAGTGTGTTCGTCCACCCCTCTCGGCCAGGTTGAGAGTCGATGCATTAAAGCTAATACTGTGATGTCTTCTCTGGGACCAGATATGATTGAGAAAGATGCCCTTTCTGAAATGACAGACTCTGAGCATGGTTTTGATCTGCCTAGCAGAACAATTCATAATTTTGTTAATGTGGTCCCTCTGAGGGAAATCCTGCATATATCAACTTCCCCATCTCAGCACCTCTCACCTATGGCAATTGAGGAAATGCAAAAGGTGGCTGAAATCAGTGAGCAACTACAATCAGGTGATGGGATGGATGGGCCTTTTTCTTTGCATTCAAGTGATGAGTCTATTGCAAGGGTTATGCTTTCTCCACACTTTAGTGTGGAAAATAGCATTCAACATGCAGATAGCTATGTGAATTGTATAAGTCAGCGTTCTCAGCCAACTTCTATTTCGGCTATTGAGACAAATGTCATCATGTCCACATCAAACATAGACTCTTCGCCAAAATTTACTGCTGCTGAGATCAAAGCTATTGAACAGAGACTAACAGAACATTCTCATGGATCGACCATGGATGATAGCATGGACGAATCTGCTCTAGATTCAGAAGTGATTATTCCAGATTGTATAGAAACCTCTCAGAGCTCTGATATTATTTATTCTGATGTACATGATGTATTAAGTGGGGATTCAGAAGAACGAAAAATTTTGAAGGCCCATAATGTTGCACGATCCACGATTATTGAAAAAAATCTATTGCAGCAGACACAAATTGTCAAGAATGAGCCCACTGTGATAACAAGTGCAGAAAATTTATCCTCAAACAAAATAACCGCTGTCAAGGTATCGCAAAATAACAACAGTGATATAATCACTATTAGAATGGCAGGAAAAGTGGTTTCTTCAGACATTCAACGTGATTCATGTGTTACTACTGTAAATCCTTCTCCAGTGACAGCCAGTGTCATTCAGCAACTTCTGAGGACACAGTCACCTCCAACCAAGTTAAGAACTAACTTGCAGCGTATACCGAAGGGTGTAATTACATCTGTGATGTCAACTAAAGGAGATGCTATTATCCACCAAGATATTCTGGTTCCTTCATCATCACCACCAATATCAGATGGCATTAAAAAGGAAGAAACAGGGGAGTCAGGGATTTCAGTTTCTAAGGATTCAGGTCTGGTGGATAACTCAAATAGCTCTAAAGATAAATTAGATATTAGTGAACATTCCGTGATAAGCCACGGCAGTAAGTCTCCATCATCTTCAGATGAAAAAGAAGTGTCTCTCCCTAATATAACTACTACAGTGTTACCTTCTCTTTTCTCTAACCTTTCTGCCAGTGCACTTGCTTCTCTACAATCCAGCCTCTCTTCTGCTCTTCCCTTAACTTCTTTGCCTAACATTAGCATTGGCGACAGCACGGCTGTCATTTCTCATTTGCCTTCTGTCTCGCCTACCCTTTCATCACCTCCTCTCTCTCCCATTTTGTTACCTAGCATCCTGTCCTCTACCTTGAGAAATGTTTCGTCAGGTGTAACTTCGACCCTCCTGGACTCCATTGTGACCTCCAACTGTGTAACCTCCACTAACAGCATGTATACTGGGCTATTAAAGACAGTTGGCTTGGTCAAACAAGAGCCTGGGTCGGGTCCATTACCTCCTTTTACGGTGGTTCACGGACTTTCTCCCCTGGTGAAGCGCTCTAATCTGATTGGTGCTAATCCTACGAGTGCGCAGATTCCCGTGGTGACCATTAAGCAGGAGCCCGGATCCTCCCGAGCTTCAATGAGTGCCTCAGAGTTCAACCCTTCCATTATCTTGAATGCCGGCACAGCATTACCCGGTATTGCCTCCATACATCTTCCTCCTGCAGCTGCTGCGGTCCAACTGCCCGTGGTCGTGACCAGCTCGGTTGCAATATCGACCTCTGCGTTAACAAACCCAGTGCCTTCGCAAGCTTCGACCATCGCATTCGCAGGGAGCACCCCCACCTCAACTGTTGATTCCTCGGCTGAAAAGCCTTCTTCGGACAAAAAATGGAACTGTCTCATGTGCAAGAATGGAAGTCCATGTGGCCTGCACCCTACCCAACCCAGACTGACTACTCCTCCCCAGCCCGTTTTATCAGGTGATCCAGCAAAACCTTTCCAGTGCACATTGTGTGGCAAACATCTTGCATCCAAGAATGTGTATCAGCTACATTTGCGAAGCCATTCAGGTGAAAAGCCATTCACATGTAATCTGTGTGGCCACCACTTCTCTCAGAAGACCTCTCTGACGAGGCATATGAGGTCACACACAGGAGAGCGTCCCTTTCCATGTGATGTATGTGGCAAGCGTTTTGCAGATAAAGAGCGTATTAAGATCCATATGCGCACCCACACAGGGGAAAAGCCCTTTGCATGTGAAGTTTGTGGGAAACGTTTCTCGCAGAAATCTACAGTGAAAAGGCATATGAGTGTGCACACTGGAGAGAAGCCATTCAAGTGCGAGTCATGCGGCAAGGGTTTTGCAAACCGTGGGAATCTGAATGCACATAGTAAAACTCATGCTAACACATGACACTTCTGTTGGCAGGAGGGGGAGAATAGCATACTTATGTACACATATTCACCTTGTATATTTGACTCTCTGGTGTGTTTCTCACAATCTGAGAAAGATTCCAAATGTAGTATAAAGATTGTACATTTTTACAATAATTTTTAGCAAATAACCTCAACTTAGAAGTTATAGAGAATGTTAACAACTTGATACTGAATTGTTAGCAAGCATACATATATTATATGTATATGAAGATATACAGTATCATCGTCCTACAAAGAGTGATCTTTTTTTGTTAAAACACTGTTGTCGAGTAGAGACCATCTTTGGATTTTGAATGGTTTTTGCAGTTTACTAAAGTACAAACGAATAACTTCTGTTATTGCAATATCAAAGCAGTAGTTTCTTAACATTTTAGATCTTTCAAGCAAGTGAGAGATTTATTGTAGATCGTTTTTATCACGTGCACATATCTAGTACATAGCTAGAAGTATTAAAGTTTATATATATTATAATGTTATGATTAGCATAATATTTGCTATTGTTTTCAGAGTTGTTTCAAATCTTGAAGCATAGTCATGTTGCCATTTGTTAACCAAGTACGAAACGCGTGCTATTAGTTATCCTATAGAGCAAAGAAAAATAGCCAATGGGAGTATGCTAAAGCCATTTATGTGTGAAAGAGTGCATGTGTGTAAATGTTGAGGAATGCATCTCAAGGATTTTATTCAAATGCTTTGGTTCATACTCTAGCTTTTGACTTTCATTGCTTTTTCAGTTTGTTGTCTGTCAACTTGCTGGCCAGACCTTTATCAGAATTTTAAGCTTTCAATGCAAATTAGAATGCAGGAGGAGAATTTACTTTCTTTTTAAAATATTTGCTGCTGTTGTGAATAAGCAGTCAAATTTGCATGTTTAAAAAAATGTGAAGAAAAACTACAAAATTAAATATGTCATTGTAAGAAATGTTAATATTCTGTCTAATAAATTTTTTATTTATTCCTGTGGTAAGAAGACTCTTGCGAAGTCATAATATAATTTATTCTAATTTGTATAAAAGGGGGGAAAAAAATGTAAGTCGCTGGCAAAAAAAAATTTTTTTTTCACTTTAATTTTGAACTATACATTAATGTAAAAAATATTAAATAAAATATTTTAAGAATATGTAGAAAATTAAGTTCAAATTTTATTATGAATACACAGTTAAGTAAATTATTATTTAGAAAAGAATAATGTGTTCTAATAAATATTTTTACTGTTAAATCTTTTCTGGGTTGAACATTAAAAGTGTTGTATTTACAAATATTTCAATGTCAAGGAGAATACAAAGAGTGATTTCATTTTCATTTCTAGTTTATTTGATGACAATAGAAATCAATAATTTGAAAGTTGTTTAATGTAATAAATTTAATAATACCAATTGTAAATTAAATTATTATTATTATTTTTTTTAAGATTCTTCTTATTACATAACATTAACAAATTATGCTAAGAAAGGTTCCTCCTCAATTTCTATTTGCAGAGGTCTGGCTTGCATTTAGTAGAAAAGGTCTTTTTTAAAGAATCCTTTATATATTGAACCCTATTTATCTTAGACATTAAAGATTTTAAGAGTATATTTACATTTAAAGGAATATTTTAGAATTCACGCTGTTTTTAAATTTGCAAATGATACTTGTTGATAGTGTACCTAGCTTGTAATATATTTTTCTGGCCAAATGTCGTTACAGAGTTAAAGTTTCAAACTTCTGTAAATTACTTTTTCCTTTCCTACATCTTTTTCTCTCTTGGAATATTTCCAAAGTAAGAGAATTTAATTGGGCAATAACAATAACATTTTTATAAGAATTCATAAGCTATATTTCAGATTCAAAATTTTATTCGCCTGTTCTGAAAATTACCGGTTCATTAGGAATTTATGATAGTCATTGAAGATAAATCAAGTTTTTTCAATGACAGTAAAACATAAAGTTCAAAAACTAAAATCATTCTTAGTGTAATTTTAGCCATTTTAGTTCATTTTTTAAACTATAAAATGATTGCAATTTATATAGTATTTAGATATTTTTTTCAGAAAAATTCTTCAATATTTATTACTCTAGTATTATTTAAATTTGATTTATTCGTAAAATTACCAGCTGAATAAATAGGATAGTTCCTTTTAGTACCTGCTTTTTAGGCTCTCTGAACTATCCTAAAAATATGAGCCTTATGAGAGATGAAAATTACATTTTATGTGTATTGAACTTTTTTTAAAAACTGTCTATCTTTTGAACTTGTTTATTATAAATGAATAATCAGCAAAAACTTAACTGATAAATCATCATGAATGAATAGTTCCATCTTTTCATCATAATCATGTGACTTGCATAGACTAATAAATTACTGTAATTATTTTATATTATCTAGTGTTCCAATATATAATTCATTCTTGCTTGGTTTTTGTTGTTATATCTCTGCTTTTTAAGAAGCCCTTTTTGTACATTTTTAATATTTTAAATTTTTTTCATTTCATGCAATTTATCCAGTGTCTATGTTAAGTAGTTTTTTTTTTTTTTGACCTCTTAATTAACATGACTTGACTTTTTTAGTTGTAGTGATTTTTTTTACTTATTAGTTATTAATCTCAGTTCAAATGATGCATTGAATATAAAGCAATATATTTTTTAGTGTCTTCTGATTTTTCCCTGAAAAATAATTTGCTTATATACACATAAAAAAAAAAAGAATTATTCTGGAACTTCAATGGCATAAAGTGATTCTGCAATCATAATTGCATATCTTAAAGCAATCTTCAGTACTTTCTTATGAAAGACATTTAATTTAATTTTTTTTAAATATAAATAGATTTGATTTAAAAATGTCTCTCTATATTGGTTCTTAATTAGAGTCTTGTTATAGTTGAGAATGAATTGCATAATCCAAAGAGATTATTTATTATGTAAAATATTGTAAATTATAGCTTATAAATTTGTATATATCTAAAAAATTTGAATTTCCAGCAAATGCAAATTTATTGGGAGAGTATATAAACTTTCAAATTTCAGGCTCTTGATTTTAAGACCTGAAATTTAAATAGAGAGAGACAGACATAAAAAAAATTGAATGTACTTATATACATAAATTTATTATTTATCTAAATTAAAATGAAATTCTTGAAGTACACATAAAAGTGTTTCATTTTCATTTTGTCCACAACCAAAATTCATTCTGAATATCTTTTTCAAGTGCAGCTTACAAGATATTTGCTCTGAAAACTTTTTATATTTGCTTGCATATGACTTTGTATTGGGTTGGTTTATTTATTATAATGAGTTTAAATTATTCAGTTTGTAATGAAATATGGCATGTTTTCTGTGTTTATTGAATCAAAAGTACATAAACTTTTAAATGAACTTTACAATGTTCATATAAATTAATGTTTGATTTCTTTAGAATTTAATTAATTATTGGGAAATTGTTTATAAAATAATTCATTTTAATGTTACTCATTGTAAAATTTTACTTTAACCTCTTAAGTCTCTCATTTCATTCCTGTCTTTCCCCCTATAATTTATGTGTACAGAGTACTAGTATAATTTTTTTCATTTGAAAATTTATTGAGAACTATATGTCTTATTTTAAGCATTCTTTGGAGATACTCAGAAATAATTCTCAGTTTTGTTATATATTGCTTGTTATTCTCTTACTATTCAGCTGATCTGAATGCACTTTTTATTTTCATATTTGATCAGCTATATATATATATTTCACTAATGTTGACTGAGTCATTGTTGGGAAAGCCATTTCTATATTTTACATGTGTTCATTGTCTTCGTTTAACCTAAAGTTAACTCACATTATCCTTGTTTAACAAAAGAAAAAAAATTATTTTGTAATATAATGTACACTTTGTAATGTAAACTTTCATTTTCCACCAAAGATGTTTGATTGTTTGTGATTGGAAGTTTTATTTGTTAAAATTTTTGGTTTTTGCATAATTCCAGTAGTTTTCATTTATTATTATTTTTTATTCCCTTTTCTTTTAAATATGAAAATTTTAAAGATTTCTAATTATAAAAGATTGGAAGATACTGAATAAGACAGATATATTCAGATATGCTGATTTTTAAAAAAAATTAACTTCAATTTCTTTTGTTTTCAAGTAAATTTTACATTTTATTAATTTTTAGATTTCAATCTCTTTGTCAAAATTTGTAAATAATAAATACATTATAATTTTGCTATTTTTTCATGAATTTTGGCTCTAAACAATACACAAAACTAAAATTTGAGAGAAGTATTTAAATAAAGAATAGTGATATGTGTATATATACATTTGGAGTTATTATAATTTTTCCCAAATGCTTCAATGACAAGAATTTGAAAATGTCTGAATGTCAGTATCTTCCTGTCATTGGTTTAGATGTTCCTTTGAATTTTTATTCTTTTGAATGAGTGTTGCTTTCTACTGCAGTTTGAAAGATTTTGGAGCTTAGTTTGAGTGCAGCCATACTGAATAGAACACACAGCATATAAATGAATTTTTTACTTTTGCATTTTAGATAGTTAATTGAATCTTAATATTAAATTTATAGATGCATCTCTAAATGACACTGTAAAATATAAATAATCCACTCACTGAATTAAAAAGGTGTGGTGGCATACATATCATAGTTTTAACAATGAAAAGAGTTTTTAGAAAAATCAATTTTTATTTCAACATTTTTTAATTTCTTACTCATAAGAAAAACTTTTTAAGTTTTTGAAAATAGATAAAAATTATCTAAGTAAGTATTTTAGTTCATTTATTTATTATTATTATTATTATTTTTTTTTTTGCTGAATTGGTGTTGATATATTAAAGTAATACTTCTAACAGCAAAGCTGCATATGGTTAAACTGGTTTAGTGTGTTATTAATTTATCCTGTAGATTTTTCTCCGCTATTTATTTTTAGAGTAGTTAATTTAAAATGAGTTTTTTTCCTCTATTTATTTTTTACTTTTAAGTAATAGATGTATAAATTAAATTCATTCTTGCAAATGATTTTTATTTACTGAACAATTAATTATAAAATGAGTTAATTGCAGATAATAGTTTTAAAACTATATGTACAAATTAGGATATTAAATTATTGGTTCATCACATCTCTTCTTATTTAAAAAAGGATTTTATAATTTTTTTGAAATAAAAAAAGTTATAAAATTAAAAGAATTAATAACTTTCAAATTAGTCTATGCTAAGTCTGTGTGTAAAATCAGGTAATGGCTGTAGTCTGGGCAATGATAGGGATTGTTAATGTTGACAGTATTGCTATTGTTCAACATTGAACTATATTATTTTTGACACTATTATTATTCATCCAAAGTGGTAATTTTTTATCATTAAAATTTTATTAATGGATATCACTATTGTTGCCCAGAGGAAAGAAAGGAAATGATAGTGAGCAACAATATAAAGAACTTTTACATGATTTTTATTCTAATAATCAATAATTACGGGTCATTTTCACAAGATAATGGCATTTTAGAGTACATTTATCGAATTATTTATGTTTTTAATAATTTTTTTTGTTGTTATGAAATGCACTTTTTTGATGAATATATCAGAGATGTTAACGAAGGAAACAATCAATACATTTGTGTGCCACTGAGAAATGCATTTAGTACAGTGCTCTGTAATTTTTTTGGAAGTAATTTTTTTTATCATAATCTTATGTTAAGTTAGAAATCAAAAATGAATTCCCTGTTTTTATTTTCAATTTTAAATAGCAATAAATTATTCCAAATTAATTTTAAAACAAAGCAACTAATAAAAAAAATACAGGCATATTTTTTCATTTTTTTCTTTATTAATATATTATTAACAAAACAAACAAACATTGCAACATACACAATTTATAAAATAATAATTATTAATCATTTCTTCTATAGAGTTACAAATTTTCTAATATTTTTATTACATTTTAAATTATTGTTTAATATTTTATTTCCTTTTATTCAATTCGTCAATATATTATTACCTTCTTTATATTGAGATAGATATTTCTAAATTAAAGAGCCCTATTTTGCTGAATCATTACTGATTTAATGAGAATGCTCTTTAATTAGATAACTAAAATTTTTTAATTTGCAAATTTTCCCCTCTACTATTCATTTGTAAAGAAAGCTACAGTTGGGTTTATATAATATTTAAATATTTATTTATGAATATTTGCAAAGATTTCAGGAACCTTTAAGTGCAATTATTTTAAGAAAATCTGTACACTATTTCCCTATTTTTTTATATCTACATTAATTTATAAAAAAAAAAAATTAAATCTAATTCATAAGCCCTGGCCACTATAATTAATTTTCAATTTAAAAATGTGTGCCAGAATCAGTGTTATGGTACTTTATAGATATCATTTATAAGATTCGAGTTTTCTAGTCTGAAAATAAGTATATGTTCCTTTAATTAAATTGAAATATTTGAAGCATAACTAAAATTGTGAATAAAATTAGGTTATTTCTGCATGTATATACAAATTATTTCAAATTATTGATTGAGAGCTATATATATATATATACATATATTTTTAATAAAACATTTAGTATAATTGTAGCTTTATCATTATTATTCCATTAATTATTTGTATCTTCATTAATCATTAACAATAACATTTTGAATATGCATTTTCTCAGTTACTTATGTAACGTATTCTTGAGTTGTGTATGCCTATACCTATGTAAATAATAAAAAAATGTTCTATGTAATAGAACATTTTTATAACCTAGTCTTCCATGTAAAAAATTATGTATGGAAGCTATTGATTTTTAAATTACAAAAGAAATGTACTTCTATTTAAGCACTATACTTCCCATCATCTCTTATTTCATTAGTAAATATTTAATTTTGTAAAAGAATTTTGTAGAAATCTGCTTAATTGCTTCTGTTCCTCTATAGATTTTATATGCAATGATCGGAATCTATTAATTTTCATGAATCGTATTTTATATATTTACCTAATGTTTTGTTTGTTTATCCAAAATTAAATTAAACAAATCTGTTGTAAAATATTGAATTGATACAGCCTGAAATCAAAGTGAACCAATTTTATTGCAGAGCTCTGTAGTACTAATGAAAGGGGGGAAAGGATCTGTACTCTAATGTCTGTTCAATTTATTTTATCAGTGGTATGAATAGTATATTGTTATTATTTTTTTGTTATAATTATTAATGTTTAAGTTAGTTCTTATGTTATAATCATCTAAGATTTCATTTAGTGTTATTTTTCAATATGCAGAGTTTAGACCTTGCTTTCTGAAACTGTTAAGCAATTCAGGTAAATACTTCAATCTTAGTACACTAACTGCATGTATCAATTAACATATGGAAGCACGCTGTTCATAAATAAATTTTTCAGGTGTTAATTTTAGCAATTCGTTTCTGAATTATTAAAATGCTAGAAAGAGGATATGACAATTGCTGATGATTCTGATAGAAGTACAGGCAAGAACGTTTTTTAAAATATTTATAAAAAATATATATTATATTTTTATAATATATATATATCTATATATATTAATAAGAAAAGCCTGTATTTGATAAACACTCGTATGTGCCAGTAGTTAATAATTCTGTGAATCCTGTTCCAAGTTTGTAAAAGTTAATGAAAAAATTCATTGAAACGAATGTTGCCAAGATTAATCATTGAAAGTATATTTTAAAGTTATATAACATATTATTCTTTTTTAAAATTGAACGTATATATTTTAGCAGTAGAGTTTAATAAATGAAATAGTCAAGCTCTAAATTAGGCTAGACATATTATTGGAATAAAAAACAAAAACAATTTAAACACAATTACTATTCTGAAATAGTAATTGTGTTTAAATTAAAAAAATTCTAAGTTAATACCGTATAAAATAAAATTTAAATAATTTAGATTCTTTTAAAAAACATATTTATTAGTTTTAGTTTCTTGGTATTGTGTTGTACCAGCCATTTACTATAAACCTTTCCTTTTGAATATTTTAAAAATAATGAAAAAAAAAAAAAAAAAATCATTAAATTATAATTATAAAAAAATTTAATCTCCTGCTTTATATTTATATTATCAGATTTAAAATCGGAAATATCTTAAATGTCAAAATATGTATGGTTACATTGGCTTTGGAATGACAAGTTAAGTATAATGTGACTCATATAAGTTGTATGAAAGCTTGGTCTTAAAATCTGCTATTGAATTATTATTTTGAATGGTTTTGTCGCCATAAAAGCTGTTGTAACCCATCTAATGAAAGCAACATTCTTTTTGTGTGCCACGTCTTTAAACACGAGAGCTTTCTGTTGTTATGTAGTTATACCAAAATATTAAAAAAAAGCCCGAGTGTTTTCTGTGTTCGTTGTTGAGGCATTATGTATATTTTTAAACCAAAGGTGATGGTGAAGTCAAAGCAATTCAGGTATCTGTAGAGCTGTTGCACGTTTACATAGTATTTAGTCATTATTACAATTTTTTTTTATTATTATTTAGATGACCTATTACTATCAGATTTTAGTCTTGAAAAAAACAAATTTGTATATTTTAATAGCCAAGTAGACAATGTGTTTTTTTTTTTCTTTTTTGTTATGTATCTGTTGGATGTTCATATAATTTACCATGTATATTTCTGTACAGAAATGACTAAAGAAAATATTATATTATTCAGAGTTTTTTGTTTATATCAGTCCATCCAGGAGACGACTCTTTTTTGTATGAAATATAAATCCTAGTGTGTGTGCTTTGAAAAAAAAAAAAAAAAAAAAAAAAACAACCCTTAGTTACTGAGGTTGTGGACAACAGTGAGGTTGCCTTAATATAGTACTGTTCTACCAAAGGTAGGGCGACGCTGTGTCTGCTAGAAATGTTCTATTTATGATGGAATCAAACGTTTATAATTATAAAGTGTCACCTGCTTTAGATTAAACAAAGAATGATAAAACAAAATTAAACATATTTAAAATATGTCTTTGTATGATATACATATATAAGTATGATACAAATATTAACAGACTATTATGTAGCACTATTCAATTTGTGTTTCTGATTATTTTGCAAAATGACTTAAGAATTACAAACACCCTAAAGTCGCCCTATCCCTTTGGTGGACAGCTCTCATTTTTATCTTAGTTTATTGAAAGGAAATAAAATACATTAGATTTTATAATGGAATGAAAACACATTACAGTCCCTAACTTTAAATACACACACAAAAAAAAAAATATGTAGACCAGAGATCTGATCAGTCTGTTTATTTTTAGTGCTTTTAAATTATTTAATAAAAAATATTCAACTTCATGAACATTTTGTGATGAAAACAAATTTTATTTATTTTAATAGGGTTTATATAGATATTTATCTATAATGTTTGGTATATTTTAAATTAATTCTATCAAAAGGGTTAAGGTTTTCAAACCTCGCATATTTCTTAGTGTTTCTCTTAATGAAATGTGAGTGTTTGGAAAAATAAATCTATATTTCAAAAGTATTTTGTGTAAATTAAATGAAACCAGTTTAAATATAAAAAAAGAATTTTTTAATGATTTGGTTTAAATATTTAAAGAACAAAACAGGTTGTTTCAGTGGAGAACCCCACAAATATATATATATAATTAAAATTTGTTAGTTTATTTATTTTGCTAAAATAGGCTTTAAAATAGTTTTCAATTCTTTTTATATTTTTGCAGAAATCAGATTAATAATCATTGCAGTTGTTTTTTGTTAAAAGAATTTAACTCATATAATTGTGATGTTGAAATCATTTAGTAATAACTTTACAATACAATATTGTTACATTTAATTACATAATAACCAAACAAGTACAAGTACAGCCAAATAAAATTTCGCTGTACTTTTGTTCATAGGGTTTATCTCATAATGCCATACTATAGTTTCTCCGTGATAAATTTCTATCTTCAAGTTTTTTTTTACCTATTTAAACAGACATGTTGAGATCTCTGGGCTGCCATTGAAGTGCTTTAATTGTTTTGCTACTCCCATAGTGTTCTCTAGAAGTGTTTGTTGTCAAGGTTTGTACATTGAATCGATGAGTTTTGTAAAATTCTGGTACATGTCTTCAGTTGTCCTTGATTAAGACTGTTGATTGTTGCTCTTAATCATCTTGTTTGATCTGTACCGAGCACTTTTACTACTGTGATATGAGATTTTCGAGTGCGCTTGGGGGGATCCCCCAGAACTGTTTGCCCCGGTGTTCATTCCTTGATTTTCTTTGATTACTTTTAGCACCTGTTAGCCTGTATAATAAAAAAAGGATTTAAAAAAAGAAAAAAAAATTCACTGATTTTTTTAGAACTCTTAACCCCAACAGGTGAGCCTTCGAAGATGTGTGCGAAGGGAGCTGCAACTTATAATACTTCTTGCAATTGACCAAAACTCACAACTTTGTAAATCACTTTGCAGATTAAAATAACATGCAAAACACTTTTGTCTCCTTTTACTGTCGTCTCGTATATTTCTCATTTACGTACTGCTACACTATACCATATTGTGTATATATTTAAATGATCTATATAAAAAAAGTCTTAGATAATCTGATATGAAACAATGTTTAAAATAGAAAATATAATATGAGTTAAACTAATTGATTTCGTTATCTTACAATTTTACAGAAACAATATTAATTTATTAAACCATTAGGTTTCTCTACGATTCTGTAGTTTTTGTTTTGGTTTGTCGCTCTACGGTTATTTTTTGCACACTTTAGGCTAATTAGACAAAGATCTACAATTTAATGTGGATTCCGAACCACTCTCAAGCATCCATGCTACCGGATTGCTAAATCCGTGCCAGGATTCTAACCTGGTGCCTATGGTACAAAAGCCAGACAGAGCACTAGCCAATTGGCCCTCAGGCCACTATGATTCTGTAGAATAGCTAATTTGACTAGTAGATTAGACAGTTTTAATTTATACAGCAGGTATGAACTGATTATATAGAATTGTAGCAAAATTAAGTCACCATTAATTCTAGGTTACACAGTTTCTATGCAGAATATTGAGTGGCCAACTAATTTATATATTTTTTTTACATGAAACACTAATTGTGACCAAATTATAAAATTTGCATAACTTTACTATTTCAAATTCTCAGTAATTAAGGACATGTTAATCTATGTGAAATGGCATTAATTTTAGAAGTAAAAGAAATTTGCAAACATGTATATAAATGAGAAGTCTGCGTAAGAATCTTCAGTTTTTTTTTCTTTTTTTATTCCTTTAATATTTCTCGATGATTGATAATTTCCAAAATTATTAAAGCTCTCTAATTAAAATTATGAGATTTTATGATTATTAAATTTATTTTCTTGCTTCGAAATTATTAGAAACTTTATTGCAATTTATTTTACATTTTTTGTTTTTTATAGTAATGGAAAGACCACAGAATACAGTTATAACTGTCGATTCAGTCGAACCCAGTATAAGCACTGCTTTTACTTTTCACATTAATTTGCAACTACAATTTGTCGGAAAATTGAGTTTTGATGCCCGCCATCTTGGTTTTAGAATACAGGATTTCCTATAAATTCTCCCATTCGAAAATTCGTAATAAAGGAAATAATGTTCACAAATAATTTTGGTTTATATATGATTAGAATAAGTAAGATCAATTTAAAATTCCCGGGGCTTATGGAATTGCAATTTATTTCTTTTTTAGATTGCTGGCACTGTCCTTCACATCTCTGTGAAATTTGACGTCAAAATATTCATTAGTGTTTGAGTTATGCTTGGCTTTGTGAGATGCTAAAACTGATTCCGGCGGTTTTTAAAATGTCTGAATTCATTGAGCGAAGAACTTGCATTCAATTTTGTTTGCGGAAACGAATAGAATGTTGCAGAAGGCATTCGGTGAGCATTCCTATATCGAAAAGAAATATTTAGAAGTGGTATAAATAGTTCAAAGAAGACAGAGAACACGTTGAAAACGAAGTGCCCTCTGGTCAACCTCAACCGACGAAGCTCTTGTCCAAAAAATTAAAGATTTGGTGCTTGCAAACCGTCGATTTACAATTAGAGACCTTGCTAATGATGTTGGAATTTCAAAAGAATCGGCCAATTCCATTTTAGGCCACAAACGCGTCAAATCTCGATTGGTATCGAAAACACTGAATGCGCGAGCTCACACTGCATTGATTCTTCGTGACTTTTTCGCCAAAAATGAAACCCATATCGTTCCACAATCACCGTGCGACTTCTGGCTATTCCCTAAATTCAAAAGACCTTGCCGGGGAAACCGTTTTGAGTCGACTATCAGACATTCAACATCAAGCGACGCGCGCTTTGAAGGCCATCCCTGCCGATGACTTTTTAGCATGCATTGAGGATTGGAAAAAAAGTTGGTATAAGTGCATTGTGTCCGGAGAGGATTACTTTGAAGGCGATGAAATAAATTTGGAAGAATAAATAAAGTGCTTTTGAAAAAAAAAAAAATAATTGGTCTTACTTTTGGGCACAGTAGTATAGGGAGTTTTTCCCCCACGTTATAAATATAGGGACTTTTTTCCTCACGTTTTATAGTTTATAGTTCCCCAATGTTATATTTATAGGGATTTTCCCCCAACGTTATATTTATAGGGATTTTACCCCCAATGTTATATTTATAGGGATTTTACCCCAATGTTATATTTATAGGGATTTTACCCCCAATGTTATATTTATAAGGATTTACCCCCAACATTATATCTGTCAATCTATATACATATATATATGAATCCAACTCGCACATCATACTGGCACGTTTTACGCAAATCAGGCAAACACAACTGACAAACATCAGATCGCAAAAAAAACACTGCATTTATTTTAAAGTAAAAGATGTTCAACATGACCACCACCAAGGTAATGGGCCAATGAGGCTCGTCACTACGCCTATTACAGCTGAATGCAGCATTTATGTCACCTACTGTCTATCGAATGGCATCTTTCAGTTCCTCTAAAGTGGCTGGGGAGCAGTATAGAGATTTTAATTATCCCCATAACCACAAATCTTCCGGGGCCAAGCCTGGTGATTGTGAGGGCCACTTAAACTTAACACTCGGTCTTCAGTGAAAGTTTCTGACAAGAAAATCTTGACTTCACGTACAAAATGAGGCAGGCGATGACGAATGCACGAATGAAAATTCATTTTCAGCCAGGTGTTTTATTGCTACTGTGGCGGCTTATAAAGGTTACGTAGTGCTATTAAAATCCATATGGCAACAACATCTTTATTCCATTTCTAACGCCAACTACGTTCTGTTTTCATTCTAGCGGGTAAATTCCATTGTTAACAGTGAAAGTAGAAGTTGTTAAATTTTTACTCCATTTTCCATCAATAGGTGTCGCTACATCACTCCTCTACCAGTAACAAAGTTACGTTACTTTAAAAATGCTAGAAGAATTAATATATCTATACAAATAATAGCGAACAAATACACATTGATACAAATTTAAATTGCACAAAATAATTACAAATACAATTACATATAAACATTTATATACAATAAATCAAGTTAATTTTTAAAATGGACATGGACGAATTATAATTTTGAAGAAAAGTCAATAATGCCATTGAAACGAACAGGAAGTTTTACTTGTCTTCAACAACGTGTTGTTGTGTTTGGTTGTGCAACTTGCTGACTTGGTATAAATGTTTGCTCACTCCGCACAGATGTATGATCATTTGATGACGTTGGATTCAGAAGTTCAGTAGGTTGTAACACATATGCCGGTTTTAATCCATCCACGGAAATATTAACTTGTTTATTTTTAATTGATAGAAGAAAGTTTTTCGGGGATCTTTGCAATACCAAATAGAGCCCTTCATTTTGGGGTTCTAAAGGTTTTTTAACTCTGTCAATTTGCAGAAACACATGTGAGCATGTGTACAAATCTTTTGGAATGAAGATCTTTTGTTTACATTTGTTTTTGGATTGGTATGGTTTTAAGTCGGTCATCTGTTTTCGAAGATTGCTTACGAAACTATCATCAGATATTGGCAATCTGGATTCTTCAAAGAATTCGCCTGGTAATTTAATAGTTTTGCCATAAACCATTTCAGCTATTGTATAATTACAGTCCTCTTGTAGAGCAGCTCGCAAATCCATAAGAACCGTTGGTAATGTGTCCGTCCAACGAACGTTGTTATGACATCTAATAGCTGTTTTCAAGGTACGGTGAAGATGTTCAACTTTTCCATTACTCTGAGGATGGTAAGAAGACGTATGGTTTACTTTAACACCACATAGCGCAGCCAAACTTCGAAATAGTTCTGAAATAAATTGAGTACCTCTGTCAGTAATAACACAAGTAGGTACACCAAATCGGGTAATCCAATGCTCATAAAAAGCTTTTGATATACTTTCTGCAGTGATATTTGATAACGGTACCACTTCCATCCAAGAGGTAAACCGATCAATACACGTCAAGCAGTATGTGTATCCATTAGAAGGTGAATAAGATCCAATTAAATCTATATGAATGACACTAAATCTCTCCTCTGGTGCTTGAAATTGTGAATATTCTGATTTTGTATGTTTAGTTATTTTATTTTTCTGACAGTTGATGCAAGTTTGAGTCACCATGATAGGTGAATCGATGTCCTCAATTCTAGAGGGCCTGTCTGCTACCACATTGTTTCGACCACTGATATGGTATAGGTTAGTAGAGAATTGTGAGATATATTGTAGTTGTCTGGGGGGTTATGGGGGTTAACGGTTTATGGCTTTATCATTGTTTTGCTTAAAAGTAAATATTAACGGTTTATGACCAGTATAAATATCGAAATCTCGACCTTCAAGTAAATGCTTAAAATGTTTAATGGATAAATATATACCCAAAAGTTCGCGGTCGTAAACGCTGCAATTTTTCTGAGCATCATTAAGTTTTTTAGAAAAAAATGCAATTGGCTTCCATCCATTTGGTTCTTTTTGTTGAATAACTGATCCAATAGCCCAATCAGATGCATCTGTGAGAAGTGCCAAAGGATAATCCGAGTTGGGATATGCCATTAACGCTATTTAAGCAACATCTTGTTTGCATTTTTCAAAACTTTGTCTGGATTCATCGGTCCATGGTATTTTGCGTCGATCTTTTTTTGTAGATCCTTTCAAAAGTTCATGTAAAGGGGCTTGAGTTTTTGCGGCATTATTTATACAATTACGATAAAAATTGATCATTCCTAAGAAGGAACGTAATTCGTGCATAGTTTCTGGCAATGGATATTCTATGATAGCTTTGATTTTTTGAGGTTGAGGTTGTGAGCCTTCCTCAGATATTTGATAGCCTAAAAAATCCATCTATTACAGGTACTCCCAAAACTGATTGGCTAATATTAATCCGTAGACCATATTTATCTAAACGCTGGAAAACTATTTTAAAATGTGAACGATATTCTTCCTCGCAAGTCCTTTTTCGCTGACTTTTTGAACAATTTACATATTACTCCTTCCCCTCTAATTCCCCCTTGCTGCATGGTGGCCAAGTGGCTAGGTTCTGGTGTTTGGCATCTCAGGCTTCAGGTTCGAATCCTGGCCGTGGCATGGATGTTTGTTAGTGGTTCGAAATCTACATTAAACTGTAGGTCCGGATTTGATTAGCTCAAAGTGTGTAGAAGGTGACAAATAAAATCTCTAATTTTCAATCTACATCTCACTGATAAAAAGAGCAAAATTTCTTTCCATCTTGATGATTTTTTTGTAATGCAGCTACAGTTATACAGAGATATACATAATACAGAGACAGTTATCTTTATGCCATAAGGGCTGCACCGACGTTACTCATTTAGCACTACCCAGGGAGCATGTGTAGTTTGCTATGGACGCGAGTAACACTTTTCCTGCAACGCTGTACGATCCTATTAGGCCGGAATCGACGGTTTAAAGTGGATTCCGAACCACTACAGGCATCCATGGCACCGCCGGGACCCGAAACCTGGGTACCGAGTGCCAGAGCCACTTGGCCATCAGGCCATTTACCCTTCCAAACCAAACAAATACTACATCATTTAACTAATAATTTTTTTTGCACAATCTAAAGAAACTGGAAAAAAAGTCATCTTAGCAATTGATGCATCAAAAAATCTGCTCCTGTATTAATTTTTTCGCTCCAGAAAATTTATCTGGGATGATCTCAAAATTACAATAGTACTTTTACAAGGGAAATTCTCACGCTGATTTTATCAATCTCAGAGTTTGTACTCGAATCATACTAATACATTATTTTATCAGATAGTCTCTCTAGCCCGGGGGTGACCAATCCAAATGACCTGGGTAATGGGATTGGGGGCCACTTTGGAAATGCATCCTAACTCCGCGGGCCGTATATAAAATTATACATCCCCCTATTAGATTTATACCCACTATAGACATTTTTTTTTGGCGTGAAGTATTGAAACGTAATGAGTTATTATTATTGTGTTTATCCTTATTCTTACATGTAAACATAGATAATATAATAGCAATGATACTAAACGCACATTGTCAAGAAATATATAACACTTAAAATGAAATATAAAAAATATATAAATATAAACGAAACAAAAACAAAAACAAAAAAAAAATGAAGGGGAATCAAAATTGAAAGATAGAACCTGTTATATTAGATGTTCCAAGATGCGCTCGCATCACGAACATCATCATCATCGCAGGATGTAATTTAATAATTCTGCGAAATCATAACTGTAAGCTCATAAATAAAACAGGCAATATCTGTCCTATATTCTCAAGAATATTATTTAAAAATCAAAAGTTAATTTTTTTGAATATATGGATACACACATAACGCTATTTTTTTTACTACATTGGCTTCCACTACTTTGGCCATTATAAAATAAATCTATTTTGTAAAAGTGTGATAAATCTCACAGGCAAGAAAAATATACAAGGCTGGCCGTGGGTTGGCCACCCCTGCTCTAGCCCATCGAGCTCTCCAAAATTGTAATTTTAAATCCACGCGAACTATCAAACTTCTTGGAAATCATCTCAAACGAAACTTAAGACTCAATTTAATTTTTGCAATTTGTCTGGACTCCAGGTCACGTAGACATAGCCGCAAATGAACAAACGGATTCCTTAATGAAATCCACGTCAGACACAATGATTTTAAATTGGATATCTCCGAAAGACATCATCTACCATCAAAAAATGACAACGTTTAAAAAGCTCAGATGAACAATGGAACAAAGGCAAATACGCGGCTAGGATCCGATTCATTTAAATAGTATTAAACTCATCGTCTCTTCCCTATCAATCAGAGAGAAGTACTAATTTTTTACGATTTCGCACTATGATCTATCCTTCTAAAGTTAGACTCAATAGATTTGGATTAACATCTTCACAATTCTTAAATGGAAATTCTTGAAACAGAGGAACATATTTTATTTCAATGCATTCAATATCACATTCGGGCCTGAATGGCCGAGTGGCTAGCGCTCGGTACCACAGGTTTCGGGTTCGAGTCCCGGCGGTGCCATGGAGGCGTGTAGTGGTTCGGAATCCACTTTAAACCGTAGGTCCCGGTCTAATAGGATCGTAGAGCGTTGCGGGGGCATTGTTACTCCGCGTCCGTGGCTTATCTTCAAGTGACACGCGCCCCCTGGGTAATGCAAAGTGAGTAACGTCTGTGCAGCGTTTGCCTTAAGGCATCTAAGACGTCCATGTCTGTTTGCCAGCTGCATTGGAAAAAAAATGACATTCAAAGAGAAAAACGGGCCTGAATGATCGAATGTCTAGCGCTCGGTGCCACAGGTTTCGGGGTTCGAACCCCTGCGGTTTGGTTTGTCGCTCTACGGTCATCTTATGCACACGAGGGTTAAACAGACCGGGACCTACAGTTTAAAGTGGATACAGTTTAAAGCTCTAACTACTTGGCCACCAGGGGGATTAGTTGTATAGTATATAGTTATAGCTGGATAGTATATGTAACAACAACAAGAGAAAAATTGAAACAGTCTTTTGGATAAGTCCTATCCTATTCTTGGTTGTTTGATATGAGCGAAGAACTTTATTACAAAACTACATCAATAATTAATTTCGTACGAAAAATAATGTAATTTTTTTTATGTGTGTGTTAATTTTTTTGTATTTTTTAATGATAGAAGTTCTACACAACACAACATTTCGGTGCTTTTTAAAAAAAAATTTTTGGAAATAGTCAAACCCTACTTATTACTACTACTACTACACCACACCACATCACTGTGCCTAGAGCTGAGTTGCCCCTTTACAATTTGAGAAGGATGTGAATGAGAAAAGTTTGACTGGGCTCTGTGACGCTCTACGGTTATATGAGACCGGAACTTACGGCTTAAAGTGGATTCGGTACCACTACAAACATCCATGGCACAGCCGGGATTCGAGCCCGAAACCTGTAGTACCGAGCGCTAGCCACTTGGCCATCAGGCCCAAAACCCTACTGATTAATTGGGGATCTTTTTTTTAATTCGTGTTATTTTTCTTTATTTTATTTTTTTTTTTTCTGATTTCTTCCTGAGAGCAAAGTGGCCTGATGGCCAATTGGCTGGCCTTTGGAACCACAGGCTTCAGGTTAGAATTTTGGCGGTGGCATGGGTGTTTGCTAGTGGTTCGAATCCACGTTAAACTGTAGATCCCGGTCTAATTAGCCTAAAGTGTGCACAAAATGACCGTAGAGCGACAAACCAAACCAACCAAATCTTAAGAGCAATCGGATAAATTGATATAAAGCTACAAATACGAGCGTAAATCTCAAAGTCAAATCAATTTAAAAAAGCATATTACTTCTCAATTTAAAATTATGTATTTATTCAGCAAGAATACAAATGAAAATTATTTAAAATCGGAAAAAAAAAAAAAAAAACTGTAAGAAACTGAAATGAGATCCATAAAATATGCAATAAAAGTCTATACTAAGAAACAAAATATAAGTATTTTAAGATAACATTTAAATTTCTTATTTTTATTTACCTGATAACTTTTCTTGGATAAAAAAAAAAATTCGAATTTAATTGGATCTACTGAAATTTTATTCGATGGTTTGAAATTAAAAAATATGCATATGAAGATAGGAAATATCAGTTTTTACTTTTAACCATTTAATGAAACATATGATGATTCAAAGAAAAAAGAAAAGTAAGAAATTCAATTTCTATGTAACTTGAAAGATAAGAAATAATTTACTGAATATCCCATTTTCCCCTATAAAATCATGGTATGAATTTTGATGTGGGAAAGTTACACCAACATTAATTAATGCTAATCAACTTGCATTTATCCATTCACTAGCAATATCTGTATCCTTGTAATGCAATTTAAAAGCTTGCTAAAAGAAAAATATTTACCACTTTCAACTTGGTACATTTCGTATTCAAACTGTGCACTGGAGTAGTGGCAATTTCGAGAAATATTGAAACATGTGTCACCATCAAAGTAAAATGTACTTTAATTTTACTCTTTCAATGCATTAAATGAAGATAATCTTTATCTATTTTTATGTTTTTATTTTTCCTTTTCTTACCTCGTGTTCCACGCACGTTTGCCATGAGCAATCTGCCCATGAGGATGGGAAATGATTATTTCCCTGCAGGGCTTTCAGGGATAACTTTCTTACATTTGTTGTTGTCCCTTATTCCACTTGGTAGACATCTACGAGGGTAAGGTGAAACGTTTTCAGCCTGACAATGCAAGACTGCGACTTTCAGTTAAAAAATGATTTTATTTTTCTACATAATTTCCCTTGACTTCAACTCACTTGGTTCAACGTTTCTCCAACATTAATATTCCTTCCCGGAAATGAGAGTTTGGAAGGTTCTGAAAATATTCATCTATGGCCCTCTCAACTTCTTCATTGGATGCGGAGCGCTACCCAGAAACAAATTTCTTCGAGTTTGGGAACAAATGAAAGTCTGAGGGGGCCAAAGTAGGAGAATAGGATGGCCGACCAAATCGTATCCCAAATCCCGTAGTTTTCCCATCGCACCCTTGTGCACAGGTGCATTGTCCTGGTGAAAGATGACTTTTTCTTCTTCAATCCAGGCCTCTTCTCTCGAATTTCGGCATCCAGCTAGTCAAGAAGGTTGGAGTAATATTCGAATGTAATTGTTTTGCCTTTTGCAAGGTAATCAATTAACAGGATCCCTTTCGCATCCCAAAACACGCTGGCTATGACCTTTCCGGCATATGCGATCGACTTCGCTTTCTTTGGCGCTGAAACACTGGCTTCCACCCACTGCTTGGACTGCTGTTTTGTTTCTGGCGTATAGTGGTAGACCCTCGTTTCCATGGTGACAAATCTCCGCACAAAATCGGTCAGATCCCTATTGAATTGGTCCAAAGATTGCTGTGAAAATCGTTTGCGCATTTGCTTTTGATCGGCATTCAGCAAATGCGGCCCCCATCTTGCGCAGAGCTTTCGCACCCCTAATTCTTCGTGCAAGATGTTTCGCGCCCTTTCTTCCGATATCCCCACAGCCTCAGCTATCTCACTCCCCTATCGTCCAACATGATATCACGCACTTTTTTTGTGGTTTCTGGTGTGGTTTGCGTTTTTGGCCGTTCTTCACGTGGGTCATCTACGAGGGATGTGCGACCCCGTTTAAATTCAGCTGCCCACTTTTTACCGATTGACATGGAAAGATCAGAGTCCTCGTAAACTTTTGTCAACTTCGGATGAATTTCCTTAGGGGTTTATCCATCCAAAACGAAGATTTTTATGACTACACGACTATTTTTTTCTCCCTAGCGCGCATGCTCATAGGAAACATTATTACAGTTACGCATGCGCAATTTTCTATGAGCATGCGCGCTAGGGAGAAAAAAATACCGTATTATAAAAATACGGTATGCAAAAACTCTCTATTAATAAACGCTTACCTCAGCACAAAGAAGTCTACACTGCGTAAAAAAAGTAGAAGGACACTTGATTTTGTAATAATAACCGAAAAATATTTTATTTTTACTAAAATATTTTATTAGAAACATTTTACAAATATTTTAAAAATACAATTTTAACATCAGAATTATGATATTCAAACATAAAATATTAATGGCAACAAAAACAGTTTCTCTTTTTTGAAACTTTGTAAAAAAAGTAGAAGGACAGCATTATAATGAATGAAAAAATAGGGATTTTAATACAGAATGATCTTCCCATTGGCCTTTATAACTTCAAATATTCTGTTTGGAAGTGAATTTTATAGAGATTGAACTTCTGTTTGACAAAAATTGTCCCACGAGACATTCAATGCTTCTCGAAGCTGAGTTAGTGAATCAAATTGCCTTCCATCAGCATAAACTCGATGAACTAGCATTGCCCAGATGTTTTCCACTATATTAAGGTCAGGACTTTTGGCTGGCCATGGTAAAACATCCACATTATTTGTTAGGAACCAATTTTTGACTCCAGTCACGGTGTGAATGGAAGCTTGGTCTTGCTGAAACTTCCACTCTTCACCCCCCAAGTCAGAGCCATAAGGAAGAAGCTCGGAATTCAGCACTTGAATGTAGTCTGTATGTTTTTGCCTACCATTTAAGAAAGCCAGACTTGTCCTTCTTCCTTATCCAACAGCCAACCCAACCATTAAACTCTCTCCTCCCATTTGTCGTGTTGAATAGTATTCGTCTTCATTCCCCAGACAATGACAGTAGTGCTGATATTCGTCTGGACCGTCTAAGTTAAATTTCTTTTCATCGGAAAATATCACAGAAGTCCATTCTGTAGTCCAGGACATGTGCTCCTTAGCCCACACTAAACGGTTATCAATGTGAGCTTGTGTCCACTTAGGATGATATTTCCGTTTTTTGAAAATGAATTTTTTAGATCTTTTAATATAGTTGTAAACTTCTTTGTTTCGTCACATGATTACGTCCTGCTTGATTTCTTGCCTTTGAAACACTTCCTTTGTTCTTCTTAAGCACACGAACAAGTTTTCATTCATCAGGTGGTGTTAACTTTTTCGGTCTACCAGTCTTCTTTTTTCTTTCCATTTTTATAAGGATTTCTGATAAAGTTTGAAACTGTATTGGGGCTCACCTGCAACAATCGAGCAAACTCTCTGACACCTTTACCATCATTTTGACATGCGGAAATTTGGCCTTTTTGAAAATCATTCAAAGGTATTCCTTTAGGCCTTTCTGATAACGGAGAAACAGCGTAACTTTTAAACAAATTAGATTTTTTTGACCGAAAAGGATAAAACAAAGTACAAAATCACTATTTAATTAAAGAACAACTCACTAAATTAAATATATTAGCAAGTGTCCTTCTACTTTTTTTACGCACCGGAAATTATATCTACTAATTTTATTATTAATATTAGTAGTAGATGTTTAATTTTTGCCTAAAATGAAAAAAAGGGTCATTCAACTAAATCTGCATAAATATCTGGTAGTTAGGAGAAAATAAGAGAGATTAATTGGCAAAAAAACACTGTCCTTCTACTTTTTTTACGCAGTGTATAAAGATTTCACCGAAAACCAAACACATTTGTTAATGACGGATTTCGTTATCAAGGTTCATCTATCTGAAAATGTTTCTCATTCATCTGACATTGTACTTGAATCGCCATCAAGTATTATTGAGTGATGAATGCGACATTATACCAATCAGGAAGGAAAGATTAATAGTCTACGAAAGTGATTACGGTAATTAAATTCTTAGTTAAAATTTTTAACTTATATTTCTCGTTTCGATATGTAAAATGAATTACTTGCATCTTTATATTTTATGAATAGACAATTATTTTTATGTTCTGAAGATATGCTTAGTTTTATTATATGTTGAAATAAATAATTGAAATCTGCACATTTGAATTTGTCTCCGATCTACACGGTTTTACATATAAAAATTTACGATTTCAATTTACAAGGTTTTCAAAGGAACCTTCTTCATTATAAATCGGGAGATAGGTGTATATAATTGTCCATCAGAAAGACGCGGTGGTCGACGATTTATTCCATTAATGTTCGTTGTTTGTCTCACCGTCTTTTATTATTATAACCATATTGAAAGAAATATTCACTTTTATGTCGTATAAAAATAAGTTACATGAAAAAAAAAAAAATTTTTAAGTCAATTCCTACTTTTTATCACTATATTGCAGAGAATCCTTTATAAATAATTTTCATTCATTTTTTTAAATTGATCTGGCGCCATCTATTGGTACATACATGCAACCTAAATCTAAAAAAAACCTAAATTTAATTACTGAATTAATACATGGTACCAAAGGCAGGACGTCCAGGTTCGAATCCTGGCGATGACATTGGTGTTTGTGAGTGGTTCGGAATCCGTTTTAAACTGAAGGTTCCGGTTTGTTTAACCCTCGTGTGCACAAGGTGACAAACCAATGAAGAAGAAGATTTCTTATTTTGAAGATTCACAAGGATCCGAAGGATCGCAGTTCTTATAGACCCATAACTCTGTTATCCGCTGAGGGGAAATTTTTTGGATAAAATTTTTACGCAAAGACTGGTATATTATTTAGAAAATAATGATACGATAGATAAAAACGAAAAAACAGGATATAAACACCAGGAAAAAAATGAAATTAAAATTAGAAAAATAGAACTATAACAGATATAATAAACCAAATTAAAAACACATCAGAAAAAAAAAATCAGATGGTTATAATACCTGTATAATTTCTTGCGACATAAACGGCGTTCGTAAAGTGGCGTCATTTAATAAATATAATAATTGATTAATTATATATAGAATTTCAAAGAAAATTTTACATTGTTATAAAGTCTACTCAAAGAATTGGGAAATAGTATTCGATGAAATGGTGTTACATAAATAGAGTACAGGAGACTTGCAAGGATCCAATTCTGGCCCAGTTTTGTGGTTACTAGTTGCTAATGAGGGCATTTAAAATTGACAGGGCGGTGAACTGCTTCTTCGCAGATGAATTTGTAATTGTGATGAAGTCCAAAATTGCGTATCATTTGCGTTGAAAACTTAATCTTCCTTAATCCTATCAGAACTATATCCTGAGTTAATTGCAAACTTCCACACTTTTATATTTCACACTTCTACAAATCCTTAAACCCTTTTTTTAATCGATTCTATCCCGTATTTGTTTCTTTTCATTTTGCATCAATAGATGGCACCACGATCGTAATACAGTAATAACTTAAAAGTACTTTAGTGCGCATTGAGAGAACTCGTGTTTCATTGATATATACCAGGGGTCTGCAAACTTTCCAGCCTTTGGGCCATACTGTTTACTCCAGTAAGTACCAAGGGCCAAAACCATTTTATTATTTTTTTTGCCATTATCTATAATTTCCAGTTGTTATGCTTAAGTTGAATTTTCTGCGTATTTTCTGTCATTAAGCTTTACCTAGCAAGTCAATAAAACCGAGTTATTATCATTCTGTATTTTTTTATCCAACTTATTATAGAACAATAAGCTATTCGTTGTCGCGGGCCGGATGGATGACACTGGCGGGCCGTAGTTTGGAGACCCCTGATATACTACTATGGCCAGCCTTCCAATGGGGGATGTAGCAATGACATTATCTTCCAAAAGGACTTTCAGTATTGCTGCCTAGTAATTGCATATAGTATGGAATAAAATCCAGGAGGTAATCAGACTAATTTTGCTGGAGAGTTACATACATTGTCATTATCTCCATCTAATCTCCTCGTTTCTGAAAACTGTGACCGCAATGGATACAGTGGATTCGAATCTGAGACCACTGCCTGTTGTATTCGCTTAAGCAGAATCGAATCCCATCTTTTCTTACGGATTTATATCTGGAAACATGAATTTTCTGCTTTTTTGGTTTACTAAAATATATAAATTCGAACGTCGTTCTGTTTTTTTCTGGGGGGAACGATTAAAAAAAAAAAATACTTGTGACCATTAGTATAAGTGTTGATCATTCTGTAATGACAAAATTAAAAATGTTTAAGTAATATATTTTTTTTAAATTTAAAAATCTTGTAAATTTATATTTGCAACTAACAATCCTTTAATGTTTAACATAAAAGTTTATTATTAACATGGCTATTATTCACAATTGCTATTTAAAATAATCAATAATTATTTAAATTCAATTTTAATAATAATTTATTTAATTATTTTTAATAATAATAATTTATTTAATTATTTTTAATAATAATAATTTATTTAATTTGTATTAATAACTATTTAATTAATTTTTATTAATAATCATTTATTTAATTTTTATTAATAATTATTTTAATTAATTTTTAATAATAATTATTTATTTAATTTTTATTAATAATTATTTTAATTAATTTGTATTAATCATTATTTATATTAATTTTTATTAATAATTATTTAAATTAATTTTTAATAATAATCTTTTATTTAATTTTTATTAATAATTATGTAAATTAATTTTTAATAATAATTATTTACTTAATTTGTATCAATAATTAATTAAAAAAATTTTTAATTAAAATTTTTGTGATGCGTATGGAGATTTATAATGGCTTTTAACAATAATTAACTCATGTAACCGTGCTTCATCCTAAACACTGGCAGTAACGGCCCCTGTGGCGTTCTTGAGAAACTGTCAGTCGGCCTCGAGACTCTCACCCCGAGAGGAAATACAGCGCAACCTGCTCTCCCGTTGAGAAACGTTTAGTTTATAATCTCTCTTCCCGAGAGGAAATATATTTAGCGCATCTCGAAGTATTAGTTGCCCTACAAGACTCTCACCCGGGAGAGGGAAGTATATTCTGCGCACCTTGCGCGTCTCCGAGTTTCGGGTTTTCGTCTTAGAAGTGGTGTCCTTCCACGAACCTATAATTATCTGTCATTAAATATGCTAAATATTGTAAGTCTATAATTCTATGTGTGTGGTGTTTGTGCATGTGTCAATAAAGTTGTGAGTTCTCCAACCTGTGCCTCCAGTATCTCAACCCAGTCACACCCAGTTACAATCCAGTTGTCCAACCTGCACACTACAATATTATATAAACATTCTACCAAGTTTTTAGCAATGAAATTAAAAAATTTCGATTCTTTATTCTGATTATTATTAAATTTATAACTATTATTAAATAAATTTAACTCAACTCTGCGTATTAGCTGGCCTACAGAATCACATCCGGAGAGTAGATATATTTCGCCCCCTCTGCGCTTAGCCGAGTTTCGGGTTTTCAGCTTAGATATGGAGTCTTTTTACGGATCTATAATTATCAATCTTTAAATGTGTTATACTAATTGTACGTGAGTAGTGTTTGTGCGTGTGTCAATAAAGCTGTGAATTTCTCCAGTCTGTGCCTCAAATATTTCAACCCAATCACACTCACTTACAATCTGATTGCTCAACGTACATACTACGTTCTGGAGTCCTAACGTGTGACCCGTAAGCACACCATTACACTCTTACTTTGTTGTTAATTTAACTTAGCACGTGAATAGCCTTATATTCGAACAATTTCATATACGATTATGATAAGAAATATGGTATTTATTGCTATAGTTCTAAATCTATGATTACAATTAAATAATTCAAAAAAAAAATTTAGTAAAAAGAAAAATTAAATAACTGAACAGCGAAATTTTAAATCTAATTAATTAATTTTATCATTTAGCATTCCTACAGTTTTTATATTTGTATAAATATCAGTCGAATGTAAACGAAAAGAGACGATTTTTAGCTAAGAAAAACAAAAAACTTTATTTCTATTCTGTCTTATAATATCTTGCAATATCACGGTCACAATTTTTATTTAACGAAAACACATAAAACAAATGAATTCAGAACACACATAAAATTTTTTTTATTTATTTATATATATATATATATATTGTTCCAATGCAGCTGGCAAACACTTATACAGCATGGTCTTGGATGCCTTAAGACAAGCGTTGCACAGACGTTACTCACTTTGTATTACCCAGGGGGCGCGTGTAACTTGAAGATAAGCCACGGACGCGGAGTAACAATACCCCCGCAACGCTCTACGATCCTATTAGGACCGGGACATACGGTTTAAAGTGGATTCCGAACCACAACAAACATCCATGGCACCGCCGGGACTCGAACCCGAAACCTGTGGTACCGAGCGCCAGCCACTAGGGCCATTCAGGCCCCTTATTTATATATATAGTATATATAATTCTCCTGTACATGTGTTTGCCACTGAACTCCTCCTAAACGGCTGGACCAATTTTGATGAAATTTTCTGTGTGTGTTTGACATACCATGGAGAATGTTTCTATGCTGTTCTCTTTGTTGTTAGTCGCCACCAGATGGTGTTGTAGTATATCAACTTCTATCCCGTTCAACCAACCAACCAAAATTGGTAATAATATATATATATATAACATACATTCGAGAATAGAATGTGAGCATATATTCGAGTATAAAAAATATGTTCACGCTATCTACTTTATTGTTACTTGCCACCATCTTATATACCGTTCAAACGATATCCATAAAAATTAGTATTCACATATATTGGAAACATGGAGAATATATTAGCGATATGTAATTTTCTACAATGCATTTATTTGGGTAGGACAATGTATGCCAGGTTCTGCTAGAGCCAAAACATTATTCTGCACTCAAGAGCCAAAACATTATGACCACCTGTCAATAACGAGTTGGCCCATCTTTGGCGCGCAACACAGCTTCAACCCGCCTTGGCATGGATGCCACAAGTCCTTGGTAGATGGCCGGAGACAGATTGTACCAGATGTTTAAGCAACGGTCACGCAAATCCGAGATATTGCGAATTGGTGGTCTTTGAACTCTGAGCTGCCGTCCCAGGACATCCCAAATGTGTTTTATCGGATTGATGGAATTGGATTGATGATGGATGTTCCTGGAACCACTCCAACACAATTTTAGCTTTGTGACAAGGGGCGTTGTCCTGTTGGAACATTCCATTTCCAGCTGGAAAAACAGAGGCCATGTAAGGATGCAACTGGTCCGCAATGATGTTCAGATACCCTGTAGCATTCATGGTCTGCTCTACCACAACCACGGGTCCCAGAGACGCCCAAGAGAACGTCCCCCAAAGCATAATACCGCCCCCATCGGCCCGTGTATGACCTACTGTACATTGAGGGAGCAACTGTTCGCCTGGAAGACGGCGTGTCCTGACACGGCCATCGGCGGGATGAATAACAAACCGTGATTCATCTGACCAGGCAACTCTCTCCCACTGATCCATGGACCAGTCACGATGTTCCTGGGCCCAGTGCTGGCGCAGTTGGCGATGACGCTTGGTCAGCAAAGGCACACGAGTGGGACGTTTGCTGCGTAACCCCATATCCAACAGTGTCCGCTGAACAGTGTGCTCCGATACTATTCTACTTGGCCCTGCATTGTATTGGGCTGTCAGCTGAGCCACTGTCTGGCTCCGGTTTTGCTTCACCATGCGAGACAGTCTCCGACGACCTTTTTCTTTGATAGCGTGTGGACGTCCAACACCATGTCGTCTACTGCTGGTTTCACCGTCATTCATCCACTTTGCATAAGTACTAACAAATGTAGATCGCGAACAATCCACGAGTCGTGCAGTTTCGGAAATACTTGTTCCGAGCCTTCGAGCTATTACAATCTGCCCTCTACCAAAGTCGCTTAGATCCGCAGCCTTTCCCATCACACACAGAAGTAAGTGAAAGAATGATTCTTCAGACTCTCCAGCAGCAGTTAAATACCACTTCCATCTGATCACGTGCCTTCCACGTCATCCAGACGAGTTCATTGCAAAACGTAGGGGTGGTCATAATGTTTTGGCTCTTGAGTTTATATTGCTGACACTTACCATAGGAAACACCCAGTCGCGTGCTCTCAATTTGGCATATAATTTTACACATAATTTATATTTGGCATTTAATTTGGCTCAATTTGGTATGTATATATATATATATATATATATAAATGGTGATGTTTGGATAAGTAATATTACGCTTGCGCGTAAAGATGATAGCTCCAGTTTTGTAAGTGTTTAAAGCAATTTTCCATTTAATAAATCAGTTTTCAAGGGTGTGAGAGATGCAATTCAAATACTGATTTTAAAAGGTGAATTTTTCAGTTTTTTATTGATAATAGAATCAATATTAGGGCCCTTTACGATTTATCAATATATTCATAAATTAAAGAACGGCGAGTATACATAATTTTATTTGTAATTTGTGAATAGAAAACCGGACAGTGTCTTACCATTGTAGAACTTATTAGGGTGGAACTAATCTTAAAAGGACTTTGGCAATAAATACAATTCAGTAACTATCAGTAAAATAATTATTTGATGGAGAATTTTTGCTCTTAAGAATAGAATGTAAAATTTTAGAAGCTTTACATTTAAAATGATTAGTAGCTTTTTATATAGAACCTTCAACTTGGATAAAGGTTTTGTAATCATTCATTCCAAGAATTTTGCACAAACTATTTAGGTATAGTTAGCACGGTTAAGTATAGTTAGATTTCGAAATTGAGCCGTAAAGGATTACACGCGCTATTACACTCGAAGATTAACTTTTTGATATGGCATGGAAGAATAAAAAAAAAAAAAAAAAAGGCATTTTTATCTTTAAAAATTCCAGTGGCATGTGCAATATGAATTAATTCTAGGATTCTGACTTTTTTAGAATTTTATTTCGGCTAAAAGCAAAGCAATTTTAAGATGAAAAATGCATGCTTTATTTTTCGAGTACAAAAGATTACAAAAATACTGTAGTTTATTGCTGTAAAAGTACAAATTCTTTTATTTGTATTTTGTAAATTAACATCGTTATCCCGCTTTGTGAAGTTATGCACTTTTCATTCTGCAAAAATGTTAAGACTAATATCTTACAGATATATCTTATCAATATTAGAGTTATGCATAAGAATTTAGTTATTTGAGTTATGCTATATTAGTGTTGTATGCTTGATTAATAACTAATTATTACTTTATTAGTTATTAATCATGCATAGAGCAGTACAATGCATGAAGATTAAACTATGTCTGTTTTATTTTAGTTCATTTTGTATGATAATATTTTATATTTCTGTTAGAACGTATAACAAGTCCTTTAAACTTTGTGGCAAGACCATCAAAGACAGAACACATTGTCTGAAAATAGCGAGTAACTTACTTCGTTCAGAAAATTAAATCATTTTAAATATAAAAAAAAATTAAAACAAATAATGTAGAAGAACATTTTGATGCAAACAAATTTTAATTACAGCGAATATCAAGATTGCTGATAACTGTTTTCTGATTGGTAAGTTAATTTTTTCTGTTTGAATTTTTAAAAAAATGTTAAAAATTGTGATTACTTTAATAGAAATGTTAAATTCATATGAAGTTGGCACTTTTTTCGGGGAGCAACTAGGAAGTGACACATTTTTTTAAAAAATAACAAGAGAGAACTTTCTACCGATATATCATGATTTAAACAAAACTTATTATTATTTATATAATAATAGTATTAATTTGTTATTATTATATTTGTTTATTTAATGTTTAATTTTCTTTTATTTGATCTATTTTTGAAATTGTAGATGGACTTTAAATTTACGTTTTTGACGCAAAAAAAAAAACGCATTTAAAGATATGAAATCTTCAATTACAATATACAGATTTATATTTTCCCTTTTTTCCCCACAAAATTTACTATGACAGTTTTATTTCTATTATTTATTAAGAAAGTTTATTAGTTTAAAGATATGAAATCATCAATTACAATATACAGATTTATATTTTCCCTTTTTTCCCCACAAAATTGACTATGACAGTTTTATTTCTATTATTTATTGAAGCCAACTAAGGATGATTGTAATATAAAATATCATATTGTATATGAATATATATATATAGGTAGGTATGTATATGTGTGTGTATGTACGTACATATATACATACGTATGTATGTATGTATGTATATGTATTTGTACATGCTATGATTTGACTAAAACGTAAAACCTGTAACATTTTTAAATCCAATATTTTTTCTGTGAATTTAATATTTTTTATTTGGGGCACAGTAAAAAAATAAAATTCTAATTAGTTTTTTCAATTGAATAAAAACTGTAATTATATTATGATGATAACTCATAACACTGTAGCAATACTTTAAAAAATTTAATTGAAATATCAGTATTTTGTGATATTTTATTTTTTTTAATGATATAAATTTGTAACTTATTTTATAACCATATCAGTTCTTAATTATTTGTTAAGAAATAAATGTATTTTTTAATACATATATTTTTAAATTAAAATGTTTTAAAATAGAATATGCGTTAAAAAATAAATTAACTGATTAAATTAATTAATTGCTCTAAATTCATAGAGATATGAAAGTATATTTATTTCAAAATTTACTAAAGTATTAGTATTTTTACTATTTATCGGAGCTAGATAATTGAATTTATTGAAGCTAAATGATTGCATTTTAAAGAAAGATATTTGTGTATAAATTAAAATTATTATGCTAATAATTTTTTTTAATCTGTTTTAAAAATTAAAAAAGGTAAAAATAATTTTTTTTAATTGAATAAAAACTGTTATTTTTGATGAAATTTGGGCGATTAAATATTCGAACTTTTGAAAAATTTGAATTTATTGAAGTTAGATGATTGCATTATAAAGGAAGATATTTGTTTGTGTGTGTTTGGATTTTTTAAATTTTGGTTTAAATTTGTAATACTAACAAAGTTTTTTTAATATGTTGTAAAAATAACTCGCTTTTGATTCAACAAAAACTCACTTTTGAAGACAAGTTGAAGCTAAAATAATAATAATAGAGCTTTCGAAAAAATTTGTCGACATAGTTTAGAAGAAACGAGAATCAAATACTATTTTGTTACGTCAATATTTATTAGGAAAATACTAATTAAGACCATACATGGAAAAGGAACTTGAAAATAATTATTTAAAGTTATTCTAGGACAGCTTCTGATTAAAATGTCATTTATATTTAAAACGCGCACACTTAAAAAAATGTTTAGCATAAAATCATTCTAGTGTGAGCAACAAAATCTAGCAGAAAGGTTTTTAAGTGGAAAAGGAAGCACCTTGACGTATAAAGTGAAGCAAATAAAAACTGGTATATCTTGATGAAGCTACCAATTAGATCTTAAAATATCTATATAATTATAACCTTTTAATCGATGCAACGCTGGCTGAGACTATTTTAAAATAAAAATTTCCGTCTACTAATTAAATAAAATTTTTATATGACGCATTTGGTTTGAAATAAGTAAGATGACTAAACTCTAAAGGGTTATTAGCTTTATATTAATTATGGTTTTGAGGGCTAAAAATAAAAACGCGGATTATCTAATTCGTATCTTTTTTATGATATAATTTTTATTAGTTGGTGGAACGAATATTTGAACTAATGTGGTCAACAAGAACATTATAAATCTTTCATAATATTTTAAAAAAATTGTTATTGTAAGTTTGATATTGGTGAACTTACTTCAGCTCAGTGACGTAACAATAGGGTCTATGAGTACTACAGGAAAGGCTTGAATTTATTATTACAAAATAAATAATTTATTAGTTCTGTAAATTAAATTTAATAAATTTAATTTACTAAGTGTTAAAATGTGTATCAAGATTTTGAACTTATTTATATGTATGAAAAATGTATCACATTTGGTAGTAATAGTAATAGAGAAAGTTACGCATGGGTAATCCCGATGCTAGGGAATTTCCCCGATATCTGGTTCGTAAATAGGTACTTACAAAATAAAAAGTGGGAATTCACACTGCCAGCCATATGACAAGGAGACATTTTTAAATTCATTTGTTATGGAATTCCCTTGATACTTGAATAGTTACTTACAAAATTAAAAGTAGGAATTCTTGCTGGCAAGTCAGACTTCCAGAAAGCGAACTCTCTTGTTTGGAAGTTCTTGATAAAATTGTTCATGTAAGTTCGAGCTTGGTGAACTTACTTCATCTCAGTGCCTTAACAATAGGGTGGCAAGACGGGCAAATTGTCACGGGCCCAGGCCTGAATATGGAGGATCTGATTATAGAAAAGGCCTTTATTTCTGCAATTGTTGATCGTAGTCATATAGTATACTTCCAATTATAAAAATATTTTAAATAAGGTTAGCATTCACTATTTGTCATTTTTATATTAAAAAAATCAATATTGGTGAAAGTATAACATCTTAATTTTATACAGTTTCTGTAGTTATATCTAATAAAAGTTCCTAACAAATGTGACACAAAATTTTTTACTCTTGTGTGATAAAAATTAGTCGAGATGACAAATGACAAATTTATTCGAGATATCTGGAAATTCTTCATTGAGGGGTCGGTTATAAAATTAATTAAAATAATTCGAAATTGAAATCAGGGTAAAAGGCCCCTTTAGCGACGAAAGGGATAGGACCATAAACGATGGGGTCATTTATAGTAAAGTGGATATAACAGATGCGCAAAATACCATCGCAGCGCCCCCAGGTGATGAATCACGGAAGTTTAGAAATCTAATTCCGGAATGAAACAAAGTATACAAACAATGTCAATTAGAAAAATGTAGATCACAGTCGAATCGTGTAGAATCTGAAAAGGAAAATGCTCGAAAAAAATTAAAATGATACCACGCTCGAAAAGAATTGAATAAATTGTTTAAATACAACATTCTATTTATTTGATAATTGATTTTGTTGCTTTTATTTTAAACAATCTTTTCTTCCGAGACGGGAAAATTATGAAAATTAGATAACCAAAAGTTTTTAAACTACTATTTTCGGATGTCTATTATTACTTTGTGTTGGCAACATATATCCATATTTACATAATAGATTAAAATATATTAATCTATTACATAAATATGGGCGATTTCCGGTGCAGTTTTAAATCTATAATTCTTAGATAACCAATTTTTCTTGAAAGAATTTATTTTTTTTATCTGGTGCATAACGAAAAAAATTAAAAAAAAAAAAAAAAAAAAAAAAAAAAATTCTAATTAAAGTCGTATTTTTCTAATGTAAAATTACTCTCTCAAAAATTAATTCTGTAGGAATCGTCTGTTTTTTATTAGCATGTTTTTAAAAATCAAAATTCATCGTCAAATAAAATTAAATATTTTGAAACTGCATTATAGCAACACGAATAAAAAACAGACGATTTTAAATAATTATTTATTTGTGAAGAATAAGTTGTGTTTGTTTTGATAAATATTCTACAAGATAAACTGGTAAGTGAACGTCTTTTAATACTTTTCTGTTACTTTAAAATGCTGTTCTTAAAAAAATAAACTGAAAAGAAAATGAAAGAATATAATTCTTAAATTAAATTTTTTAATTAAATGAAAATTGTAATTTTAACGTATTTATAAAGCAATGAGTTACAATATTATATTAAGGTTTTATGCTTTTTTAAATATTATAACAGTAATATTTTTAATAAAAATTGTAATGTTCTGTAACATTTTTATTCCAATATCGTTTTATAACTTAATTCATAATGGATTCAGTGCTTAATTAGTTGTTAAAAAAAATCAATGCATGTTTTTTAAGCATATTCTACAAGTTAAACTGGCAAGTGTACGTCTTTTAATACTTTTCTGTTACTTTAAAATGTTGTTCTAAAAAAATAAAAATAAATTAAAAAGATTAAAGAATGTTTAATACTTAATTAAATTTTTTAATTAAATGAAAACTGTAATTTTAACATATTTATAACAACGCGTTACAATATTATAACAAGGCTTTATGCTGTTGTAAAATTTAAGAAAATATTATAGCACTTAAGTAAGTATTATTTTATAATAATATTTTTAATAATAGTTTAATTTAGTAATATTTAGTTTATTAATTGATAATAATTAATTTAATAATTTAATATTAATTAAATAATTATTAATTTAGCTTTTTAATTTAGTAATAGTTTTAATAGAAATTTTAAATGTTCTGTAACATTTTTTTTCAATATCGTTTTATAAATCAATATTAATTAATTAATTATTAAATTAGTAATATTTTTTAAATTTAGTAATATTTATTCTATTATTAATTAATTAATTAATTATTAATTCATTAATATTTAATTTTTAATTTAGGAAAATTCAGTAATATTATTAATAAAAATTTTAATGTTCTATAACACTTTTATTTCAATATTGTTTTATAAATTAATTTATTAATTTAATATTAATGAATTTATTAAATTAATAATATTTAGTTTTTTAAATTTAGTAATATTTATTTTATTAATTATTAATTAATTAATTTTATAAATTAATTTATTAACTTAATATTAATGAATTTATTAAATTAGTAATATTTAGTTTTTTAAATCTAGAAATATTTATTTTATTAATTATTAATTAATTAATTAATTATTAATTTGTTAATATTTAATTTTTCAATTTAGTAATATTTAGTAATATTTTTAATAAAAATTTTAATGTTCTATAACATTTTTATTCCAATATTGTTCTATAACTTAATTCATAATAGGTTCAATGCTTAATTACTTGATAAAAAATAAATGTATCTTTTTTATGCAGATTACACCTGTGTAATCTGTAATCTGCATAATCTGTAATTTATGCAGATGCTTTTAAAAGTTGTGAAATAAATTAATGCAAGAATGAACGAAATTGTTACAAAATTGATATAGGAAAGACGACGTGAAATATTATGGTGATGTAACGATGTAGTTTTTTTAAATACTTAATGAATGTAGTAATACTTAAATGAATGTAAAAGTTTTTTTTTCTATTTATTCTTGAGTAATATTAAAATCCTGAACTACATTTTTTAAACTTTTAATTTGATTTTAAAATTTAATTTAATATATTAAATAATCAACGTTATAATTGGTATTTATAATAAAATGTAGTTGTTTAGATCGTGATCACGTGCTCCATATCCACGTGATATGTAGATTTGATAGTTATTTATGGCGAATGACTATGGAATATCAGAGGACTACATGGATTTATGTTGAACGTTTTCCTATAGATCGATATTCATCGCATCGTATTATTATTATAATTTTATTATTTTTTTCTAATGCAGCTGGCAAATAGACCGTGATCTTCGCCATAAGGGCTGCACCTATGTTACTCACTTTGCATTACCCAGGGGGGGCGTGTAACTTGAAGATAAGCCACGGACGCGGAGTAACAATGCCCCCGCAGCGCTCTACGATCCTATTAGGACCGGGACTTACAGCTTAAAGTGGATTCCGAACCACTACAAACACCCATGGGCAAAGCCGGGATTTGAACCCGATACCTGTGGTACCGAACGCCAGAGCGCTAGCCACTCGGCCATCAGGCATCGAATTATAGTTATTGCATTTTTATCGGATACTGTGATATATGGGGAATCCAGATCATTGGACCTATGTTCTACGACGGGACATAAATAGTTGATTGTTATCAACAGATATTAAAGGCACATGGTACATGATTGGTACGATATACCACATATTAAAAAACTTTTGTTGATGTCTGCTTCTATCAATAAAATGAAATGATTGCATGAATTCGTATTTGGATCTGCAAGAATTTTTGAATCGAAGGGGTATATAGGGATGCGAAGGAACAAGGACTATAATCCCCTAATCACTATAGGAACAATTCGTTTTCCCTATTTTAATAGGTCACTCTCCACAACGTTCTACGATCGTGTTAGATCGGGACCTACAATTTAATGGATCTGCAAGAGATCGAGGAAACAGAAATATATTGAGAAACTTTGAAAACTTTGTTACCGAACTAAAATTTTAAGATTTAAAAACATGAGCATCAGATTGCTTTAATTTGCAAGAACTTGTTATAGTATAGAGTCTGCTGTAATGAGCATTAAATCTTTGCAGTAGCATTCATGCACTCTCTACATACTATGCGTTCTCTGACGATTTGTAAGAAGTTATGCGAGAGCATTTGGCAACACTAAAGTTTTTGGGTTTCGAAAGTTGTGATGCAATGAGTCTCACTGCTCTTGTGTTTTTCAGCCCTGAAGCCTGTAGTACAAACGGCTAGTGCACTAGCCATTTGGCAATCAGGCCGTTCAAACTTTAACGCAGAATCAGGGCCCATTCAGAAAATTGTCTTCTGGCCAGAAAAAAAATTTTTTTCTCCTCACTCCCTTCAATCGTTTGGATGATCCCTTTTTTTCTTCTTTTTTTTAAAGAAGGAATAATGATTTTTATGACTCAACACGTTTGATAGAAAAAGTACACATTGTAGATACAAATTTGGGAGAGTCAGTCTTTTTAATTTTCGCTATCAGTCGAAAAGAATACTTTCACAATTTCGAGCCCAAATATATCCTTCTCTATCCTATCTAAAATTAGACAATAAATTAGGTTTAGGGACTGATGGCAGAGTGACTAGCGATCTGGTACTCGGTGCCATATGTTTCGTATGAGTTCTGCCATGGTTTTTTGTAATGGTTCGGAATCCACTTTAAACTGCAGGTCTCTGTCTAATACGACTGTAGAGTGTCGGGATGACAAACATAACTCGTAAAAAGAAAACATCTCCTGTCTCGAAATCTGTCAGTAGGCAGACGCCTAGACCCATCAAGCGGCTGTTGCTTCAATGAAGAAGAAGATTTGGTTCAACTTCTTCTCTGTTGTGTGCAGAAGCCTGATGGCCAATTGGCTAGCGCTCTGGCCTTTGGTACCAATACTGGCGGTTGCATGGATGTTTGTTAGTGGTTCAGAATCCACGTTAAACTGTAGGTCCCCGTCTAAAGTGTGCACAAAATGACAGTAGAACGACAAACTAAATCTCCGTTGTGTTCAAGTTGCAATAAATTTGAAATTGAAGAAGATATTTTATTTCAATGCATTAAATATGAAATATAAAGGAGAAAAATTGAAAAAAAAAAGCTTTTGGGTACAAATTCCTATCTTATTCTTAGTTGTTTATTCCTATCTTGACTGAACGAAGGAAAATTGCATAATATTTTTATGTCAACTTTTTTGTCTTCTTTTTAGGAGACAGAGGTACTGAGTAATAAATTTTTTCGGTGTTTCTTTCCTTTGCTACCTTTGGACACAGTCCAACTCTTTGCTGATTACTTCATTATCTTTAGCATTCTTATTTTCTTCTTTGTAATAACATTTTCTTATTTCTTCCTAAGAGCAATTGAGATAATGCAGCTTGAGTAAGCATAAATCTCGAGCACCTAATCAAGTCTAGCCATTTTTTCAAAGTTTTTTAACTATCTATTGAAGGATTTGACAGTGTATTTAATGGTTTCGATAATTTTTCGATCGATGAATATTTAAATAAAGTGGAAAATACATTTCCATTCTATGTTTTTTTGCAGATAAACATAAAATTTTGCTGATTAACAAACCATTAGCTATACGTTTGTCCAGATATTGAAGCAATTTTTTTTGATGAATTGAAAAAAAATTGAAAGCAAATGTTGGTGCTACAATTACGACCTTGAAACGACATTGTTTTAATGACGTGGAACAGTTGAAGGAAAAAAACGACGCAATAGCTCGCAGCCATACAAACAAACAAGTTCGAACAATGCTTTAACAATGAGATTATTGTTTAGACAAGTGCATGAAGTTAAATGGACAGTATATTGAAAGTGTTAAGGTTATTTGTGAAAAAAAAAATACAAGTTTTTATGACGAAATTCTGGTTATATTTGGGTACTGAAATATATATATTGTAGCATTTTTTTCTTAAGTGTTTTCAAGAACATTCGAGTTTTGGCATTGCATTCTCAGGAGAGGGAATGTATGCTCTTTGACAAATATATAATAAACCCATCACTCAGATTTGACAGCAGACAAGTTATATTGTATATAATTATATTACATGCCATTAGTGTTTCGTACTAATGAGAACAAGATGTCACTCAAATCTGATAGCAGACATTCGGTATCATGTATAATGAGACTCAGAAAATTAGTTAATGTCTATGTGACCTTTACAGGTCGAAACAACTACAGATTGAATATAAACGATGCCATGAATTGTTCCATCGTGATGGATGATCGATTACGAGCTGAGAAAAGTCTACTCGAATAAGAAGTGAGGGAAGCTAGCCCTTCATCTTGACGGATTGTCTTGAAAGGAGATGTTTTTTTTTGCTGAGGAAGGCAGAGAGTTCTGCGGCGAGTCGACCAGAATTATTGTCTTGCTTTTTCTCTGAATAAGTCGGAGTTTCCGCCTGTTATTCAAAGTGAACCCCTTGTAGTTTCGTGTATCACGCCATGGGATAAGTAAGGTCTGCCGCAGACCAGGTAATTAGATTCGACGTAGACTTGAGAACTTTGAAAAATCACCGACCAGGGAATGAACTGTACTTGTGCTTTCTTGCACTTATGATGAAATTTTATTTTTAATTTTTTACAACTTTGTATAATCCAGAGTTCACTATATATATAATGCGATACTTGTAAATAAAAAAAAGTGTTTCCATGAACCTGATATAGGCTGAGACGCAACAATATATATATTTGTAGAACTTTGGTGGATCTCATCTTTCCATGTACGTACGCCACGAACTGTCCACTGACGGGTGATGAGGGGAGGACATTTCCTTCTTGGTGTATTTTTAGGAGTCCTGTACCTGCTCTGCATTTGTGTATAGTAAGGGAGCACATGGGGCTTGATGGTCGAGTGACTATTTGGTGCAATGAATATTTGTATTGGTTTGGAATCCACTTTAAACTGTAAGTTCCACATTTAAATTGTACAGCGTTCTTTAGCGTCACGGAGCCAAGTCAGATTTATTATACCTGCGGGTTCTCCATCACAACAGAAGATGTCCTCTTTGCCTTCACCCATGTCTAGGCTACTCATGGGATGCCTATCCCGTTCTGCAAGGCACTGAGGATGAGTTACACACACATTAACATAATGATATTAGTACAGGGTCATAAATTGCTGAGTGCGCGTAAATAATAGCCAAATGAATCTCTTTTCGAATATCTCACAACAATGCTCGAATTGGGTAATAGATGATCTTTCTATGACAGAATTATCATCAATAGTATATTGGATAATCAAAATAAGGTTAATTCTCTATGGGTGTACTAGATTCTCTTTTAATTTCAATCAGAGGATTTTTTTTTTCAGGATAAATTGTATTCAGTTTCTATGTGCCAAAACATAAAAATGGTTATCGATGATTTTGAAGCTTATTAAACTTTTGTATGTTCTTCATTTGTATTAAAATGCTTAATCTTGTTTTTATCACATTACAAAATAACACAAATACAATTTTTGATGATTTCGAATTATTCAAAGACTTGCTTAACTTTTTAACCTTCTAGTTCTGCTTTAAGTAAGTAATCATACATATTCCTTTTAACTTCCATGTAAAGTGATTTTAAAAGAAGTAATACAAAAATTCTTGAAATACGAATTGCTGAGAAGATATGTGTTGGTTTTCTTGCTCAGTTCAATTCCTGCATTAATGATTTGGGGTAGGAAATATACGTTTGAACTTTTTAGGATAACAAATTTGCAAAAAAATAGGGAAGTATTTATACGATAATGAATAACTTCAGATTGCAAACAAAGTTTTACTTGATTTGAGAAATTATAGAAAAACTTCAGACTACCTGGCTGCTAAGTTATTTAAAGAAGCTGGACAAATAAGAAAGGAGAATTATAAAAGCTTAAATGAAGGACTCTGCTATCAAAATAAATAAATAAAATAAGCTCTAATCCATAAATACTTCAAGAATATTGTACAAAAATTGTACTTTCTAATAATTCAAATATACAAGCAAGCTTCCTTGGATTGACAAAATTTGAACACCAATTTCTACACATACATTTTGATTCCTTAATTTTGTTTTCTCTTTTAAAATTACAAGCTCTGACACGTTGTCTCTGCAAAGACATCCAGAACAATAACTTTCCTCTTTCAAATCTCACATGAACATCTCTTTTCGTGGTCTAGTAATAACATGCCATCTAACATACAGAAGGGATAAGGTTCAAATCTACTGGCGGTCTTCATTGCAATCTCTTTTTTTCTGAAACAAGGATATCCGATAGCGATTCTAACATCGTGTGTAAAATGCCATTCTTAATAATCAAAATAACTGGTACGAATTTTTATCATACATACGCGAATGTGAAATAGTTATCACTAAAAATTCAACCTGGAAATCTATGTGTTTCCTTCATTTATGTTTTGTGACATACATATCGCTAAAAGTTCCCCCGGAAACAATTTCTTTACCTTATCTATATTCGTGGCATATCTCGAAGTAGCTATCATTAAAAGTTCTCCGGGAGGCTATATCTTTCCCTCATCTATGATAGCGGCATACATCGAAGTTGGTATTACCTTAAGTTTCCCCAGACAGCAATGTCTTTTCCTCATCTATGTTTGGGCATGCATCGAAGTAGCTGTCATTAAAAATTTTGCGATGAAGAACACGTCTTTCCTTCATCTATGTGGCATACATCGAAGTAACTATCACTAAATAGAAAGTTTTTGCATACCGTACGTTAGTTACCGTAGGACGTCCGTTAGCTTTTTCTCCCTAGCGCGCATGCTCAGTTTCCTATGAGCATGCGCGCTAGGGAGAAAAAGCTAACGGACGTCCTACGGTAACTAACGCACGGTATGCAAAAACTCTCTAATGTCTCCCCAGACGGGAACGTCTTTCCCTTATCTATGTTTGTGGTAAACATAGAAGTAGATATCACTAAAAGTTTCTCCGGAAGGCAATATCTTTATCTCCTCTATGTTTGAGACATACATCGAAGTAGTTAACACATTATATTTTCTGTTGATGTCCATGTCTTTCCCTCATCTACATGACATACATTTGAAGTATCTATCATCAAAAGTTCCCCTGGAAGCCAATGTCGTAATCTCATTTATGTTTGTAGCACACGTCGAAGTAGTTAACACTAAAAATTTCCCCGGAAGACCCTGCCTTTCCCTCATTTATGTAGCATACATCGAAGTAGCTATCAAAAAATGTTTCCCAGAAGGCAATGTCTCATCCTCATCTGTGTTCCTGGCATACATCGAAGTATCTATCATTAAAAGTTCCCCCGGAAGGCAATGTCTTTCCTTCCTCTATGTTTGTTGCATACATAGAAGTAACTATCCCTAAAAGTTACACAGGAAGACATTAGAGAGTTTTTGCATACCGTATTTTTATCGTCCGATATTTTTTCTCCCTTGCGCGCAAGCTCATAGGAAACTGGGCATGCGTATCTGTAATAATGTTTCCTATGAGCATGCGCGCTAGGGAGAAAAAAATAACGGACGTCCAAAATACGGTATGCAAAAACTCTCTAATGTCTTTCTCTCCTCTATGTGTGTGGCATATATCGAAGTAAATAGAGAGTTTTTGCATACCGTATTTTGGACGTACGTTATTTTTTTCTCCCTAGCGCGCATGCTCAAAGGAAATTGCGCATGCGTATCTGTAATAATAGAGAGTTTTTGCATACCGTATTTTAATCGTCCGGTATTTTTTTCTCCTTTAAAATTTTTTTTCTTAAAAGTTGGATACTCATCATAAGTTTTTCTTTACAATTATAGACAAGCCACATTTCTTAGTCGTTATAAGTGTTTTGCATCTGCGACTTACTTTTAGTTCTTTTAAAATTCTCATCTTCTTTTTTCCGTAATAAAATTTATCCAAACTAACGCCGAAAATATTGTCATGAATTGTTTTTTTATTAGCTTGTTTGTTATAAATAGAAATTAATACGAATTTATAAATTTAATAATTTTTAATATTATTATTTTAAAAATTATGATTTATAAATTTAAAATTATGAATATTGTTGTTCTAATGCAGCTGACAATACAGGGATAGTTAATATTTGTGCTATAAGTAAGGTCTGCAGCGCTGTTACCTAATCAGAACTACCAGGGGGCACGTGTAGATTGAAGATATGCTACGGACGTCAATAACACTACTCTCAGAACTCTTTACGGTCTTGTTTGACCTGGAATTAAAGTTTAAAGTCAATCCCGTACCACTACAAACATCCATGGCACCGCCGGGATTCGAACTCGAAACCTGTGGTACCGACTGCCAGAGCGCTACCCACTCAGCCCTCAGCCCCTTTAAAATGAAGAATATATTCATGAACAATTTGATTCAATGAATTTTAATTCAATGAACAAAACTTTTTTTTCTTTCTAAAGCAGCTGGCAAACACTTAGACAGCTTGGTCGTGGATGCCTTAAGGCAAGCGCTGCACAGACGTTACTCACTTTGCATTACCCAGGGGGCCCGTGTAACTTGAAGATAAGCCACGGACTCGGAGTAACAAGGCCCCCGACCAGACCTGGACCTACTGTTTAAAGTGGATTCCGTACCACTACAAACATTCATGGCACCGCTGGGACTCGAACCCGAAACCTGGGGTATCGAGCGCCAGAGCGCTACCTATTCGGCCATTCAGGCCCTTAAAACAGACGTTACTCACTTTGCATTATCCAGGGGGCCCGTGTAACTTGAAGATAAGCCACGGACTCGGAGTAGCAAGGCCCCCGCAACGCTCTACGACCAGACCTGGACCTACTGTTTAAAGTGGATTCCGAACCATTACAAAAATCCATGGCACCGCCGGGACTCGAACCCGAAATCTGTGGTACCGACTGCCAGCCACTCGGCCATTCAGGCCCCATGAATAAAACTTAAAATGTATAATTTTTTTTTAGCCCGCCAACGCCAAAGCCAGTTAATCGATGGGCCGCCAGCCAACTAATTTGAAAACAGGAAATAATTGAAAAATCAGATCTGCATGATTAGTGAGGTAGGATGGCCTTCCCTTTAGAAAACTAATAAGCCTAGAATATTCTTCCTCCCCCAAAAACATCTGTTAGATAGCTATATTATAACTGCTTTATCAGTGGCGTATAGTGTTTCTTTTAAATAACAGGTGGACTGAGGTGAGTTATAGCATTTTCAGTGAAGCAACTTTTGTTAGTTTGTAAAAATGGATGAAAAGGAATTTCGTGTGTTAATATTACAAACATAAAAGAAGGGCTGAAAAGTTCGTAGGCTGACACATAGATGGCGCTACTAGTATTAAATCCATATGATTTCTAGTTAGCCCTAACCTTCAAAAGACACGTGTATAAGTTTGACAGCTGTTGCACTATTAGTATGTGAGTTATAGCATTTTTAGGGAAGCAACTTTTGTTAGTTTGAAAAATGGATGAAAAGGAATTTCGTGTGTTAATATTACAAACATAAAAGAAGGGCTGAAAAGTTCATAGGCTGACACATAGATGGCGCTACTAGTATTAAATCCATATGATTTCTAGTTAGCCCTAACCTTCAAAAGACACGTGTATAAATTTGACAGCTGTTGCACTATTAGTATGTGAGTTATAGCATTTTTAGGGAAGCAACTTTTGTTAGTTTGAAAAAAAATGGATGAAAAGGAATTTCGTGTGTTAATATTACAAACATAAAAGAAGGGCTGAAAAGTTCATAGGCTGACACATAGATGGCGCTACTAGTATTAAATCCATATGATTTCTAGTTAGCCCTAACCTTCAAAAGACACGTGTATAAATTTGACAGCTGTTGCACTATTAGTATGTGAGTTATAGCATTTTTAGGGAAGCAACTTTTGTTAGTTTGAAAAAATGGATGAAAAGGAATTTCGTGTGTTAATATTACAAACATAAAAGAAGGGCTGAAAAGTTCATAGGCTGACACATAGATGGCGCTACTAGTATTAAATCCATATGATTTCTAGTTAGCCCTAACCTTCAAAAGACACGTGTATAAATTTGACAGCTGTTGCACTATTAGTATGTGAGTTATAGCATTTTTAGGGAAGCAACTTTTGTTAGTTTGAAAAAATGGATGAAAAGAATTTCGTGTGTTAATATTACAAACATAAAAGAAGGGCTGAAAAGTTCATAGGCTGACACATAGATGGCGCTACTAGTATTAAATCCATATGATTTCTAGTTAGCCCTAACCTTCAAAAACACGTGTATAAATTTGACAGCTGTTGCACTATTAGTATGTGAGTTATAGCATTTTTAGGGAAGCAACTTTTGTTAGTTTGAAAAAATGGATGAAAAGGAATTTCGTGTGTTAATAAAGCATTGCTTTTTGGCAAAAAAAAAAAAAAAAAAATACTATTGAAGCGAAGGCTTGGCTTGATAAACATTATTCTGACTTTGCACCAAGAAAATCAACCGTAGAGAAGTGGTTTGCTAAAATTAAACGAGGCGAAGTGAGCACCGAGGACGATGCACGCAGTGGACGCCCCAAAGAGCCTGTTACCGACGAAAACATCAAAAAAGTCCACAAAATAATTTCTGATAACCGTAAAGTGAAGTTGATTGAGATAGCCGAGACCCTAAAGATATCAAAGGAATGTGTTGGACATATCGGGAATGAATATTTGGATATGCGAAAGCTGTGTTCAAAGTGGGTGCCGCGCGAGCTCACAATCGACCAAAAACAACAACGAATTGATGATTCTAAGCTGATGATGTTTGCAGCTGTTCAAAATGTTGCTAAACCCGAATTCTTGCGTTTATATGGGACAATGGATGAAACATGGCTCCATCATTTCACACCGGAGATAGTCAGCCGAGTGGACTGTACGTGATGAACACTAAAAATGCTATAACTCACATACTAATAGTGCAACAGCTGCCAAATTTATACACGGGCCTTTTGAAGGTTATAGCTAACTAAAAAACATAGGGATTTAATACTAGTAGCGCCATTTATGCGTCAGCCTATGAACCTTTCAGCCACATGTTACTAATGGTTTGTTTGCAATTTTGTTCTTATCAGTGAATGTGAAAGTTTCCTTCCGCTTTTTTGGTTGATTCTGTAAGGATTTCACTGATCCACAAAATTTAATTTTTTGTCTGTTAAATTGATTAGAATGGCCGTTTGCTATGAAATATTTTACTCTAATTTCAAATTTGCATAGCATTAATTAATTAATTAATTAATTATTATTATTATTTTTTTTGTAACGGGTATGAATTTTTTTTTTTTTTTGTAATATGAAATTAAAAAGTTAATATTTTTAAATGGTTAGTTCCATTTAATTTATTTACATGTATTAATCTAAATAAAACTATAGTCTTTAACGATTTTCTACTGTATTTTGTTTGAGGAACATTCCTTTCTAGAGCAGGGGTCTCCAAACTACGACCCGCGGGCCAAATCCGTGTCATCAATCCGGCCCGCAATAGTGATTAGCTTATTGTTGCTGTAATAAGTTGGATAAAAAAACACAGAATGATAATAACTCGGTATTATTTACTTGCTAGGTAAAGCTTAATGACAAGCATAATACGCTGAAAATTTAACTTAAGCATAACAACTAACAAATAATTGAAATGAATTCCGCTAACATTATAAACTAGTGAACATCCCGCCGTACTCGGCGACTAGTCTAGAAATTATAGATAATGGCAGAAAAATTAAAACGGTTTTGGCATTTGGTACTTACTAAACAGTAAACAGTACGGCCCGAAGGCTGGAAAGTTTGGAGACCCCGGTTCTAGAGTATAGCAATAGTTTGAAAACTTTATTTTGATTCCAATTATAGTAGGAGGGATAGTAGAATCACTCATGGAATTGTTCTTGGAATAATCTTGGTGCCATAGTAGTTCACTATGTTCGTCGCTCAAATAGCCGAGATTTTCAGGAAAGAAGTCCAAGTGTGAATTCGGAAAATATATTTTTAGGGACATGTTACATCCCAGAGCTTTATAATTCTGAAGGAGTTCTGGAATTATTTTCACGACCAATTCAATTACGACCTTTTTAAGAAGACTTCCATGCAGATATTCCTCATAAATTTTTTCCTTTAAGTCGAAAGATCAGATCTACAGGGTCAGTGAGATAGGATGGTATTTCTTCTAGAAAATGTCTTGTGGGTCCACAACCACACCCTCTTTTACTTTAGCAACACTTATCCTAGGAAATTTGTTCTTTAAGTACAGGAAACCTGAAAATACAGTTTTATCCATCGCCTTACCAAATTTTTCATTAATCTGAGTTAAATGTACTAAGGAGGAAGATATACGTGTCCAGAATGTACAAGTGATTGAGAAGTATCGTTTTTTTATCCAGGTATTCGTCCTCTTTTAAATCATTGCGTTTTTAACAAAATTCTTTTTTTCTATCTCTGCTGCCCCAGTAGCATAGAGAACGAAACAAACAAAAAACAAAAACAAAAAATTAGAATATAGTTGTTAAAGACTTATCTAAAATTCCAGGTATCAGACCTCTTCATTAATCCATTGCATTTTGAACAAAATCTTTTTTTGCTATCTTTGCTGTGCCACTAGCATTGAAAAAAAAAAAAAATTAGAATACAGTTGCTAGAGACTTATCTAAAGTTCCAGGTATCAGACCTCTTTTTAGGCCATTGCTTTTTTAACAAAATTCTTTCTTGCTATCTCTGCTGTCCCAATAGCATAAAAAACCAAACAAAAAAATTAGAATATAGTTGCTAGAGACTTATATATATAGAATATAGTTATAAAGTTCCATGTATCAGACCTCTTTTTAGGCCATTGCTTTTTTTAACAAAATTCTTTTTTGCTATCGCTGCTGTACCAGTAGCATAGAAAACAAAACAAAAAAAATTAGAATATAGTTGCAGGAGACTTATATAAAGTTCCAGGAATCGGACATCTTTTTAGGCCATCGCTTTTTTAAAAAAAATTATTTTTTGCTATCTCTGCTGTCTCAGCAGCATAGAAAAAAAAATAGAATATAGTTGCTAGAGACTTATATATATAGAATATAGTTATATAAAGTTCCATGTATCAGACCTCTTTTTAGGTCATTGCTTTTTTTAACAAAATTATTTTTTGCTATCTCTGCTGTCCCAGTAGCATAGAAAGCAAAACAAAACAAAATTAGAGTATAGTTGCTAGAGACTTATCTAAAGTTCCAAGTATCAGACCTCTTCGTAGGCCATTGATTTTTTTTAACCAAATTCTTTTTTGCTATCTCTGCTATCCCACTTGCATAGGAAACAAAAAAAAAAAAAAAATTAGAATATAGTTGCTAGAGACTTATATATTTAGAATATAGTTATATAAAGTTCCAGGTATCAGACCTCTTTTTAGGTCATTGCTTTTTTTAACAAAATTCTTTTTTGCTATCTCTGCTGTCCCAGTAGCATAGAAAAAAAAATAGAATATAGTTGCTAGAGACTTATATATATAGAATATAGTTATATAAAGTTCCATGTATCAGACCTCTTTTTATGCCATTGCTTTTTTTAACAAAATTCTTTTTTGCTTTCTCTGCTATCCCAGTAGCATAGAAAACAAAACAAAAAAAAATTAGAATATAATTGCTAGAGACTTATCTAAAGTTCCAGGTATCAGACCTCTTTTTAGGCCATTGCTTTTTTTTAACAAAATTCTTTTTTGCTATCTCTGCTGTCCCAGTAGCATAGAAAACAAAACAAAACAAAATTAGAGTATAGTTTCTAGAGACTTATACATATAGAATATAGTTATATAAAGTTCCATGTATCAGACCTCTTTTTAGGCTATTGCTTTTTTTTAAGAAAATTCTTTTTTTGCTATCTCTGCTATCCCAATAGCACAGAGAACAAAAAAAAAAAAAAATTAGAGTATAGTTGCTAGAGACTTATCTAAAGTTCCAGGTATCAGACCTCTTTTTAGGCCATTGCTTTTTTTTAACAAAATTCTTTTTTGTTACCTCTGCTGTCCCTGTAGCATAGAAAAAAAATTAGGATATAGTTGCTAGAGACTTATATATATAGAATATAGTTATATAAAGTTCCATGTATAAGACCTGTTTTTAGGCCATTGCTTTTTTAACAGAATTCTTTTTTTGCTATCTCTGCTGTCCCAGTAGCATAGAAAACAAAACAAAACAAAATTAGAGTATAGTAGCTAGAGGCTTATCTAAAGTTCCAGGTATCAGACTTCTTTTTAGGCCATTGCTTTTTTTAACAAAAGTCTTGTTTGCTATCTCTGCTGTCCCAGTAGCATAGAAAACAAAACAAAACAAAATTAGAGTATAGTTTCTAGAGACTTATCTAAAGTTCCAGGTATTAGACCTCTTTTTTAGGCCATTGCTTTTTTTAACAAAATTCTTTTTTACTATCTCTGCTGTCCCAGTAGCATAGAAAACAAAACAAAACAAAATTAGAGTATAGTTGCTAGAGGTTTATCTAAAGTTCCAGGTATCAGACTTCTTTTTAGGCCATTGCTTTTCTTAACAAAATTCTTTTTTGCTATCTCTGCTGTACCAGTAGCATAGAAAACAAAACAAAACAAAATTAGAGTATAGTTGCTAGAGGCTTATCTAAAGTTCCAGGTATCAGACTTCTTTTTAGGCCATTGCTTTTTTTAACAAAATTCTTTTTTGCTATCTCTGCTGTACCAGTAGCATAGAAAACAAAACAAAACAAAATTAGAGTATAGTTTCTAGAGATTTATCTAAAGTTCCAGTTATCACACATCTTTTTAGGCCATTGTTTTTCAACAAAGTCTTTTTTTTGCTATCTCTGCTATCCCAGTAGCATAGAAAAAAAAGAATTAGTTTCTAGAGACTTATCTTAAGTTCTATTCCTTTATACATTCCAAGAATGCTGTTGGTATCTTATCTTTCAAAACAAGATTTTCATGTGAGTGAATAAAAGTTTTCTCTTTTTCAATAAGAAGTAGTATGATTTTTAATCTGAATTTAGTGGAATCTTTAGGTAACTGCTATTACTTAGAAATATGATGGTCTCCTTATTCCCTGATTTACGAATCAACATTACAATACGCTAAATAGCTGGAAAATAAGCACTGGAGATCTTGTTCTTGTCACTGATAAAAATAAATTGTAATTCCCCTGTCAAAGAGATTTCAACCCTTTAATCTGGTAGCCAACAAGTCTGTTTATTCGGTGACAAGTTGTGATCCCGAACTATATCATTGAGTTCAGACAGATTGCAACAGTAGCATTTTTTTCACGGGAAGATTTTTGACATTTCATTCCCAGGAGAGAGGAATGTATGTTATTTGACAAGTATATAATAAAAACCTATCACTCAATTTTGATAACAGACAAGCAATATTACGGGTAGTTATATTGCAAGCAATTAGTGTTTTGTACTAATGAGAACAACCTATCACTCAAATCTGATAGCAGTTATTCGATAACATCTATAATGAGACTCAAATTAGCGAATGTCTATGCTATCTTCACAGGCCGAAACGACTACAGATTGAATATAAATTATACCATGAGTTGTTCCATCGTGATTGAAGATAGACCAACAGCTGATAAATGTCGACTTCAATGAGAAGTGAGGGTAGCTGACCACCTCCTCTTGATGGAGATTGTCTTAAAAGGAGATTTTTGGTTAAGAGGTGAGTGAGTTCTGCAACGAGTCGACCACAAATTTTTTCTTTCTTTTTTCTCTGAGGTGATTGAATAGACAGCAATTTCCGCCTGTTTTTCAAACTGAAGCTTAATTTTCATTTTTTGTAAATAGAGTTATGCGTTGTAGATTTTCGGAGTGCATTGGTCGCGCAGCGACCGTAAATCTCCGTCCTGGAAAAAATAGGGTTCTTGTCGATTGGTCTAAGCCCATGTAAATAGAGTTGTATATATATATATATATATATATATATATATAATATAGTGCTTGTAAATAAAAGTGTTCCATGAACCTGATAACAGCCCTGTTCTTGTAGCCGTTACAGGTCTAATATAGAACGAGACGTTACAATACTAAAGGTTCTGTAGACGTTCTACCAAGATGTGAGTCTTAAATGTTATATTTTCTGAACTAAATTGTAAATTTCATCGCCAGAGTTTCTGAATGCTACCTCCTGTCAATAATGCAGAGATAACAGTAGGTGGAGTGGCTCTAGAAGTGCCCCCCATAACATTGAAATAGCAATATTGGCACATGTCGCGACTTTCCGTTAAATGAAAAAATAATTAAGTTTGTTAGATTTGTTCTGACAAGTCTGGCGTGTATTTAATATCTTTATTGGTATCTATTATATGGTGCTGGCGAACACACTTCTTCTTTCTAACCACATTCGTTACATCAAACAAGACAATTCGCTATCTGAGAATTATATATTATATATATATATATAATATTGTAACTACTCTGCCTATTCTAGACCTATAATGGCTTCAAGAAGAGGGCCACTTTCAGGTTCATGGGAACATTTTTATTTTTATTTACAAACATGAAATATAAATATAGATCTCTATTTACATAAAAAAATTAAAACTAAATATAATTTTATTCACAAGTGTAGGTCACTCCAAGGTCGGAGAATTTCTGAGTTCTCGAGTCTACGACGAATCCATAGCACCTGGTCTGCGGCAGACCTTAATTATCACAGGCGTGATACAGGAAATCACAAGATGCTCACTTTGAAAGCAGGGTGAAACTCCGGCCTGTTCTCTCTCTCAAAAAAAAAAAAGAAAAACATCAATCTTTGCCGACTCGTCGCAGAACTCTCTTCTCCAAAAACCCTCCTTTAAGAAAATTCGTCAAGAGGAGGGGTTAGGTTCCCTTACTTCTTATTGGAGTAGACATTTTCTCTGCCCATGGTCTGTCCCCAATCACGATGCAACAACTCATGGTGTAGTCCATAATCCATCTGTAATTGTTTCGACCTATGAAAGTCGCACAGACACGCTAATCTCATTATCCATAACACTGAATATCTGCTATCAGATTTGAGAGACAGTTGCAGACAGTTGCAGTTGACTCTAATTGCATGTAATCACTGCTTATCTACTGTCCAATTTGAGTGATAGGTTATTATTATGTACATGTCAAAGAATATGCATTTCTTTCTGCTGGGAATGAAAAGTGGCTAGCGCTCTGGCGCTCGGTACCACAGGTTTCGGGTTCGAGTCCCGGCTGTGCCATGGATGTTTGTAGTGGTTCGGAATCCACTTTAAACTGTAGATCCCGGTCTGTTTAGCCTAACGTGTGCACAAGATGACCGTAGAGCGACTAACCAAACCTGGGAATGAAATGTTAGAACTGTTTCCTTTGGAAAAATGCTACAATATATTTAAATTTACAAAATGTATTGCCTGATGGGCAATTTTTGTGGTTATATTCCATTGTTAACTTAATAAAACACATAAGAAACAACTATAACTATCCATTTAACAAAATTACAGTCGTGTAAATGCGTGTTTTCTACTTTATTGCCTAAACCAGGGATGGGCAAACTTTTTCGGTCGCGGGCCAAAAATCGAAAACAGAAAAGTTTCTCGGGTCAAGATAAATTTTTCTAAAATTTTAAAAACAATATACAAGTATTACAATTTATATATGTTAATAAGATGAATGAAATTGCGATTTCATTTTTTAAAGTTCCTCACATTGAGGTTCGAAGTGAGATGTATTGATTCTAAGGAACGAGGTTAAATGCTCATGTGTCAGTCTACTTCCGAAATAATTCTTTCTAAGGTTCAGAGTTGAAAATTGTTGACATATTATAAGATGAAGCAAGCACAGCACTGATTCTCTGGGCGTGAGATATTAAATTTGGGAAACTTACTTTCGATAATGATTTGTAAAACTCAAACTTTGGCATAATTAGAAACCACTGCTTGAGATGATTGTTAGATTGCAACTCAATTATTTCAACCTGCAAATCTGACCTCACTGCTTCACAATTTACGTTAAACGACATGGTAAAAATATCCAATTTTGTTTGAATGTTTCCTTTGAAGAAAAGGAAGAAAAGAATAATATTTAATCAAAATAGAAAAGGAGATGATATATAATAATAATATATAATTTGTCTCGTACCGGCAAATTAAAATTCTATCCTCGGGCCGTAGTTTGCCCATCCCTGGCCTAAACCGTGCCTTTCAAGGAAATGTAAAGCGAGTGGTCATATCAATATTACACAACGTTCTTTTTTCTGCCTTACAGAATGTAGGGATAAATAAATACCCAGATGAAGCTGAATAGCTAGGTTCAGAATAGTAGGTCTATATGTTTGTTGAAAATCAAAACTAATGTAAGTCTAGGATTTTGTTCAATTTTTTAATTATGCAAAACTTAATTTATTTTAAAATTTTATTATTTTAATTATTTCAGTTTAATATACCCGACTCGTAGCTCAGTGGCAATGTGAGCCGTTGGTGAGCATTAGGGTTGAGGTACAATCCGCTGGCGGCTTTGTTATAGACACTGTTTCAAAATGGCATTTGGCCGTTTGGGATGTTCAGTATCTGGTCTCGTGAGTCGGACTACCTGCTGGGTGTTTTCTTCGTTTTCTTCCATGCAATAAACAAATATGGGGTAGTTTCTCCTAAATGTCCTCCAGTAAAGCCATCCTCCTACAGCGACACGGAGCCAACCCAGACTTCTACATACGGGTGCTCCATCACAATAGAAGCCGTCGCTTTTTTCTCTTCATTCATAAGTAGATTATTCACGGGATACCCGTCCCACACTGCAGGATACTGAGGATTAAAAAAATTAAAATAATAGTAGCGTTTTAATTTAAAACACATTTAAAAAAAAATTTTTAAGAATAAATTTATTTGTGAAAATAAATTTATTTTAAAACTTAAAAAGGCAAAGTGTGTTTACACATTTTTGTAACGATTTTGAAGGAAAAAATACACATGTGCACAAAGCTAAGCATTTTAATTTTTCTTTTGTTCACTCTGACTTTTTGTCAGACTCGACAAAATAGAAAATAAAATGATAAGCTTTGTGTTTGAAGTTTTGTTCAGTCTTTTGTTGAACTATATTGCATCGTGATTTTCATGATAAAAAAAGGTTTTTCTTAAATTGTAAAGGCTGATTTAGTTCCATTCTTAAATCACAATCTTAGTTCCATTCTTATATCACACAGTACATCCAATGCAGTTTATAAAGAGCTGGTTTAAAAAGTGGAAATGCATAATAAATAATCCATAGGAGACAATGCACAGACTCAAGGGTATGTACTTAAATGAAATAGCGTCAATTCTGGTATCTTTTTTTCATTTTTTTCCAAATATTTTTTTATTTTTACCAGTAGCACTTGAACATACAAATTCAAAAACGTCGGAAAAGCCCTCACAGCACATACACATGGAATTAAGCAAAAACAGCATGTAAGATCAGAATGCAAAACTAAAGAAAAAAATGTCAAAAGTCAACAAAAATTACCAGTCCGGAGATCTTGAAGTTTCTCTCTTGGCTGCTAGTATCTGTCATATAAATGTCCGAGTGTCTAGCGCTCTGGGATTCCGTGCCACATGTTTTAGGTTCGAGTCCCGGTGGTACCATGGATGTTTGTAGTGTTCCGAAATCCCCTTTAAGCCATAGTTCCCTGTCTCATATGATTGTAGAGCGTCACGGAGCCCAGCCAGATTTCTACCTACGGGTGTTTCATCACAACAGAAGCTGCCCTCTTTTCCATCAACCATAAGTCCGTACGGGTTCGTGGACTTGGTCTAGATGTCTACCCAGTGGGATAAGAAACAACAACAACATATAAATGTCCAGACACCTCAGGGTATTCTTTATATTATTTTCTCTCCAAATATAGAGCAATATATTTACAAGTATAACTGGTAGCCTTATACTGATAGAATTATCCAGCAATTATAAAATAAGTATTTATAATAGAGATACATTACGATGAATCTTAAAGCATTGAAATTTGAATAAGAGCGATGTAATTGGAGAATCGGAAGAAACGTCAGACTGTGTGATGGGAAGATATGGATTAGGTTTGTCGCTTTACAGTCATTTTGTGCACACTTTAGGTTAACTAGACCGGGACCTACAGTTTAACGGGGATTCTGAACCACTCACTAACATCCGTGTCACCGCCAGGATTCTAACCTGATACGTGTGGTACCAATGGCCAGAGCGCTAGCCAATTAGCTATCAGATCACTGTGGAGATACGGAGGAAGTCTTATAGATTTGGTTTGGTTAGTCGTTCTACAGTCACTTTATGCTATTAGACCGGCACTTATAGTTAAAAAAGATTTCGAACCACTCACAAACATCCATGTCACCGCCAGGATTCGAACCTGAAGTCTTAAAGAAGGTAGGAAGAAGGAAGTTTTATAAAATTTTAATATTATAAGAATAATCCAGATATTGAATAATATAAAAATTATCCAATAACTATTAATAACCATTTGAGTTTAATAATCATTTAAATAACGCAAATCATGTTCAATTATTTATTTGTTTTACGAAGAAGTTGTTTTATGCATGAAGTACAAAATAAACGATTTCATTTAATAGGAATTTTTGACCACTATATTTTGCATCCTTTTGTTTAACATAGAATTTCATTATTGTTTTGGCCTTTTATTCCTGTAACAATACTTATTTTCATGCATCAAAATAACATAACAGTGATATCTCTGAATTACGACGTGTCGTAAACCGAATAATCACCTTGTCCGTTTGTTTTATAGACCGATTCCCCGCTAATGACTCTGCAATTCATTAGGACTGAATGTAATGAGGTATCACTTTGAAAACTGCAGAAACCCGGTTCGCAGCTGCGGTGTCCATTAGGGATCAGTCTCAATCTGCTCCAGTTACATTGGTTATATTAATAAGTATTTCTAATAGAAATACACATGATGAATCTTAAAGTATTGAAATTTGAACAAGAGTGATTTAATTGGAAAATCGGAAAAAACGCCAGGCTGTGTGATGAGAAGATATGGAATTGGTTTGACTTTCTACGGTCATTTTTCTACGACTCCGAACCGCTAACAAACATCCGTGCCACCGCCAAGATTCGAACTTGCCTGTGGTATCAATGGGCAGAGAGCTAGCCAATTGGCCATTACGCAACTGGGGAGATATGGAGAAAGTATTATAAAGTTGGTTTGGTTTGCCGCTCTACGGTCATTTCGTGTTAACTTTGAGCTAATTAGACCTGTTACTAAGTTTAAAGTTAATTCCGAACCTCTAATAAATATCCATGCACCTCCAGGAATCTAACCTAAAGCACCAAAGGCCAGAACACTAGCCAATTGGCCATAAAGCCGCTGGGGAAATATGGAGGAAGTCTTATAGATTTGGTTTGGTTTGCCGCTCTACAGTCATTATGTACTCATTTTGAGCTAATTAGACCGGGACCTACAGTTTAAAGTGAATTCCGAACCACTAACAAACATCCATGCCACCACCAGGATTCGAACCTGAAGGAAGGAAGTTTTATAGATCCTTACATACTATAAGAATAATCGGGATATAGAATACTATAAGAATTATCCAGTAACCATTAATAACGATTTAAGTTTAATAATCATTTAAATAACGCAAATCAATTTTGATTATTTTGTTTTATGTATCAAGTACAAAATAAACGATTTTATTTAATAGGAATATTTTTACCATTTTTTTTAATATTTTGCATTCTTTTGTTTAACATAGAATTTCATTATTATTTTCCCTTTTTAACCCAGTAACAATATTCTACTCCTGATTTGTTTGATGTTTTAATTCATTTTCATGCATCTAAGTACGTTAAGTAAGTACTAAGTACTAAATAAGTTTCATGCATCTAAGTATGTCACCGCCAGGATTCGAACCTGAAGTCTTATAGAAGGAAGGAAGAAGGAAGTTTTATAAATCTTTACATACTATAAGAATAATCCAGATATTGGATAATACAAAAATTATCCAATAACCATTAACAACCATTTAAATTTAATAATCATTCAAATAACGCAAATCATGTTCAATTATTTATTTGTTTTACGACGAAGTTGTTTTATGCATGCTGTACAAAATAAACGATTTCATTTATTAGGAACTTTTGACTGCTATATTTTGCATCCTTTTGTTTAACATAGAATTTCATTATTGTTTTGGCCTTTTATTCCTGTAACAATACTTATTTTCATGCATCAAAATAACATAACAGTGATATCTCTGAATTACGACGTGTCGTAAACCGAATAATCACCTTGTCCGTTTGTTTTATAGACCGATTCCCCGCTAATGACTCTGCAATTCATTAGGACTGAATGTAATGAGGTATCACTTTGAAAACTGCAGAAACCCGATTCGCAGCTGCGGTGTCCAGTCGCCGTGGATGCGAGACAACTTTCGAAATCAGTGCCGGTGTCCATTGGGGACCCGTCCAAAATCTAGTCCAGTCATCTTGGTATCGTTGGAGGGCGCACTTTGCAATCAGCAGACGACCCCCACCTATCACCTCGCGGCGCGTTGTATTTAATTGGACGATCACACGCCGGGTAGGTAAACATATCGCTTCCCATCACACAGTCTGACGTTTCTTCCGAATCTCTCAAAGTAAGTCGCTCTTGTTCAAATTTCAATGCTTTTTAAGATTCATCGTCATGCACCTCTATTAGAAATGCTTATATTGTTTAAGGATGGAAATATGATGTATTTGCTGTGTTTTTGTAGTACATTTTTATGATTTTTGGATAATGGCTTTAATAAATCTTCTATTTTAGTATATTTGAATAATTTATAAGAAAGAAGCGCTATTCTATAATGACATCCAATATCGAACTCATTACGTTAGTTGTCTTCCAAACCTCATTACATGAACTCATTACGACTTGTATATCACAATAACGTGATGAATTGATGGCAAATGACAAGTATAATGTCATATAACGGCATGTACAATGTCATATCTGTTGAATATATACAATTTTTTTTTTATCTTTAGTTTGTTGCGGATATATTGATATGCCTCTAGTAAATTCCCATTAGCATAACTTATAAGGAAACACAAACAAAAAAATGAATATATATATATATATATATATATTAGTTATACTAAATTGGAAAGATATATAAGTATAATTATGTTTGGTACCTATATATAAATTTTTTATATGATTCGTGCAAGGATGATATATTCATATAATTTTAAAAATCTTTCAAATTATTAACATACATAGTATTTAAAATTACTAAAAAATATATTCTATGAAAATATGAATGATTGAATCAAATTTCAAATTCAGTGCGCATTTCCAAGTAAGTGGCTCTTGTTCAAATTTCAATGCTTTTAAGATTCCTCGTTATGCATCTCTATTAGAAATACTTATTTGTTATACTGCTTAAGGATTTGAATCTAAAATATTTGCTGTTTACATAATACTTTTTCATATGTTCTGTATATTCATGCATTTCGATAGATGGTTTCATGTATTTCAATGGATGGATAATGACTTTAATAAATCTTCTAATTAATATATTTGAATTTAAGATTCATCGTAATCTCAATTAGAAATACTCATATCATTTTAGGATTGAAATGTGACGTATTTACTATGATTTTATAATACATTTTCATATATTTCGTGTATTCATGCATTTCGATAGATGTTGTCATATATTTCAATACACGGATGGTGACTTCAATAAATCTTCTAATTAATATATTTGAATGTTCTATAAGAAAGAAACATATGCAATCAAAGTTTCTATGATAGCATCAAATGTCAGGATTTGTTTCCCTTTCCTTGGAAGTCAAGTATTAATATTATTATACAATAATATTTATTTAATATATATATATATATATATATTAAATAAATATTATTTATGCATATATATATATTATACATTATATCAGAAAATATGACGTATATTACAAGACTTCAAATAACGTGTTGTGTTCGATACTTGACTTCCAAATCAAGGTAAACAAATCCTAGTGTTTGATGCTATCATAGAAACTTTCATGGAATATGCTACTTTCTTATAGATTATTCAAATATATATATATATATATGTATACTTTTTTTGTATCTTTAGTTTCTAGAGCATATATTGATACGATTCTGATAAATATTTCCAATTAGCATAATCTATGAGAAATCACATACACACAGACAGTCGAGCACATATATATACATATGTTATATTAAATTGGAAAGATATATATATATATATATAATGTATCATATGCGTCTCTATTAGAAATACTTATATTGTTTAAAGAGGGAAATTGGATATATTTGCTGTGTTTTTATAGTACATTTTTTATGATGATAAATGATTTTTGATGATAGATGGATAATGGCTTTAATAGATCTTCTAATTTAATACATGAATAATCTATAAGAAAGATGTATATTCTATGATTGCATCAAATGTCAGGATTTGTTTCCCTTCCTTTGGAAGTCAAATATCAAATTTATTAGCCTATTTAAAGTCTTGTACATTACAAGATTTCAAATAACGTAATGAGTTAATGGTAAATGACATGTATAAAGTCCTATAACGACATGTACAATGTCATATCTGTAGAGTATATATATTTTTTTTAACTTTAGTTTATAGAGGATATATTGATACGGCTCTTATAAGTATTTCCAATTAATACAACTTATCAGGACCCACAAACAAATAAAAATCAAACAAAAAACCCCACTATATATATATATATATATATATATATCATCCGTCAAAACTAAATTGGAAAGATATATATTTATTATTATATATGTTATGATTGCTTCATATATATATATATATATATATTTGATTCGTGCATGGATATATTGATACAATTTTAAAAACTTTTCAATTAACATACTCATAAATAATAAAGATTATATTTTATGAAAAATTGTATGATTGCATGATTTATATGTGTTGAATTGAAAGGATCTTATCTGCAGCAAAATAAATATATAATTTGAAATTTTTATGTATCTGCCATACTTGATGCATACATATAAAATACTCATATTTGCTGTATATATATATATAATATAAGTTAATATACCACTAAACTTATGTATATCTTTTTATATGATTCGTGCATGGATGATATATGGATACAATTTTAAAAACCTTTCTAAATAACATATAAATAATAATTTTTTTTTTGTTATTTCTAATGGCAGATTATGAACAATTACAGCAAAAAAAAAAAAAAAAAAAAGGACAACGAAAAAAAAACCAGATAAAACAACAAACCATGCTGTAAAAGAGTTCATCAATCTAACAATAATGCCAAGTTGCAGATCTTTTAGCCACTAAAAAGTGTTACCAGGTGCATCACGGGGAGGTAGATCTTCAATAATAAAAATTATATTCTATGAAAATTTGCATGATTATATCAAACTGCAAAAGGGTTTTTCCTTTATTAAAATTGAGCTGCAAATTAAATATATAATTTAAAATTTTATACATATTTGCCATATTTAGTGCATACATTTTTTTATGCATAATAACAATAAGTTATGTTTGCTGCATGCATGTAATTTTTTTAATTATTTGTATATGGATGATATATCGATACAATTTTAATAATCCTTCTAATTAGCATATAAATAATAAAAATTATATTCTATGAAAATTTATATGATTGTATCAAATTTCAAAAGGATTTTTTCTTTTAAAATTGTGCAGCTAAGTAAATATATAATTTGGTATTTTATATGCATCTGCCATATTTGGTGCATACATATAATATTTTTTTATGTCTATATATAATATACGTAATTCTAATTAACATACTCATAATTACTTAAAAATATATTCTATGAAAATTTGTATCATTGTATCAAATATCAAAATGATTAATTAAATAAGGGGCAATTAATAAGGTTAATTAATTAATAATGGGCAATTAAATATATAATTTGGAATTTTATATGCATCTGCCATATTCGGTGCATACATATATTTTTTTACGTTTCGTGTATAGATAATAGATAGATAGACTCTAATAAGTTGTATAACATGCTGGTATAATCTATAAAAAAATGCATAGGCATTAAAATTTTCTATAATTGTATCAAATTTCAGTATTTTCATCTTGTGAAAACTATGCACCCAAATAATAATAATAAAGATTAAGGTATTGTATACTATTGATAGAAGAACTCATACGAACCTTACGAAGGATATACTATTGTTTTCGTAAAGAAATTTTTTTCGTAATTAAAAATCCTTATTTTTAAAACATATTGATTGAATTGCTCTTGTTAAATATCTTCAGCTTATAGATTTGAAATTTTTATAAATTTATAATATTTCACGAAAAGTGAGTTGAGTTTAATTAAACATTTAAATATCTTAAAATGACAACACCGATGAAACATGACTTGAGAGTGATAGGAAATGATGAATTTACTTGTAGGATTTTATTAAATTTGAGATACGTTTAATAATTTCAGTAATGGGTAACAAATTTTAACTAATAAAATTGGAATTTTTTTGAATTGGAATTTTTTTAAAAAATTATGATAGATAATATCAGTAATTTTAATTATTATGAAGAATTCTTAGAAAACATTATGTATATATCTGTTAATATTTGAATTAATAATAATTGAATAATAATATATGAATTATTAATAATTTGAATTAGTTAACATAATTAATTCAAATTCAAGTAATAATGTAATAATTAAATTAGAATTAATTATAATTTAACTTAATAATAATTTTGTTTAATAAAAATAATAATTTTGTTATACAAACATTTATGCAAAGCAAAATATATCAAATAAATCTAATAAAAGTATAAAGAATACTAAAGCATAGGGGAAAAAAAAGCGATTGTAAAATAAATATTATCTGTCCTTTAATGCTACACATAATATCAACATCAACATTAATATCAGCAACATTACACAATCAATGTAACATAATAACAATATCAACACATGTCAATACATAATTCAACATATTAGAACCATATGTGATTTTAATTAATAAGTAGTATGAAAGAAAATTAAATTAAATTACTTTTAATATATTTTTTAAATCTTATATTTATTCTAACTTTTATGAAATAATTTTTATAATTATGCATGATATTTATCAAAATAATAATTAAAATTTTTTTATAAGTTAAAAGCTTAGCTACTAATGAAAAAGAAAATCCTTCTCACCAACGTTGAGAGCTCGACTCAGGTTCGTGCTCAGATTATGTGCTCAGGTTCAAATCTGACCTATATATATATATATATAATCTGGCAAGATTTTGATCATGATACGGCTGCCAAAACAGTGTATATCCTACAGGAAGTTTCCAGCATTTTCAACATGCTTGGTGGTATAGACAACTTCTATGCACAATTAAAAAACGCTAATTCACCTTTTGAAAAATTTCAAATCATCGCTAAATGTTTTAAATTAAATATTTAATTGCTTTTCCAAATTTTAATTGTACCATGCTTTCTTCGATTTTTCCGTTTCTTTTTTCACAAATGTCTAATGTTTCTTTTTATTTTTTTGCCGTGTGGACATGACCAATGCTCACTGCCTTCTTTTTTATAGTAATGTACTGTTTTTCCAATGTCTTTTACTGTAACAGATTAGGAGTTTTTCAGGCCCTACATGGCCATGGTACTCCGTGAACCAGAATGATGATATATATATATATATATATATATACCCTTTAAACAGTAGGTCCCGGTCTAACATGCCTGTAGAGCGTTGGGCCTAGGGTTGACCACCCTATCCTGTAAAAAAAGAAAACATCTCATATCTCGGTATCTACCAATAGGCAGGCGTGACTTGGCCACCATGAGGCTGTTGCGCAACTGAAGAAGGTTACACATATATTATAATCATCCATCCTGATGTTGCAGTCCCTGTCCTCAGAAACGAGGAGACTCGATAACTCGATAGAGATTGTGGCAATGTAAGTAAAACGTTTAACGTTAATAGCCAGGATGCCTGAGGGAAGTTTTCCAAGTTTTCTCCTATATGTTAGTCAAATACTAGCCAGATGCCCTTAAAATATCTGAAAGGAAATAACATCTGAGCTGTTTGTGGCATAAATATAAGTAAAACTTGCGGGCCAAGAATCTTCAACAAAACAACAACAACAAAAGCCTTCAGTCACTTTTTTATATATAATATTTAATATTGTCATTCGTTACGACGCTTTTTAATAAATGTCGTTTTAATTTAAATATAGTTCAAATAGAAATTCATTCCGCAATTAAAATTTAATTCAGTATGGTTCATGAAATCATGGCATATTATAATAAGGAAAAATCATCTGAAATATGAAAATTAGTTATTTTTTATTAATCAAAATTTTCAAATATGTTAAATAATTTTCTTTAAATGCGAATTTATCATTACTATTTGAACTGAACTTCATTGCTACTGAATTTATCATACTCTAGTATTTTCGATTTAAACATTAGAATTCAATTTGAGTTATAAAGAAGGTACAAAAAAAAAGAAAATTTACTTTTAAAAAGTAAAACCGGAGATTTTCTATCGAAAACTTAGCTCGCCAGACAAGGACACTGCGAAATCTAATGGATAGATGATGCAAAAATGCCTGAAAAATTGAATAAGATAATAAAATATTTAATATATATGTTTCTCTTAGAATAGTAAAAAGAGATATTTAGGTAGCCGGTTATTATAATCATTTCTCTAATAATAATAATATTCTTCTTCTTCTTCTTCTTCTTCTTATTATTATTATTAATAAAATAAAATAAAATAAAAAATTGACGCCCTGATGACCATATAGCTAGCGCTCTGGCTTTTGGTACCACAGGCTTCAGGTTCGAATCCTGGTGGGGGCATGGATGTTTGTTAGTGATTCGGAATCCACTTTAAACTGTAGGTCTCAGTCTGTTCAGTCTTCGTGTGCTCAAGATGACTGTAGAGCTTCAAATCAAACCAAGCCTTAAGAAAAAAACTATCATCACAATGAGTAATTAATGAACTTTAAGCTCTGTCAAAGTGGAGTTCCTTTTGTAGAGAACATTTGTGAATATAGATGGCGCAGGTACTGGTGACTTCAGATTGCGTTTTTGTTTTGAACTGTCAGTTGGATTCTAGCGAGCTCAAGCTCGTATGTACACAGCAACATCAAAATGCAAATAAAACTTCGCTTTTATCTCTAAAGAAAGGATCCATCTCTTGTTTGGATAATATTTTCCTATTAACCTTAAGGGTAATTTCGCGTCCCTTTTATAGCTTTTATATTTGTAGTTCAAATTGTAGTAGCATTATTTATTCACTAATAATTAAAAGAATTAGGAAATGAAAATTTAAATCTAAAGAACTTGGTGATGTAATATATTATTCATTATTTTGTCGGAAATATAGAAAATTTTTGTATTTATTCAAAACGTAATGAATTACACATACAGTTTTTGGTACTTACGTATTAACGCTACCTTGGCTACAGTTGCGCCAATAAAGAGCAATCTTGTTGTTCGCACGCGTATGCAGTTATCTTTTGAACGCCAACCGCAGCTACAGATTTGGCTGTTTTTAAAATTCTGCTTCACTCAAACCAGTTGTGTTTTCTAAGTCCCACATGATAAGCACACTGACTGAAATTGCATTTCCAAAACTTACGTTTACCAAAATAAAGTTTCATGTCATGGGAATTGGGACATTTTTGTTTTTTTGGTAAAATATTTCGCTCCTGAAAAAATAAAATTGCATCTTGTTCTGTTTCTGACAAATCCCAAATACGCATTTTCGTAGCACTAAAAAAAAGGCGTCAAAAATCAGCAAATCTGTAGCTGTTAGATTGGCGACACTTAAAAACCGCCAAATCTGTAGCCAAGGTAGCGTTAATACGTAAGTACCCATTTTTTTAAAGGACCCTAAACGAAGCTTTTAAAACTGAGCTTCTAAACAATCACAATTGTGATCCTGAGTAAATTTCTTTATATATCCATCTTGGTCGGTCCAGAATTGTCTGGTTGTAATCTAAATGCCTCGCCAATAATTAGATGCGAAAATCTGATAAGCCATATTTAAAATGAATCGGAAAATATGAGGAGCCTGAAACGAATCATGGAACAAGAATAAAATAATATCGATTCATTAATTCAGCAAAAAAACATTTGCCATACCAAAACAACTATTAATAACAACTCCAGAATTTATGATATACTTCTATTTACATCTTAAATTTCATTTTCTTACCTATATAAACTAATTTAGTTTTTATTTAAATAAAACTCTGATCCTAAACATCAATTTATTATCATCACAACGGCTGTGATTAGAGAAGGAATGAATCTCAAGAAATAGTGAACAAATCTAATGATACAATCCAAGAAATAAGAGACGGAACGAATCCCAAGAAATACTTAATGAACAAATCTATGAAACAATCCAATAAGTGGGAAGAGGACGGAACGGATCCCAAGAAATAATGACCGCTTCTAATGAAACAATCCAAGAAATAAGAGACGGAACGAATCCCAAGAAATACTTAATGAACAAATCTATGAAACAATCCAATAAGTTGGAAGAGGACGGAACGGATACCAAGAAATACTTAATGAACAAATCTATGAAACAATCCAATAAGTTGGAAGAGGACGGAACGGATCCCAAGAAATAATGAACGCTTCTAATGAAACAATCCAAGAAATAAGAGACGGAACGAATCTCAAGAAATACTTAATGAACAAATCTATGAAACAATCCAATAAGTTGGAAGAGGACGGAACGGATCCCAAGAAATAATGAACGCATCTAATGAAACAATCCAAGAAATAAGAGACGGAACGAATCCCAAGAAATACTTAATGAACAAATCTATGAAACAATCCAATAAGTTGGAAGAGGACGGAACGGATCCCCTTAATGAACAAATCTATGAAACAATCGAATAATGGAAGAGGACGGAAATCCCAAGAAATAATGAACGCCTCTAATGAAACAATCCAAGAAATAAGAGACGGAACGAATCCCAAGAAATACTTAATGAACAAATATGAAACAATCAAATAAGTTGGAAGAGGACGGAACGGATCCCAAGAAATACTTAATGAAGTTGAAACAATCCAATAACTTGAAAGAGGACGGAACAGATCCCAAGAAATAATGAACGCTTCTAATGAAACAATCCAAGAAATAAGAGACGGAACGAATCTCAAGAAATACTTAATGAACAAATCTATGAAACAATCCAATAAGTTGGAAGAGGACGGAACGGATCCCAAGAAATAATGAACGCATCTAATGAAACAATCCAAGAAATAAGAGACGGAACGAATCCCAAGAAATATTTAATGAACAAATCTATGAAACAATCCAATAAGTTGGAAGAGGACGGAATGGATCCCAAGAAATAATGAACGCATCTAATGAAACAATTCAAGAAATAAGAGACGGAACGAATCTCAAGAAATAAGAGATGGAACGAATTCCAAGAAATAATGAACAAATCTAATGAACACAATCTAATATGACCGAAGAAGACCGACATTTCTTGGGATTCTTTCCGTCTCTTATTTCTTGAAGAAAATCAGGTGATGTTTAGATAAGATAAATATAGAGGATTTTCATGAAATACGCGTGGATTTTTTATGCTCCATATTCGTGTGTTTCAGTTATTGAAAAATCCGCTATGATAAAATCAGACTTCATTAATAAAAAGCAGAAAATCAAATTTTCCTACTTTAATGATGTCAAGAATTGCTTTAATTGTATTTACTATCTTCTTTAGACTGTTAAAAGAAAATTCAGTGCTGTTTAGAGTTGATAAATATAGCGAATTTTCTTGAAATACACGTGGGGATCTACCGCGTGGAGATCCGCTATCATGAAATCAAGCTTCCTCAATGAAAATCAAATTATTCTAATCTAATGATGTTAAAAAATGATTTCACTGTACGTGGTTATCTTCTTTATACTGATAAAAGAAAGTCTAATGATGTCTCTTCTTCATTGACGCAACAGCCCCATGGTGGTGCCAGGTCATCTTGCCTATCGCAGATTTTGAGATAGGAGATGTTTTCTTTTACGGGGTATTATTGTCAGCACTACGCCCAACCGTTGTATTAGACCAGGACTTATGGTTTACGAACCACTACAAACATCCATTGTGCTGCCGGGACTCGAACCCTGGGGCACCGAGCGGCAGAGCACTAGCCACTTGGCCATCAGACCCCTGCAATATTTAGATTTGATAAATATAGTGGATTTTCGTGAAATATGCGTGGGTTTTTTTATGCTGATTCAACTGATTGTATGCAGATTTATTATGCTGTTTTAAACTGATGATTTGATTTGATAAATATAGGGTTTTTTTATGCTCCATATAGATGAAATCAAGTTGTTTAACTTTATTGTGTCAGTTATCTGGCTCTTTCATTTCTTGAAAGCCAAGAACACGATTAGGATGAAGATGCAACTTTTTTAATGTTTTTGTGTGGCCATATAATACCCTTGATTTTGACTCTAAATTTCTCACACTCCTTTGTTGATGTCTGTAGCGTTTTATTCCGGACTTCTATTTAATCAAGATTCAAAACAGAAAGCCATACTTTTTTGTTGTCAACGCTTCTAAATTCTTGAAATCGGGTTACCGATCAAAAATTCCTTGTCTTGCCCGGTTCTCGAACATTTGGAAAATCTTTTTTAAAGGCTTCAACAGCTTCCTCTCTATAGTTCGCGAAGTACTGGTCAATCAGAAAAATTCGTTGCTCTTGGGAAAACCCTTAACTCTTAAGCTTAAGGGAAAACCCTTATCTCTTAAGCTTAAGGGAAAACCCTTATCTCTTAAAGCTTAACAGCTCAAATAGCAATTAAAATTTCAAAGGAGATGTTGCTGTCGCAACATAGTAGCGCCATTTATTGAAACAAATTGCCATTAAGGTCTGTTTTAGAATTTTTGCAGTTTTGGAAGGTTTTTTTTCTAATGCATCTGCCAAACACTTAGACAGTTGTCTTTGATGTCTTAAAGCAAGCGCCGCACCAACGTTACTCACTTAGCACTACCCAGGAGGGGCGTGTAGCTTGAAGATAAGCTACGGACGCGGAGTAACAATACCCCCGCAACGCTCTATGATCCTGTTAGACCGGGACATACGATTTAAAGTGGATTCCTAACCCCTACAAGCATCCATGACATCGTCGGGACTCGAACTAGAAACCTGTGGTACCGAACGCCAGAGCAACGCCATCCATGACACTCGGCCATCAGGTTCAATTAAAATAATATAAAAAATTATACATGCATAAATTTTTATGGGTGGCCTGATGGATAATTTGCTAGCGCTCTGGCCATTGGTATCACAGGCTTCTGGTTCGAATCCTAGCGGTGCCATGGATGTTTGTGAGGGGTTCGGAATCCACGTTAAGCTGCAGGTCTCAGTCTAATTAGCCCAAAGTGAGCAATAAATGACAGTAGAAATCAAATCAAATGATTTTATGATTTGTCCCATTATGAAATGGAACATAACCGCTACTTTTTTATATTCATCACAGTTTTCTGAAAAGATCATGTTTTTTACTCGTGATAAATTTAATTATTTGCTCAAATTTACCTATTTTTTGCTATTGTTTTGTTTTTATTAGCTTTTTATTTACCTAAGGAAGATTTATTTGTAGTGGATAAAGTATTTCGCGAGATCTCAATACATAAATAAAATAAAATTCTCCCTTTTCCCCTGATAATGAAAAATGCAGTCTATTCATTTATTACTGCCTTCTGTTCATGTAGAATCAACTATATCAAATGATTCGATTTTTTTATACATGTTTTTTATTCGTGATCAAGAATTAATCATTTTATGAAAGTAAAATAACTATGTACTTAATTTTTTGTACTATGACAAACTTCATATTCACCTTATGTATGCCCCTAGCAGTCCGCTATCAAGTTGCAATAGGAAGGGATATCCGTTACACTCCAGGAATTTCAGATGTGATGTTCTCGCTATTACGTGTCGTTTGGGAAGAAATTTAGAAATTTTGTACACACTGCTAAAATTGCAACCGAGCCTTAATGTTTATGAAAGCAACGACAGTAAGGCATGCCACCAGTGGTTTCGAATTTGAGAAATTTTAATCACAAGCTGTTTATGTTTTTTGTTGTACTCCGATGAATCTCTTGTTTCACTTTTGTCTGCTATGAACATGCCGGAGCGAGACCGTCGACTGTTTGGATGATGCCCGATACTTACGATACTTACTGGAAATGAATAAGTTTCGCTTAAGGTAAACTTTTATATTCAATTTGCAATATAGAATATTGCGGATCTTCCTAAAATCTTTTTAGTGTGATGAGTATTTATGCGGGAGTTTCTAGTATGATGGAGAGAACTGATTGCCCGAGTTTCCAGAGTCAAATCGCCATGGATCCTACTGCTGATTTGATTCTGCTGCTTGCAATTCGCGTAAGCTCTTACAAGATTTGGCTACTTTCAAGAAAAATTTTCCAACCATGCAGCATGTTTTTCTACGGGGAACGGTCCTCTTAAGGACCATTTGCAAGTACCAGTTCCAGCGCTGCCGCTGAAGCTATGTTAACGGAACCTCCCCCTGCTCTCTGATGCCGATCACTGCACCGCCATCACTGCGGCTCGCGCCCAACTCAAAGACAAGGAGAAGGCTGTGGACTTGATCCAACAAATTCTACAGAATCAAAACATCCTGATTGACGGAGGTGTCATTCAGCGGACTGCCCTTAAACCCACCATGGATGGACTAAAAACAGCGGAAGCAGCCCTAGCTGAGGCAACCAAACGGGTAAGTGAGCTTGGATTATGTCCACTTACTAACTGCGCTAGGCACAGTAATGCGCAGGTAAAGTTAAGCTCAAGAGCAAGATTAGTTCTAAAACTAAAAAGCCTAAAAGACCCGCTGCGGCTGCTCCTAGTGACGGCTTTCTTAAACCGCCTAAAAGGCATACTGCTCGCATTAGTGTTGAAACTAATATCACTAATCCCATTGCTACTACTAACAATTTTGAGCAACTATCTGATGTTGAGATTGAAGATGACAATCCTGCTGACATGCCTGTAGCTGCCGAGCCTAAACTGCCGCCCATCATGGTGCGGTTCACTGACTTAAATTGCACGTTGCTGAAATCCAGCACTCTGCATAAGGATGATGTTCGTATCCAAGCTTGCCGGTGAGCAGCTGAAGATTTTCCCGGCCAACACGGATGTTCATCGTGCTGTCACCCGCTTTCTTACGGAGAAGCAGCTAGAATTTTTTGTTATAACACCAAAAAATCAACGCCCGCTGAAAGCGGTGCTTAAAGGTCTGCATGTCACCCACTCCTCTGAAGAAATAGCGGCAGGACTCTCTGAACTCGGTCTCTTGATAGACCAAGTCAGACAGTTAACAAACTTGAAGACTAAAGGCCCCCATCCCGGTGTGGCAACTCACATATCGCAAGGGCCCGGAGAACGTCAAGCTCTTCGAAGTCAACCGGCTACTCCAGTACTCGGTCCGAGTAGAGAAGTTTAATCGTCGCCCAGGAGCCTCACAGTGCTTTTCTTGCAATCTCTTTCACCATTCATCCAAGAATTGCAACTATAAGAAGAGGTGTTTAAAATGCGGAGGTGAGCATCACCTAAAAGACTGCCATATCAAGGAGAGGATCGAAAACCCCACCTGTATCAACTGCCACCAGATGGGGCACCTTGCCGCTTGGAGAGGTTGCCCGATGTTTCCAAAGCCCCGCCTACCACCCAATCAGGGCCATGCGCCAACAAGACCCGCCTTCACCAGCCGGCAAGTCTCGGAGGGCGTATCCTACGCAAGTTTCTTGCAAAGGTACACCCAGGATCTCTCACGCTGCGCCGTTGGTCACAAACCATCTGCCTCAAAATATCAACGATGACAATACTGATCTCACTGCGGACTCTGCCACTAAGGCAATGTATGTTCTAAAGAAATTGTTAATCTCTTTAACACGTTTGGAGGGCTTGACAATATTTACTCACAATTTAAAAATGCTACTAACCCCTTTGAAAAATGCAGCTTCTTTTAAATTCATTAAGTAATTGCGCTTGTTGCTTCTTATTTAATTATTTTTTAATTGCGCCTTTCTTTTATTTACTCTGCGTTTTGTTTACTCTCTTCTTTTTGTACTAACAATGGACATAATCATGCTCACTGCTTTTGTTTGTATTCATGTTTTTTGTTTCCAATGAACTTTATTCCTCAAGATTAGGAGTCTTAAGGCCATACACGGCCAAGGTACTCCGTGCGTTGAATGATGATGATGATGTATGAACATGCCACCAATGGGCGATGAGGGGAGAATATTGCTTTCGGGAAGAACTTTTAGAGGTAAAAAAACTCGAAAGCCTTACAGCAAGCACTATGGCTATTAGTGCGAGGCACTTTGTCACAACCACCATCCAGTGTCCTTTTCTGAAGCAGTGATTGCAATGGATACTGTCAGCAGATTAGCACCTTAGGCCTCATACGTACTAATTGCACATTGTGTCATTAATCGACCTGTGCGAGACACTTTGTAGCAACCACTATCCACAAACTCATTTCTGAAGCAGTGATTGCAATGGATACCGTCAGCGGATTAGCACCTTAGGCCTCATATGTACTAATTGCACATTGTACCATGAGTCGATCTGTGCGAGACACTTTGTCACAACCACAATCCAGTCTTTATTTCTGAAGCAGTGATTGCAATGGATACCGTCAGCGGATTAGCACCTTAAGCCTCATATGTACTAATTGCACATTGTGCCATGAGTCGATCTGTGTGGAACGTTTTGTCACAACCACAATCCAGTCTTTATTTCTGAAGTAGTGATTGCAATGGATACTGTCAGCGGATTCGTACTTTAAGCCTCATACGTACTAATTGCACATTGTGTTATGAGTCGATCTGTGTGAGGCACTTTGCCACAACCACTGTCCAGTTTCCATTTCTGAAGCAGTGATTGCAATAGATACTGCTAGCGGATTCGTACCTTAGGCCTCATACGGACTAATTGCACATTGCACCACCAGTCGATCTGTGCGAGATACTTTGTAGCAACCACCATACACAAACTCATTTCTGAAGCAGTGATTGCAATGGATACTGTCAGCGGATTAGCCCCTTAGGCCTCACTGTGCCATGAGTCGATCTGTAATTACACTGTGCCTGAAGAAGTGAGTGGATCTGCTAGCGGATTCGGACTTTAAGCCTCGTACGCACTAACCACAATCCAGTCCAGTCTTTATTTCTGAAGCAGTGATTGCAATGGATACTGTCGGTGGATTTGTAGCTTAGGCCTCTTAAGCACTAATTGCATATTGTGCCACGAGTCGATTAGCTCAGCCTGTTACACTGTTCAGAAAATGTATTGTACTCGTATATGGTTCTGTGTTCCATTCTTTTGTGTCGTACTCTCTTTAAATATCTTTCAATAGCATTCCATTTAAAATTGCTACTAAGTTTTCCACATTAAATCAAACTTATTTATTAATTCTGCCACTTATAAAATATGAACGTTTTGCAATCCCACTATTGAAATTTTGTGGATCATTTAACATCAAAATAAACTAATCTGTAGAATTATTTAGAATTCTTTAAGGGGGGGCTTTTTTTTCTCAATGCAATTTTTAAATTAGTTTCTATAATGAATACAAATCAGAAGAGAGATCTTATAAAATGCTAAACAATGATCAAGGATCAAAACAAGGCTCTTTCTTTCATATTAGTAAATTAATATGGGGCCTGATGGCCGAGTGACTAGCGCTATGACTCGATGCCACAGGTTGCGAGTTCAGGCAGGGCCATGAGTGTTTGTAGTGGTTCGAAATCCCCCTTAAACCATAGGTCCCGGTCTAATACGAAGGTAACTCTGAAATTTTTGAGACAATGGCAGGCGACTAACGCAGGGAAAAAAATATTTTTTAAATTTGTAAATTTGAACTCTTTTATGGCCGCAAACGATCATTTGTGGCAACAATTGCAATTTAGCTGTCGAAGAATAGTTTTGGGAGAAAGGAAAATGGAACTGACGCGAGAGCATTATCGCGCCATGAATTTCTACGATTTTAAAGTGGGGTTAAATCAAAAGAATAACTTCAACGTCTACAACTAGCATATGGAGACGAAATTACATCTCGTGCTACTGTATTTAGATGGTTTACATAATTTCTTAGGGGTCGAAGTTCTCTGCTGAATCAAGAACACACAGGAAAGACCTTCATCAGCTGTAGTTAAAGAAAATGTGTCGGCCATACGAAAAATGTTAGTCGATGATAATCGCTGCTCTTACCAAATGATACAAAAGAAACTTAACATTGGATCCGCAGTTATACATAGAATTATTCATGAAGAACTGCATATGAAAAAATTAGTTTGTCGTTGGGTCCCCCATAATTTAACAGAACACCAAAAAACAGAGCGTGTCAGAATCTGAAAAAACCCCATAAAATTACGTAACGATGGTGGACACCGCCTTATTTCTAAAATCAAAACTGGTGATGAAACTTGCATACCATTTTTTGACGTTCCAACACGACAAGAAAGTAAAATATGGGTCTTTGAAGGTGACCCCAAACCAACAATGGTGAAAAGACAACGAGCAATGACAAAAGTAATGTACGCCGTTTTCTTCAGAAGTACGGGACTGGTCAAAGCCATCAAGCTGGAGGGACAGAAGACAGTTACAGCTAACTGGTACACCACTAAGTGTCTTCCGTCTAATTCTAATTCTTCTAGAAGTGAATGTAAGGGGACTCATGCTTCACCATGATGATCCATCATGATAATGCATCATTTCTTAAGCAAAAATACATCAAAGTGATAGAACATCCACCCTATTTCCCTGATCTTGCTATGTGTGACTTTTGGCTTTTTTTTAATCTCGAGAAAAATTTACGTGGTCGCCATTTTCATTCCGAAGATGAGATTGATGAGGCTATAAAAGCATATTTTTCATCAATTCCACGAATTGAAGGGCGTGAAGCATTTAATCTTTGGAAATATCGTCTGCCAAAGTGCATTGATGTTGAACAGGACTACTTTGAACACTCTTAAATTTTGGTAAGTTAAACTTGTACCATTTAGTATTCGTATCTCAAAAATTTCAGAGTGACCCTCGTATGACTGTTGGGTGTACGGCTGACAACCTTCCCTGTATAAAAAATAATAAAAATAAATAAATAAAAACATCTCATGTTTCGAAATCTTCCACTAGTCCGACAGCCTTGGACTACCACGTGACTGTTGCGAAGAAATTAATATAAATCTATTCTAATAATAAGATTTTGATGAATCTTTAAGAATTTAAATAGTTGCATTTTCAAAATAGCAGTGTATATTTTAATAAATTACTGCATTTTCATCTGTTTTACAAGCCAAATTAAATTAAAATTCGAGGCAGTGAGGTAAAACTTTTATGAAATGCATATTAATTTGAAGTGAAATAATAATAATATGAGAAAACATTATGATAATATTAACAGGATAAAACAGTTACAGGGATAATAACTTCAGTTGGAGTTGTTCATTGGTTTATTAATACTGTCTTTCTTCTTCTTCACTGGCGCAACATCCGCATGGCTGGTCAAGGTCGTATGCCTACTGGCAGGTTTCGAGATAGAAGATGTTTTTTTACGGGTAAGGTTGTCAACCCTACGCCCAACGTTCTACAATCGTACACAGTACAACACAGAGCAACAAAGTCGTACACAGTATAACATGCAGGGAAGGGGGCCTGATGGCCGAGTGCCTAGCGCTCTGGTTCTTAGTACCACAGGTATCGGGTTCGAATCCCTGTGGTACCATGGATGTTTGCAGTAGTTCGGAATCCCCTTTAAGCCATAGGTTCCGGTCTATATGACCTTAGAGCGTCACAGAGTCCAGTCAGACTTCTTCTCACCCACATTTTTCCCAAACTGTAAAGGGGCAACTCAGCTCTAGTCACAATGATGTGGTGTGGTGTAGTAGTATTCATATTACTTAGTGACCTATGGTTTAAAGTTAATTCTGAACCACTATGAACATCTATGGCACAGCAGGGACTCGAACCCGAAGTCTGTGGCACTGAGCGCTAGTCCGTCAGCTAACAGACCCAAATGCTGCCATTAGTAAAATGTTAATTATATTCTTTACTTTAAACAAACATTAAACAAATTATTTAACAATTTCTTTATTTTAAACGAAAATTTTGTTTTATAGTACCATAAATTAAATGGTTTCATATACTTTAACATGGGTGTAACATTTTCCCAATTTTCTTTTCTAGCAAACTTGTTTTTACATCAATGTATATATTAATTATATAGTATCTTAATTTAAATTTATTCATTCTATATCTTATTGCATTCATGTAATTTATTATTTAATGCAATATTTTTAGTTGAATATTTTTGTATTTGTTTTACCTAACTAACCCACCGGCACTACAGTCCATGTTGGACTATTTCTATCTGCCTATTGGCAGATTTCGAGACAGATGCTTTCTTTTTATGGGGTAGGTTTGTCAGCCCTATACCCAATTCTCTACAGTATTAGACCGGCACCTACGATTTAAAGTGGTTTCCCAACCCCTGCAAACATCCATGGTACAGCGGGGACTCGAACCTGAAACTTGTGGCATCGAGAACAAGAGTGGTTATTTTACAATCTCACCTTTTATAACCAATTAGACACTACGTAGCGCTAGACACAGATCTGAAATGTGGTGTATAAAAAGTAAAATCTAATTATCTAATCTATCTATATCTAAATATCAAATTAGAAAAAGGTTATTTTATTAAAGAATAATCAATCAGTTAATTTAAGTGATTCAAATATTTTTTCTATCTTAAAATGCTATAAAAAATTATAATGTTTGTTTTGTTTGTCGTTCTACGGTCATCTTCTGCACATGAGGGCTTAACAGACCGGGACCAACGGCTTAAAGTGGATTCCAAACCACTACAAACATCAATGGCACCGCCAGGACTCGAACCCGAAACCTGTGGTACCGAGCGCCAGAGTGCTAGCTACTCGGCCATTCAGGCCCCAAATTTTACAAAGATATTTTTGTTTTGTCGCTCTACGGTCATCTTGTGCATACTTTAGACTTAACAGACCGGGAGCTACAATTTAAAGTGATTCCGAACCACTAACAAAACATCCATGCTACCACCAGGATTTGAACCTGAAGTACCAGACCAGACTAGACCAGAGCCACCAGGCCGCTAAATTATAATAGAGTGATAAATCAAGAACTGTTTCGCCAACAAAGTGGTATCATGGAATGAAACGAAACATCATTCGAAAAAATAACACAAATCCGAGACTACATAGGCGATAAAATTTAAAACAGAATCTCAAGAAAGTTATGGAATATATGAAGTTCAAAATTAGTTAAAAAAAATAATTCGATCAGCCAGGTCGTAGTGGTAAGGAAGTAATTCTTCATTAGAATCCAGAATTGAAAATATCTAATTTTATTGCTAGAAATATGATGGAATGTTTTTATAGTGTTATATTTTTTAACGAAATCCAATACAGAAATCAAATTCTGCTAATGAAATCAAGTACTGCTAAGGAAATCGGGCTAATGAAATCAACTACCACTAATGAAATCGTGCTAAAAAAATCAAATACTGCTAATGAAATCAAGTACTGTTAATGAAATCGTGCTAATGAAATCAAATACTGCTAATGAAATCGTGCTAAAGAAATCAAATACTGCTAATGAAATCGTGCTAAAGAAATCAAATACTGCTAATGAAATCTTTCTAATGAAATCAAGTACTGTTAATGAAATCGCGCTAACGAAATCAAATATTGTTAATGAAATCGTGCTAGTGAAATCAAATATTGCTAATGAAATCTTTTTAATGAAATCAAATACTGCTAATGAAATCTTTTTAATGAAATCAAATACTGCTAATGAAATCTGTTTAATGAAATCAAATTCTGCGTCTAATGTTCGATTATAATTGCTTTACAATTGTAAATATTCTTAAAAATGTTTCATCAGCCATAATATTTGAATTTGGTGGAGCATGTTTGACAAGAATTTGAAAACAGAATTGCTGAACAAAACGAACTAAACCGCATCGAAGCAGTGTCTAAAACTTGAAAACATTAAATTTGAGACAAAACAGTCCAAACAACAAAAAAAAACCACGAAAATATTTATGGATATTCAATCAAGTATTAAAAATTGTTGAAAAAACAATTGAAAAATTTTATCGAATTTAGTTGTTTTTATCCGAAAACTTTTTGGAGTAATTTTCTTTCATTTTTTAGTATTCTTGTATTTAAAACGTATTTATTTTAAATAATTAAAACAAAATATAAATACAATTAAAAAAAAATCTATTCTAGCTTAATTGATTCAAAGAAATATATTTTCAAAATTTTGTTAAAATATTTTTTAATTAATTTATTTAATAATTTATATATAATGGAATTTTTAATAAAAAATTCCATTATATATTTTTTTTATAAAATAATTTTATAATTTATATTAATAAAACTTTGTTTTTTATTTTATTTAATAATTTATTTAAAAAAAACATTAAATAAAATATATTTTTTATTTTAATTTAATTTTTTTTTATTAAAAAATTTGCATATATTTTTATATTTATATTTATAATTTTTATTTAATAATTTGTATATAATGGAACGTCTATGTTAAATCTTTAGGGAGGCACCTATATGTAGTGTATAGGTTTCTACATATAGGTGCCTCATCTATAACATATGCTATAAACATATAGCATTCGTTATATTCTTCTCGAATCCTATAAGTTGAATTTGCTGTACCAAATAATTTAAAATAATCTGTATGAATATTTTTCTAATTTTACGATTATTTTGATACAAACCTCTATTTTTTAAATGAAGTTGTAGATTTTTAGGGATATAAATATTTATATTAAAGAATTTATTACTTGGAAACAGCGAGGTATCAACACAGAACTAACATGATTTTAAAAAATTTGAAAAAAGAAGAACTTTTAACCCTCACTTTTAAAAATCAGATTGCAAAAATAATCTAACATAATGTAACCATAATTATAAAGAAAGAATAATTGTTTTTGTTTTTTTTGTTGCACATTGAAAAAAAGTCGATTTTTATAGTTTCAAGATTAGGATCAAATTCTAATGTGTTACCCTAGCAACAGAATTAATTCCATTTTTTTTTCCAATTTAAGTATATATATGTATGTTTTTATATGAAGTTTAATTTTAAGTTAAGGCATCTGCATGTAAGTCTCTATGTGAAAATATAGCATTTATTATATTCGCCTTGTATCCTATACTACTGTGTCCAAAAAGTGAGACCCATTTTCAATTTTAAATTCCCGGGGGACTTATGGAATTTCAATTCTTTAGGTTACTGGTACTGTCCTTGACATCTGCGGGAAATGTGACGTCAAAATATTCATTACTGTTTGAGTTACGCTTGGCTTTGTGAAACGCTAAAACTGATTCCGGCGATTTTTGAAATGTCTGAATGAATTGAGCAAAGAATTTGCATTCAATTTTGTTTGCGGAAACGTGTAGAATGTTGCAGAAGGCATTCGGTGAACAGTCTTATATCGGAAAGAAATGTTTACAAGCGGTATAAACAGTTCAAAGAAGGCAGAGACCGCGTGTAAGACGAAGAGGCCTCTGGTTGACCTTCCACCTCAACCGACGAAGCTAACCTCAAAATAATTAAAGATTTGGTGCTTGCAAACCGTCGATTTACAATTAGAGACCTTGCTGATGATGTTGGAATTTTAAAAGGATCGGTCATTTCCATTTTGGGCCTCAAACGCGTCAAATCTGGATTGGCACCGAAAACACTGAATGTGCCAGTTCATACTGCATTGATTCTTCGTGACTTTTTCTCCAAAAATGAAACCCATATCGTTCCACAACCACCGTATTCACACCGTTCGACTTCTGGCTATTCCCTAAACTCAAAAGACCATTCTGGGGACACCGTTTTGAGTCGATTGAAGAGATTCAATGTGAATCGCAGCGTGCGTTGAAGGCCATCTATGACTTTTTAGCATCCATTGAGAATTTGAAAAAAAGTTGGCATGAGTGCATTGTGTCCGGATTGTACTTTGAAGGCGATAAAATAAATTTGGTAGAATAAATAAAGAGTTTTTGAAAAAAAAAAAATACTTGGTCTTGCTTTTTGGGCACAGTAGTAAGTTTAATTTGCTGTTAAAAATAGTTTAAAAAATTCTGTATAAATATTTTTCCAATTTTATGATTATTTTGATACAAACTTATACTTTTTTAAAATCAAGTTGTACATTTTTAAGAACATAAATGTTTATATTAAAGAATTTATTAATTGAAAACAGTGATACATCAACACAAAACGAAAATTATTTAAAGTTTTAAAAAAGAAAAACCTGCACACCACTTTTGAAAACCAGTTTGAAAAAAAATAAATAACATATTTTTATCAAATCGGTAGTTAACTAATTAATGACATCACCTGCAATATGCTTTATTTTATTATATTATACTATATATAATACTATATATTTACATAGAAGCTTACATAGTATTACGTATTACTGCGTAATTTAAAATTGAATTTACTTTTTAAAAAAACTTACTAAAAAAAAAAAAAAAATTTACAAATTATAATGTGTTACTATGGTAACACATTATAATTTGATCGTAATCTTGAAACTATAAAAATCTACTTTTTTTTCAATGTGCAACAAAAAAAACTATTATTATTTAATTATAATTATGTTTACACTTGATATGTAAGATAAAATATGTAATGCAATATGTAATATATATACACTTAACGTATAATAATGTATAATATCCCTAGAATCTTTTAATGGCAAATAAAAAGTGGCAATCCCTCACAAACATAAATTCAATTCAAAAACTTCCAAATGCAAGAATATTTAGAAGTTAATACTACTGTGTCCAAAAAGTAAGACCGATGTTCAATTTAAAATTCCCGGGGCTTATGGAATTTCAATTTTTTTTTCCCTTTTTTAGGTTGCTGGCACTGTCCTTGACATCTGTGTGAAATTTGACGTCAAAATATTCATTAGTGTTTGAGTTACGCTTGGCTTTGTGAGATGCTAAAACTGATTCCGACGATTTTTGAAATGCCTGAATTAATTGAACAAAGATCATGCATTAAATTTTGTTTGCGGAAACGTATAGAATGTTGCAGAAGACATTCGGTGAGCATTCCTATATCGGAAAGAAATGTTTAGAAGTGGTATAAACAGTTAAAAAAAAGCAGAGAACGTGTTGAAGACGAAGAGCCCTCTAAGAGACGAAATAAATTTGGAAGAATAAATAAAGGGTTTTTGAAAAAAATAAATAATTGGTCTTACTTTTTGGGCACAATAGTAGACCAAACAAATGTTTTTACTCTTAAGTTTAAGGCATAAATATAGTAAATAGGCATAAAGGATATTTCCGAAAGATGTTTAATAAAATAAAACAGATTGACACCCCATTTTCCAGACAGGAAAAAATCTGAAACATTAATTCAGACACAACAGAATGTCTAATGCATTTATGGTATTATAGAAAATCGGGCGTCAAAGGCAATATGTTTAAAGAAAAAGGTAAAATCAGCACAAACAGGATCTCAGTCTTACAAAACAACATCAAATTGTACATGCCAACTTTTTAGAGTATAAAACAAATGAAACAATCCTAATGGATAACCAATAAGAAAAAAAAATAGAAATACTCTATTGTTTTTGTTTGCATTGTACTTTCAACGGTACATAGAAAGGGAAAAAGATTTGTTGGAGTCTCTGATTAGTGTGAAATTAATTGAAATAGATTGAAACCATTTGATTTTTTAAATTTCCTTATAGAATCAGTTTTTTCCAATGCATTATTTCAGAATTTTTTTTTACTAGGATCAAAAATATGGATTATTACAATAATGATTTATAAGTTTTTATCCTGGTCTGTTTTGTTTATTATCTTAATTATTATTATTATTAGAATCAGAACTATAAACTTCTGATATTTCAGCAGAGGTTTCGAGTTCTGCGTTAGTTTATCGCTCTGCGGTCATTGTGTACACACTTTGGCTAATTAGACCGGGACATACAATTTAAGGGGGATTCAGAAACACTAACAAACATCTATGCCATCTATACAAATTTACTTTAAAAAAAAAAATTTTAACCGGCTGGCTGGTATATATCTTACGCATAAAATTTAGAATTTAACATAAGAAAAAAACTCTTAATAAAAAACTATAGAATTCCAAACGATTTTCTTTTCTTGAAAAATCTCATTTTCAGTTTGAAATAAAATTATCTTAGGTTTGGTTTAGTTTGACGCTCTACGGCCATTTTTTGCACACTTTGGGCTAATTAGACCAGGACCTACAATTTAACATGGATTCCTTACCACTAACAAACATCCATGCCACCGTCAGGATTCGAATCTAAAGCCTGTAGTACCAAAGGCTAAAACTTTTTTAGGATCAATTGAAAGAGAAACGTAGCTCTTAGCTACGAAACAGCCATAAGCTTACTGTACTAGATTATTGAAAGCGTTGCCTTTGGTCTAAGCCCATTGAGTTGCTATGCCTTATTTTTTTAATCTAAATAAAAAGGAGAATAGAAGCATAAATCAATATATGCAAAAGGGAAAAATAGGAAATTTTAATTAATACATTGGAAAATAAAAAAAAAGTAGACGAGAAGATGATTTAGTCTTCCAACAAGTTTAGCTTGCTGTCTGCCACTTCAGAAAAAGAACGTTAGGGAAAGTACAATAATTGAGGATATTGAGAACAGATTTAGTCGCTTTCTATTCTCAAATAGAGTAATGTCATAAATTGGTGCATAGGGGATCGAATTACAGAGTGACCAGTGAAAGGTATAGAGTCATAAAGTTTTTTAGAGGTATTAAAGAGGAATTGCCTAATGTTGGAAAGTCAATTTTTTAATCGTTCGAAGAACTGCATTTTTAAGTCTTTGAATAATTTCCAAATTTGATTTGGTTGCTGAGCCCCAAACCGAAGATGTGTTTGTGATCGTGGGACGCATATAATAAACATGAACAGAAGAGTTATAGTGTTTTTTTAGATTATTAACATGCGTACGATAAGTGAGAGATTTATCAAGAGTACCACCTAATTATTTAATTTGACCAGTTGACAGTGTCATTAAAAATGGTGATGTTAGTATAAGTTACATTGCTTTTGTGCGTAAAGAGAATAGCTTCAGTTTTGTTAGTGCTTAAAAGCAATTTTCCATTTAGTAAGCCAGTTTTCAAGAGAAGAGATGTAATTTTGCAGTAAATGGGTTATGTAATAAGAATTTTTATTTAGTAGTGCAGTATCGTCAGTATAGAGAGTAATTTTGACATCATCATATTTAGGAATGTAATTAATAAAGATATTGTAAAGAAAATATCCTAATAGAGGGCCATGTGAGACTCCTGCTTTAATATCTCTAATTTTACAGTCAGATTTGTTGACAATAATGACACATTTTCTGTTAGTAAGATAGCAGTGAAGGCCTGAATGGCCAAGTGGCTGGCGCTCGGTACCACAGGTTTCGGTTTCGAGTCCCGGCGGTGCCATGGATGTTTGTAGTGGTTCGGAATTCACTTTCTAATAGGATCGTAGAGCGTTGCGGGGGCATTGTTACTCCGCGTCCGTGGCTTATTTTCAAGTTACACGCGCCCCCTGGGTAATGCAAAGTGAGTACGTCTGTGCAGCATCTTGCCTTAAGGCATCCAAGCTGTCTGTGTTTGCCAGCTGCATTAGAAAGAAAAAAAAAAGATAGCAGTGAACAGTTTTGGTATTAAACAGAGGAAGGTTAAAAGCGATAAGCTTATGAATGAGACCATCAATCTATACTCAGTCGAATGTTTTGGCCACATCAAAGAAAATTGCAGCAATTTCGAATTTTATTGCAAAACTCTGAAAAATAGTTATTGTAAAATTTGATGAATAGTAGAGAGTTTGTCAGTGAATCCGAATTGTTTAGTAATCATAAATTTGTTTTTTTTTATCATGTGTAAACATGATGTTGTCCCGATTAGGGGTCCGTGACGTTATCCGAAAATGAGGGATCAAATAAAATTCCATTGCAAATTTTGGCGAAAAATAGTACTTTGGGCCCCTTAATTCTTGAAAAGATTCATGAATAACGTTAGTCTTAAGGAATTTTCTGAAGAATTTGACTTCTGTTTAAAGTGTCTTTTAGTATGGTTTTGAATCACTTTTCATGTTTTGGCTTGGGATTTTAAACATTTGTATTTCTAATGGCTATAAGTACTCGTAGTGCGTTGATCAATTTCTTCTTCTTGAAGATTTATATTTATCACTTTTGGCATTTTCCGGTGCATATTGAGCTGTATAAGGGTTCTTATTGTATTTGGAATACTTCATTTTTCATTTATGCCTAGAATTTCCAAATTTTGATATATTCCTTCAGGTATTGTATGTGATAACGTTTCTTGTAGTATTTGGAATACTTCCTTCTTTATTTGCGACGACATTTATCTTACATTTGTATATTCTTTGAGAGATTCTGGAACAATTCATTCTTCATGAAGTTCTTGATCTATTCACCATTGCTATATTCATATGACTATTTGAATTTGGCCACTCTTGTAGTAATCCAATCAATTGCTTCATATATCTCGCGCATTATTAAACATTTGCGTATTCCTGAGTTTATTCATCCGTTCTCGAATGTTCACACATGATAAGTTGAAATTTGCCAAACAGATTTTAGCATTTTTTTTCACATATTTTTTAATGTAATTAAAAATAGAATTTTCAGCAATTTTGCTAAGAGATGAGAGTAAGGAAAATGATCGACAGCTATTGGGCTTGGTGGAATCTTTACCAGGCTAAAACTGCCTTAGCTTTCATCAGAAGAACATTTAATACAATTTTACATAAATTTTTCTTCTGAATTAATTTTTTTACTAAATTATTAGTAAAAAGTTAATATAAACTGTCTATAGAATGATGATAAATACTCCGTCTTGTTAATAATTTACTATAAACATAGTTATACTTAAAAAAATAATAAAATTTTTTATTTCCATTTTGTGGATAATTTTTAATTATGAAATCATAAATATAATTTAAGAATAATTAACTTTTTTGTTGCACGTTAATTTCTATCTTGTTGAAAAACAATAGATTTTTATAATTTCAAGATTACAATCAAGTTCTAATGTGTTACCATAGCATTAATTCTAATACTTTATTTATATTTAAAGAATAATAAATTTTTTTATTGCCCATTGAAAATAAAATAGATTTTTATGATTTTAAGATCACGATGCGTACCTAACTAATGTGTTAGCATAGCAATATGCGTTACCTAACTAATGTGTTACCATAGCAACATAATTCTTTCTTTCTTTTTTTTACAATAGTGTGTTACCATAGGGACAATTGTGTTACGAGGATTAATTTCATTTATCGTATATCAGTGGGTTTCATGTTTATATATTTAACTCACTTAATAGCTATGAAGGAGAAAATTCCATTCCGGCAGGACTTTTAGGGGTATATGCAAGAGAAAAACAAAAAATTTGTTAATAATTTGTTATAAACATAGTTTTAATTAAAAAAATAATTAATTTTTTAATTTCTATTTTATGTATAGTTTTTAATTATAAAAACATAATTATAATTAAAGAACAATTATTTTTCTTTGTTGCAGATTGAAAGAAAAAATAGATTTTTATAGTTACAAGATTACGATCAAATTCTAATGTGTTACCATAGCAACATAATTAATTCTAATTTTTTTTTGTACTAGTGTGTTACAGCTTTTTGCAATTGTGTTACGAGGATTAATTTATTTTATTGTATATCAGTGGGTTTCATGTTTATATTTTTAGCTCATTTAAGAGAAATGAAGGGAGAACATATCATTCCGGAAAGACATTTAGGGGTAGCTGCTCCGCATTTATGAATCATATGTGAGAGAAAAACGGAAAGTTTGTTAATAATTTTCTATAAACATAGTTATAATTAAAAAAATAATTAAATTTTTAATTTCTATCTTGTGGATAGTTTTTAATTATAAACATATAATTATAATTAAAGAAAAATTAATTTTTTTTTGCTATACATTGAAAAAATGCATTTTTATAGTTTCAAGATTACTATCAAATTCTGATGTGTTACCATAGCACCATAATTAATTCTAATTTTTTTTGCAATAGTCTGTATAATAGTGTGTTACCACTTTTTACAATTGTGTTACCAGGATTAATTTAATTTATCGTATAGCAGTGAATTTTATGTTTATATTTTTAGCTCGTTTAAGAGCGATGAATAGAGAACACTCCATTCCGGAAGGACTTTTAGGGGCAGCTGCTCCGCATTTATGAATCATATGTGAGAGAACATATGATTCATACATTCACGTTTTTAACTCATTTAAGAGAGATGAAGGGAGAATATTCCATTTCGGGGGGACTTTTAGGGGCAGCTTCTCCGCATTTATGATTCATACGTGACAGAAAAAAGGAAAGTTTGTTAATAGCTTGCAGTAAACATAGTTATAATTAAAAAAATAATTACATTTTTAATTATAAAAACATAATTATAATTAAAGAATAATTTTTTTTTTTGTTGGACATTAAAACAAAATATATATATTTGTATACTTTCAAGGTTACGATCAAATTCTAATGTGTTACCATAGCAACAGATTTAATTCTAATTCTTTTTGCAACAGTATCATAGTGTTTTGCCACTTTTTGCAATTACGTTAAGATTAATTAAAAAAGATTAATTTATTTATTTAAGATTTTTTTTTTCAAAATTAAATTAATTTATCATATATATTCGTGGGTTTCATGTTTATATTTTTAGCTCATTTAATAGCAATGAAGGAAGAACATTCCCTTCCGGGAGAACTTTTAGGGGTAACTACTCGCATTTGTGAATCATATAAGAAAGAAAAACGGAAAATTTGTTAATAATTTGCTATAAACATAGTTATAATTAAAAAGAAATAAATTTTTAATTTCCGTCTAGTGGATAATTTTTAATTATAAAAATATGATTATAATTAAAGAATATTTACTTATTTTGTTGCACATTAAAAAAAAAATTATAGTTCCAAGATTACGATCAAATTCTAATGTGCTACCATAGAAACATAATTAATTCTAATTTTTTTTAACATAGTGTACCATAGCGTGTTACCAGGATTAATTTCATTTATCGTATATCAGTGGGTTTAATGTTTATATTTTTATCTCATTTAAGAGCAATGAAGGGAGAATATTCCCTTCAGGGGAATTTTAAGAGATTAGTTATATTGATTTTAAATTTTTTAAATTGATTTAAAAGATTTTTGATTAAAAATTTTTTGATTTTAAAAGTTTTCGAAATGTTCACAAAAATAAAGTCACGTGGAGGTTTTTTTGCGGCGGAGGGGATTAAACAGAACTCTTCCTACCTGGGCACAGATAATCTAGACTGATAATAATTTGGAATCACTGTATTTATTTTATGAATCTTGTTTTGAATCATTGTATTCAATTTGTGAATCTGGTTTTGAATCATTGTATTCATTTTGTGAATCTGGATTTGAATCATTGTATTCATTTTGTGAATCTGGTTTTGAATCATTGATTCAAAACTAGATTTTCAAAATAAATACAATGCATTTATTTTATAAATCTTGTTTCGAATCATTATAACAGTTTTGTTCATTAACCGTATTAATATTGAAATTACCATTCAACGTTTATAATCACATTTTATATTATCTAAACGTTAGTATAAGATAGATAAAACTTAGTTAATATTTATCTTATATTAACTGAAAAATGTAGAATATTATACAAAGCATTTTTTTCTGGGCCCAGCTGTCAACAGTTATTTAATTTTATGATGTCGAAAGCGTTTAAACAAATTTAATCAAAATGTTTAAAAAGCATAATCTCTAATAAATATAAATTTCTGCAAAGAAATATATGTCTTACGCTAACTCTTAATAAAGCAAACCTAGCCTTAATATGTAGGATAAAAAGTTTGTAATATAAAGTATCAATTGCCATAACAATTTTGAGATTTAAAAAAAAGCACAAAAGTTAGTATCGGATATAATACTGAAAATCTAAAAAGATTTGTTACATGAACCTATGATATTGCCCGATTCGTGGCTCAGTGTCAATGAAGGCAATTGGTCAGCATTAGGATGGAGGTTCAATCCGCTGCGGCTTTGTTGTAGACACTGTTTTAAAAAACGAAGAGGCTGATGTTCAGAATCTTGCCTCGTTCATCGGCTACCTGGCGGGAGTTTTTCCGGCTTTTCACCACTGTGCTCCATCACAACCGAAGTTGCCCCTCTTTTCGCGAGGGATACGACTACAACATTTGATATATGATTGACTTCAAGCCAAAATTACATTGAAAATAAATAATTGATAAAAATAAAAAATACAAACAAATTATGTATAGTACATTTTTAAACACATTTAAAAAAAATAAAAAATTATACTGGGCTTAATATTATATTATAAGACATGGAATGTAGATGTAGAATATCGAAATACATAGAAAAACTATATGCTAAATAGCCTAATTTTGACATTATTGATATAAACTTACGGATTTATACTGCTCGCAAGTTAACTGGAAGAAATAAATCCTGCGTAAGGAAAAAAATTTGAATTACGAATGTCGTTTCTATAACGTAAATAACAATAACGTTAATATAATGAATAAGTAATGGGCAATAACGTTTCCTCTTGGAACTATACATAAGTCAATATATCAACCATCCAAAGAGATACCTGTCCATACATATACATAAAATCCATTAAATCTATCTCTTTGATGGATGGGATAATACCAAGTTTCCGGATTCTGTGCACCAACAGTCTTCTTGAGTGACTGCAAACAAAATTAGGACTCATCAATAAAGGGTAGAGACTTCCGATGATTTGCATTCCAATTGACAGGTGTACGTGGCCAATTGAATATATCCTTTCGAAGGAGTATTGCAAGCATCCCACATAATGCTTGCTTCGCGCATTTAATTTGGATATCAGTGGCATGGTCCAATGGCTACTACAATAGTATATTTGAGGAGGGTTGATGTAATGATTCTGCGTCCTTGTAGCTAACTGAAAGGCCGATATTTCGGCACTTGAAGCACTTATCTTTTCTCGACACTAACCTGAGGAAGACTTTATCATCTGCCTTTTCATAGATATCGCTGCAATTATAGCAAGTGTTTCGGTTTCTACCACACCAACAATTTTCTTGAGTCACTTTGCAAACGAAATTCGGACTCATCAATAAAGAATAAAGACTTGCATTCCAAGTGACACGTGTGAATGACCAATTAAATATATCATTTCGATGGCATGTGGTAAGCATTCCACTTAATGCCTGCTTCGAAAAACATTTTTTTGTTTTGCAGAATTGATATGAATGCCAGTCTTCCAATGGCTACTGCAAGAGGAGATCTGAGATGGGTTGATGTAAATATTCTAGTTAGCTGAAAATACCGATAATTCGGCACTTGCAGTTATTGGGTTTTCTCGACTCTAACTTCTGGAAGTTGATACTATTCTTAGAAATGTATTTCCCAATCTATGAATTATAAAAAAGAATCCAATTCGACTATATTGCTAGATAGTATTGTCTCTGGACTGCTTCACTGAACGGCTAATTCCTCAGATTATCGAAGAGAAGTAAAACTATATCGAATATATGATTATCTTGAAATTTTACTACGAAGTTTCTATTTGCATTAAAAGTAAATCATTTTTAAGTCTATTTATTTTTGTTACTTGCCCAGTGACTTCCACTAATTTGTATATCATACTAGGATATGACATTACTTTTACATGTATTGCATATTTTTTTGTATACCAACCTATTTTTTTTGGAGCGTAAAATCGCATTTTTTTTTTCTAATTTTTCTTTAAATTTTGGAATTTGGGGCATCTGATTTTTTAACTTTCGCCTGCTACACGAATGAGTGGTAATATACACAAGTATGGTTTGTCTCTCTATGATTTTTTTTTTATGCACTCTTTGGCCTAATTAGACCGGGACTTACAGTTTAACGTGGATTCCGAACCACTAACAATTGCTTTAATCACCTGCTTGACACTCGAAATAAAACTAATAGGTCTTTCTTTTTCAATCTAGAAAGTAAAAGTCCTCCTTTGTGACTTCAAATTTGTTCACCGCACACGTAACAAAAATTGTTTGAATGTTTTTTTATAATTTGGCTTCATTTTTAAGGAATCTGTTTGTTTAAAAATAAACACTTGAACTCAAATATAGAAGAGTAGTTCACAAGAAATTAATATAAATATTTTTTCACCTCGGCACGCAGTTCTAAATTAATTGAAAGTGACTCACGTATACGACGCCCTGAGGTTTTCAAGTTAGCTAAACCTGTTTTGATATCTTGATTTACTTTTTAGTTTTAATATCTGGCAAGTATTTGATATTTTCTTCTGCATTTATATTATCATACATTATTGGCTACCACCTTCATTTAATAAAACTGCTAGCAAATAGAGATACACCAATTAATACCCTTTGCTATCTGTGATATATATATATATATATATATATATTAATATATGTTGTGACCGCTTCCTGCTACAAATTGGAGAGAGTGCCCCCATGGCGTTTGGGAGAAATGGTCAGTAGACCTCGAGACTCTCACCCGAGAGGAAGTACAAGTGCTGTTGAGGAATGTTTGGTTTACCTTCATCCCGAGAGGAAATATATTATACGAATATCTTTCGCGCACTTTGAGCTTACCTAAGTACCGGGTTTTCCGCTTAGAAGTCTTTTCACAAATCTGTAATTATCTGCCTTTAAATGTGTTACATATTGTACGTTTTCTAATTGTATGTGTGTGTGGTGTTTGTGAGTGTGAAAATAAGGCTGTGTGTTCTCCAACCTGTGGCTCATCTCTAAATCTCATCTCAACCCAACCCCAACCAGTTACGAGTTAATTGCCAACTTGCACACTTCAATGTAAAATTACAAAAAAAACTGAGCCTGATGGAGAACTTTTGGGTTTTATTCGGCATAAGCGTAACACAGTTATCCATTTAAACAAAATCACTGTCAAATGAACAACCTGGTGGATTTTTTCCGTTTTTTTCCCATATTACACTCAAATGTACAGATACTGTCCCTTAAAATTCTTAGAACTTCCTGATGGCCAGTGACTAGCGATCTGTGTCACAGGTTTCATATTCGAGTCATGGCGGTGATATGAATATTTGTAGGGGTTTGGTACCCTTTCAAACTAGGTCCCGGTCTAATATGATTGTTGGGTGTAGAGCTGACAATCCTTCCCCGTAAAAAGAAAACATTTCCGGTATCGGCATATGCCAGCAGGCAGGCGGTCATGGTACAACATGGATTGTTGTAGTGGGGAGTTGGTAGTTAGGTACACTCAAGAGCCAAAACATTATGACCACCCGTACATTTTGCAATGAACTCGCCTGGATGACGTGGAAGGCACGTGATCAGGTGGAAGTGGTATTTAACTGCTGCTGGAGAGTCTGAAGAATCATTCTTTCACTTACTTCTGTGTGTGATGGGGAAGGCTGCGGATCTAAGCGACTTTGACAGGTGGTCATAATGTTTTGGCTCTTGAGTGTAGGATGGATTGTTGTAGTTAGTTAGTTAGTTAAAAACTTTGATTTAATTTCTGTATGATTTTTTTTTTAAACTAAAATCAAACCTAAGGAAAATATCATCAAAATCCTTGATAAATAAAAAAAATCATAACATTAAAAACATCATAAAATTTATTTATTATAATTATTTTTCTTTTCCCATTTGGTAGACAGCAACATGCAGAACAAATCCAAGAATTCATGTAGTCTCATGGAAGGAGGTAAAGGAAGGGGGCGGCAGATTCTGTGGTTATAGAGCACCAGTAAGTAGTAGTCTGACTTGGCTCCATGATGCTGAAGAAAGAGGGCAATTCCCTTCAGGGAACGCTTTTAGGGGTGAATTGCTCCGCATATACGTATCGTATGGGAGAAAACCCCGGAAACTCCCACCAAGTAGTCCCACTCACGAGGCAAGATGCTGAGCATCACAAACGTCGTCGAGTCTCCTCGTTTCTTGAAACACTGCCTATAACAAAGCCGCCAGCGGATTGACCTCCGCCCTAACGCTCACCAGCGGCACGCGTTAAGGCTCGTGCTCACCAAGGCGACAAGATGCAAGCGACCAAAATTTGACCTCACCGCTGTCGCCTGAAACCGGTTTGCAGTTCGCCGCGTGGAGTAGCCCAACTTTCAACTCCAAGCGGTTTTTCACTATGCGTAATGCTATTTCTGACGTTTCGCTGTGAAGGGGTCGAAAAAATTTGGTCGCTTGCCTCTTGCATCTTCACGTCTCTCGCCTCGGTGGGAACGAGCCTTTACCACTGAGCCACGAGTCGAGCAAATTTTTTTGAATACTGTAAGGAAAAAAATCCTAAGGGAATAATTTAATAAAAAAAGGATTTTTTTGGAAATGAAGATTTTCACATACAAATGAACGAAAAGAAAATCATTGAATTGTATGTTTTTTAATACAATAAAAATTATTGCTTTTCATTTGAAGAGCTTTAGTTTACATCAATTAATTTTTATCTTTGAACGTACTCTATCGTAGTCAGAAGAAAAAAAAAACCATAGGGATTTAGACTGTGTAGTTAAGACAAACAATTGCCAAACCGTATATAAATTTACTAGCTTTTTTATGGACTCTATGAACCACAAGTCTGCTTTTTTTAACCACTTAAAACTTTCTCTGATTTCGCTCGTATGTTTTTTCACTTTTGCCTGCTACTTCAATTTCAGCTGGTTGGTTTTCCTTCTGAGGGGTATGGATAATCTTGACAGTAAATAGTTGATATGCAAAACGAATGTGCCATTATGTTCTAGAACTCTTAGAAGTAGGAAAATTGCGGAAGAAAAACACGAGTTTGTTTCCTTAGAAATTGGGTTGAAGGAAACTGATGAGTCAAGAAAGGAAGGAAATATTTGGAAAGAAGGAAGTATTTATTTCACTTGCAAAAGGTACCTGCAGATTTGGTATTTCCCATCGATACGCTTAATAGCCACCAAATAAACTCTGGAAGAAAATTAATTTCAGAGAAAAAAATTAAACAGAGCCTTTGTTTTGCTATTAAATCACAAGAGTGTTATATTAAATTAAAAACAAATTTTCATTTTCCATTGTGTGAGGGATGGTTACTTTTTCATTAAAGTTGATTCTGTCTTGCATTATAGTATTTTAGATGCGTTCATTTAATTCGAATTTTCTGCAATCCTATTTGTTAACAGCTGCGTTTAAATTGGATTATTTGGACTTCAATTTCATTAATAATCCCATTATTAGTGGACAAGTAGTTTGAAAACAATGCCAAAATGATATTATTATTAGTGTACAGACAGTTTGAAAACAATGTCAGACTGATCCTATTATTAGTGGACAGCAGGTAGTTTGAAAACAATGCCAAATTGATCCTATTATTAGTTGACAAGTAGTTTGAAAACAATGTCAAATTGACATTATTATTAGAGGACAGGTAGTTTGAAAATAATGTCAGACTAATCCTATTATTAATGGGCAGCAGGTAGTCTGAAAACGATGACAAATTTGCCCTATTATTAGTGGACAAGTAGTTTGAAAATCAATGTGAAATTGATCCTATTATTAATGGTCAGGTAGTTTGAAACGATATTAAATTGATCCTATTATCAGTGGAAAGGTAGTTTGAAAATGTCAAATTGATCCCATTATTAGTGGACAGGCAGTTTGGAAGCACTGTCAGATTGATCCACGAATGCTGTATGAAAAGAAAAATACTACTACTACTACATCACACCACTGTGCCTAGAGCGGAGTTGCCCCTGTACAGTTTGGGAATGATGTGGGTAAGAAGTTTGACCGGTTTGGATCGTCGATCAACGGTCATTTTGTGCACAGCAGGACTAAACAGACCGGGACCTGCAGTTTAAATTGGATTCCGAACCCCTCACAAACATCCATGCCAACGCGAAGATTCGAACCTGAAGCCTGTGGTACCGTAGGCCAAAGAGCTAGCCACTTGGCCACCAGGCTGCAAAAAGTCTGACTGGGCTCTGTGACGCTCCACAATTAAAAGAAAAATACTACTACTACTACATCACACCACTGTGTCTAGAACGGAGTTGCCCCTATACAGTTTGGGAATGATGTGGGTAAGAAGTTTGACCGGTTTGGATCGTCGATCAACTGTCATTTTGTGCACAGCAGGGCTAAACAGACCGGGACCTACGGATTAAAGTGGATTCCGAACCACTACAAACATCCATGTCACCGCCGCGACTCGATCCCGAAACCTGGGGCGCCAGAGTGCTAAGCACTCTATCATTCAGGCCCTGAAAGGATAAATAACTCTTGTTAGACATCCTATCTTCAATACATCCATTTTGTTGTTCCTATTCAATTATGACAACGTCTTAACTAATCAAAATGATGTCCCCTCAATCCCCCAGTGACCAGTATACTAATGTGTCCAAAAAATAAGAACGATTTTCAATTTAAAATTCCCGGGGCTTATGGAATTCAAATTTTTTTCTCTTTTTTTATGTTGCTGGTACTATCCTTGACATCTGTATGAAATTTGACGTCAAAACAATCATTAGTATTTGAATTACGCTTGGTTTTGTGAGACACCAAAACTGATTACGGCGATTTTTGAAATGCCTGAATTCATTGAGCAAAGAACATGCATTAAATTTTGTTTCCGGAAACGTATAGAAGGTCGCAGAAGGCTTTCGGTGAGCATTCCTATATCTAAAAGAAATGTTTAGAAGGGGTATAAACAGTTCAAAAGAAGCTGAGAACGCGTTGAAGACGAAGAGACCTCTGGTCGACCACCAACCTCAACTGACGAAGCTCACGTCCAAAACATTAAAGATTTGGTGCTTGCAAACCGTCGATTTACAATTAGAGACCTTGCTGATGTTGTTGGAATTTCAAAAGGATCGGTCAATTCTATTTTGGGCCTCAAACGCGTCATATCTCGATTGGTACCGAAAACACTGAATGCGCCAGCTCACACTGCATTGGTTCTTCGATACTTTTTCGGCAAAATTGAAACTCATATTGTTACACAACCGCTGTGTTCTGTGTTGTGCTGCTGTCACCGCTGTGTTGTGCTGTTGTGACTTCTGGCTGTACCACTCAGGCTCACACCGTTTGAAGGCCATCCCTGCCGATGATTTCTTAGCATGCATAGAGGATTGGAAAAACCAGTTGGCATAAGTGCATTGTGTCCGGAGGGGATTATTTTAAAGGCGATGAAATAAATTTGGAAGAATGACTAAAGAGTTTTTGAAAAAAAAATTGGTCTTACTTTCTGGGCACTGTAGTACCGTTCCACCGAGACCTACAACTTCCGCAACGTGTCCAGTGTTTCCCATCATAGACAGAAGTAGTTATTACATCATTAATTTCTTTTTGGTCGCTCGGTCAGTGGACTTGGAAGTCCGGAGCAACGACTGGAGACGCCAGCAGACGACATTCCAGGGGAGGACACTATCCCTAATGAAATCGAAAAGCAACACCCCGGGGCCTGTTCCAGTGACAGCGTTTGCATACGAAATCACTTTCCCACCCCTGTCACACCGAAACTCCTTTTCTTATTGATGAGACACATTCTGCCGTCAAAATATCGAACAGCAATGGAGGTTTTCTAGACATCTTCTGTTGCAGCACTGTATTTTAAGGTCAAAGACATAGGAAATCACGAGGAGTTATGGTAAAATGTTGTCAAGCCTCAGGTTAAAACCTTATGTTATTTATTGTCTACATACTTATTGTTGTTTGTTTACCTCAGAAGACATATGATGCGGAAAATAAAACCAAACTTCGTACCTTTTTTCCTGGCTTAAGTGAGATATTTATAAATTGTTGGACTCATTTCAATGTGAGGAGACAACATAAATTTATATGAGATACTAAAATTACTTAATTACTTAAAAAAAATGTATGAGTTAATAAATTTTATGGAACTTAATTTTTCTAACTCAAGACATAGGAAATCGCGAGAAGTTATGTTAAAATGTTGTCATACCTCAAGTCTCAGGCTAAATACTTATGTTATTTATTGTCCACACATTGATTGTTGTTTGTTTACCTCAGCAGAAATATGATGCGGAAAATAAAACCAAACTTCGTACCTTTTTTCCTGGCTTAAGTGAGATATTTATAAATTGTTGGACTCATTTTAATGTGAGGAGACAACATAAATTTATATGAGATACTATAATTACTTAATTACTTAAAAAAAATGTATGAGTTAATAAATTTTATGGGACTTAATTTTTCTAACTCAAGACATAGGAAATCACGAGAAGTTATGGTAAAATGTCATACCTCAAGTCTCAGGCTAAATACTTATGTTATTTATTGTCTACATACTAATTGTTGTTTGTTTACCTCAGCAGAAATATGATGCGGAAAATAAAACCAAACTTCGTACCTTTTTTCCTGGCTTAAGTGAGATATTTATAAATTGTTGGACTCCTTTTAATGTGAGGAGACAACATAAATTTATATGAGATACTATAATTACTTAATTACTTAAAAAAAATTGTATGAGTTAATAAATTTTGAGGGGACTTAATTTTTCTAACTCAAGACATAGGAAATTACAAAAAGTTATGGTAAAATATTGTCATACCTCAAGCCTCAGGTTAAAACCTTATGTTATTTATTGTCTTCTCGTTAATTGTTGTTTGTTTGCCTCAGAAGAAATATGATGCTTAAAATAAAACCAAATTTCGTACCTTTTTCCTGGTTTAAATAAGATATTTATAAATTGTTGGACTCGTTTTATTGTGAGGAGGCAAAATAAATTTGTAACAGTTATGTTTAATTATTTAAAAGAATTTTATGAATGAATAAATTTTGATGTGACTTAATTTCCCTAATTCAAGGTCTAAGGTCAAAGACATAGGAAATCACGAGGAGTTATGGTAAAATGTTGTATCACAAAAACCTCAGGTTAAAACATTATGTTATTTATTGTCTACTCTTTAATTGTTGTTTGTTTACCTCAGAAGAAATATGATGCGGAAAATAAAACAAATTTCGTACCAAACCAATAATTTCGTACTTTTTTTCCTGGCTTAAAATAAGATATTTATAAATTTGTTGGACTCATTTTAATGTGAGGAGATAAAATAAATTTATATGAGACATGCTAATTACCTAAAAGAATTTTATTAATTAATAAATTTTGATGTGACATAATTTTTCTAACTCAAGGTCTAAGGTCAAAGACATAGGAAATCACGAGAAGTTATGGTAAAATGTTGTCGTACCTCAAAATCCTCAGGTTAAAACATTATGTTATTTGTTGTCTACTCTTTAATTGTTGTTTGTTTATACCTCAAAAGAAATATGATGCGGAAAATAAAACCAAATTTCATACTTTTTTTTCCTGGCTTACGTGAGATATTTATAAATTTGTTGGACTCATTTTAATGTGAGGAGACAACATTTTATATGAGATATGCTAATTACTTAAAAGAATTTTATGAATTAATAAAATTTGATGTGACTTAATTTTTCTAACTCAAGGTCTAAGGTCAAAGACATAGGAAATCACGAGAAGTTATGGTAAAATGTTGTCGTACCTCAAAATCCTCAGGTTAAAACATTATGTTATTTGTTGTCTACTCTTTAATTGTTGTTTGTTTATACCTCAAAAGAAATATGATGCGGAAAATAAAACCAAATTTCATACTTTTTTTTTTTTCCTGGCTTACGTGAGATATTTATAAATTTGTTGGACTCATTTTAATGTGAGGAGACAACATTTTATATGAGATATGCTAATTACTTAAAAGAATTTTATGAATTAATAAAATTTGATGTGACTTAATTTTTCTAACTCAAGGTCTAAGGTCAAAGACATAGGAAATCACGAGAAGTTATGGTAAAATGTTGTCGTACCTCAAAATCCTCAGGTTAAAACATTATGTTATTTGTTGTCTACTCTTTAATTGTTGTTTGTTTATACCTCAAAAGAAATATGATGCGGAAAATAAAACCAAATTTCATACTTTTTTTTCCTGGCTTACGTGAGATATTTATAAATTTGTTGGACTCATTTTAATGTGAGGAGACAACATTTTATATGAGATATGCTAATTACTTAAAAGAATTTTATGAATTAATAAAATTTGATGTGACTTAATTTTTCTAACTCAAGGTCTAAGGTCAAAGACATAGGAAATCACGAGAAGTTATGGTAAAATGTTGTCGTACCTCAAAATCCTCAGGTTAAAACATTATGTTATTTGTTGTCTACTTTTTAATTGTTGTTTGTTCATACCTCAAAAGAAATATGATGCGGAAAATAAAACCAAATTTCATACTTTTTTTTCCTGGCTTACGTGAGATATTTATAAATTTGTTGGACTCATTTTAATGTGAGGAGACAACATTTTATATGAGATATGCTAATTACTTAAAAGAATTTTATGAATTAATAAAATTTGATGTGACTTAATTTTTCTAACTCAAGGTCTAAGGTCAAAGACATAGGAAATCACGAGAAGTTATGGTAAAATGTTGTCGTACCTCAAAATCCTCAGGTTAAAACATTATGTTATTTGTTGTCTACTCTTTAATTGTTGTTTGTTTATACCTCAAAAGAAATATGATGCGGAAAATAAAACCAAATTTCATACTTTTTTTTCCTGGCTTACGTGAGATATTTATAAATTTGTTGGACTCATTTTAATGTGAGGAGACAACATTTTATATGAGATATGCTAATTACTTAAAAGAATTTTATGAATTAATAAAATTTGATGTGACTTAATTTTTCTAACTAAAGGTCTAAGGTCAAAGACATAAAAATCATGAGAAGTTACAATATAGTTATATATACATAGTAATTGTTGTTTGTTTACTTCAGAAGACATATGACGCGGAAAGTGAAACCAAATTTTGTACCTTTTTTCGTGGCTTATTATAACTATATTGTAACTTCTCATGATTTATTATGTCTTTGGCCTTAGACCATGAGTTAGAAAAATTAAGTCACATCAAAATTTATTAATTCATAAAATTCTTTTAAGTAATTAAACATATCTCATATAAATTTATGTTATCTCCTCACATTAAAATGAGTCCAACAATTCGATTTGCATGTCACAAAGCATGTTGATTTATAAAATCTCCTTGTAAATATTTATATCTCTTGTGTTTCATAAAAATGTTGTTGTTGTTGTTGTTTCCTATGACTTTATAGGAACTCAATCAGAACTCAACTCTTACCATTACAAAGAAAAGGAACATATAAACAAATCAAAATTACAGAGGGAAAAGACCAGACATTCTTAACAAAAACGACGAAAAGGCCTTAAAAACAGTTAAAAACAAGTTAAATTTTCTAAGGATAAAAATTAAAAAAACTGGAAGCACAATCATAAGAGTCCGTGGGACCAGGACATGAGTCCACTACAGAGCAAACAAGTGGATGGGCCTTATTCATTTTCTCTGTCTTACATAAAAGACATACTACTGTGCCAAAAAAGTAAGACCAATTATTATTATTTTTTTTAAAACTATTTATTCTTCCAAATTTATTTCATCGCCTTCAAAGTAATCCCCTCCGGATACAATGCACTTATGCCAACTTTTTTTCCAATCCTCAAAGCATGCTAAAAAGTCATCGGCAGGGATGGCCTCCAAAGCACGCGCCGATTCACGTTGAATCTCTTCAATCGACTCAAAACGGTGTCTCCGGAGTGGCCTTTTGAGTTTAAAGAATAGCCAGAAGTCGCACGGTTTGAATGCGGTGGTTGTGGAACGATACGGGTTTCATTTTTGGCCAAAAAGTCACGAAGAATCAATGCAGTGGGAGCTGGCGCATTCAGTGTTTTCGGTGCCTATCTAGATTTGACGCGTTTGAGGCCCAAAATGGAATTGATCGATCCTTTTGAAATTCCAACATCATCCGCAAGGTCGCTAATTGTAAATCGATGGTTTGCAAGCACCAAATCTTTTATTTTTTGCATATATTTCTAACTGTTTTTACCACTTCTAAGCATTACTTTCCGATATAGGGAAGCTCCCCGGATGCAACACTCTATACGTTCCCGCAAACAAAATTGAATGCAAATTCTTTGATCAATGAATTCAGACATTTCAATAATCGACGTAATCAGTTTTAGCGTTTCACAGAGCCAAGCGTAACTCAAACAATAGAGAGTTTTTGCATACCGTACGTTAGTTGCCGTAGGACGTCCGTTAGCTTTTTCTCCCTAGCGCGCATGCTCATAGGAAACTGAGCATGCGCGCTAGGGAGAAAAAGCTAACGGACGTCCTACGGCAACTAACGTACGGTATGCAAAAACTCTCTATTAATAAATATTTTGACGTCAAATTTCACACAGATGTCAAGGACAGTTTCAGCAGTCTAAACAAGAAAAAAAAATTAAAATTCCACAAACCCCGGGAATTTTAAATTGAAAATTGGTTTTACTTTTGGGACACATTAGTGCGGGACAAATGCTATAAACAAATACTATAAATACAAAGTAATACTAATAACAATTCGTGAAACACTTGGGGCAATCCCAGAATTATTTAAAAGAAAATTTGAAAAACACTACTTTAGATCAATAGTTCTTATACTTTTCAGGTCGCCCCTTACCCTTCAATGAAGAAAAGATGGTGTCAACTATATTCAGTAGCGAAAATTAGTTTCATTAAAGGAATCGGGAAATCGCTATTTGATTACTAATTAGGAAGCGTAATTGCAACTAATTTTACAATTCATGTTAGTGAAAATATATACGTACCAAATATATTTAGTTACCTTTATTAATTTCCTAGAATATTTAGGGTAATTTAATTTATCGCCACCATCCCTTGAAAATCCGAACTCGAGTGTGAGAATTGGTCTTTTCCCATTGTAATTTTGATTTGTTTATATATTCCTTTTCTTTGTAATGGTAAGAGTTGAGTTCCAATAAAGTCATAGGAAACAACAACAACAACAACAACATTTTTATGAAACACAAGAGATATAAATATTTACAAGGACATTTTATAAATCAACATGCTTTGCGACATGCAAATCGACAATTCAGTTTTCATTTCAATATCTTTGGGATTAAGCTGAAATCGAATAATTACAATTACGTCTATCTCGATGGGAACATCTTTAATCTTAATAAAACTAAAACTTATTTTAATTCTTAACTTTTTAAAAGTTTTTATACGAAATTTTTTTTTATGCATTAATTTTTTAATGATAATTATAAAGATTCTAGCTTTTTAAATTTTTATCCTAGGCCTGAATGGCCGAGTGGCTAGCGCTCTGGCACTCGGTTCCGCAGGTTTCGGGTTCGAGTCCCGGCGGTGCCATGGATGTTTGTAGTGGTTCGGAATCCACTTTAAATTGTAGGTACCGGTCCTAATAGGATCGTAGAGCGTTGCGGGGGCATTGTTACTCCGCGTCCGTGGCTTATCTTCAAGTTACACGCGCCCCTTGGGTAATGCAAAGTGAGTAACGTCTGTGCAGCGCTTGTCTTAAGGCATCCAAAACCAAGCTGTCTAATGTTTGCCAGCTAAGGAAAAAAAAAATTTTATCCTTAGACCATTTAACTGTTGTTAAGGCCTTTAATCGTTTAAACGTTTTTATTAAGAATATATGATATTTTTCCTTTGCAATTTTGCTTTGTTTTATATGGTTTTTTTTATTCTATATGGTCGAATTTGTATGGATTATGTTCCAATAAAGCCATTAGTAACAACAACAACAACATATTTATGAAATACAAGTGATTTAAATATTTACAATGAGCATTTATAAACCGACATGAGTTGCAACATGCAAATCAACAATTCAGTTTTCATTTTCTATATCGTTGAATCCTATATCGTATCGAACAATTACAGTTAATACATCTCGTTGGGAACATCTTATCTTAATAAAATTAAAACATTCCTTAATTCATTTTTTTTAAATATTTTATATGAAATTCTTTTTATGCATTAGTTGTTTAATGTTAAATAGAACGATAGGACGTGAACTGCAACAATCAAATCAACAATTCAATTTTCATTTGAATATCGTTTTGCATAAGTAGAAATCGAACTATTTCAATTACGTACATATCGGTGGGAACATCTTTAATCTTAATAAAAGTAAAACAAGTTTTAATTCTTAACTTTTTTAATATTTTTGTTATGAAATTTTTTTATACATTAATTGTTTAATGTTAAATATAAAGATTTCGGAGAAGTCCACTTAATCTTTATTCATCTGCCAATTTCATTCGACCTATATAATTATATTTGTACTTAACTTTTCTTTTTTTTTTTTTTTTTTTTTTTTTTTTTTGATACTATTATGAACCCTATATCATCAAGCAATAGTGATTTTCCTAGAAAAGCAATTAGCATTACTTTTCAGAATCCAAACCGGTTGGGGGACATACAAAATTCACTTTGATTTTTTCTACGCGGGGAAAAAAAGCCCTCGAAAAAAATCTACTGCGTACATTATTTATGTACATAAATTCACATCTCAATCCCTTAATGAGATTCATAATGGTAAAGTGCGCAGATTACATAACATTAAAGAATCGGTATAAATTTTTTTCTCATATTCAACTTTGTTTAGCGTATTACAGTAGCCAAACTCGTAAGCAATATGCCTTAGATAGAAAAATCTTATCTAGATTTTATACGGATCTGAATGGATATGAATGCGGAAACATATAAAGAAATAAATCATATATATATATATATATATATATATTCAAAATTTAAAAAATGGAAATTTACTATATGTCGTTGGGAAAAAAATGTAAAGTAAAAAAAATATTTATCATTGTTAATTTGCTTTCATAAATACTTATGTACAAATATACTGCATTTACAATGGAGTATATTTTATTTTCATTTTTGGAAAATGTTTTCAGTTTCATTGCAATAAGGATTATAAGATACAATGTATTTACAAATATATAGAATTACATATATACAAATACTTATTTACAAATATAATAAATTTACAATAGAATATATTTTATTTTCATTTTTGGAAAATGTTTTCAGTTTCATTGTAATAGTTATTATAAGATACAATGTATTTACAAATATATAGAATTACATATATACAAATACTTATTTACAAATATAATAAATTTACAATAGAATATATTTTATTTTCATTTTTGGAAAATGTTTTCAGTTTCTTTGCAACAGTGATTATAAGATACAATGTATTTACAAATATATAGAATTACATATATACAAATACTTATTTACAAATATAATAAATTTACAATAGAATATATTTTATTTTCATTTTTGGAAAATGTTTTCAGTTTCATTGTAATAGTTATTATAAGATACAATGTATTTACAAATATATAGAATTACATATATACAAATACTTATTTACAAATATAATAAATTTACAATAGAATATATTTTATTTTCATTTTTGAAAATGTTTTCAGTTTCATTGTAATAGTTATTATAAGATACAATGTATTTACAAATATATAGAATTACATATATACAAATACTTATTTACAAATATAATAAATTTACAATAGAATATATTTTATTTTCATTTTTGGAAAATGTTTTCAGTTTCATTGCAATAAGGATTATAAGATACAATGTATTTACAAATATATAGAATTACATATATACAAATACTTATTTACAAATATAATAAATTTACAATAGAATATATTTTATTTTCATTTTTGGAAAATGTTTTCAGTTTCATTGTAATAGTTATTATAAGATACAATGTATTTACAAATATATAGAATTACATATATACAAATACTTATTTACAAATATAATAAATTTACAATAGAATATATTTTATTTTCATTTTTGGAAAATGTTTTCAGTTTCTTTGCAACAGTGATTATAAGATACAATGTATTTACAAATATATAGAATTACATATATACAAATACTTATTTACAAATATAATAAATTTACAATAGAATATATTTTATTTTCATTTTTGGAAAATGTTTTCAGTTTCATTGTAATAGTTATTATAAGATACAATGTATTTACAAATATATAGAATTACATATATACAAATACTTATTTACAAATATAATAAATTTACAATAGAATATATTTTATTTTCATTTTTGGAAAATGTTTTCAGTTTCATTGTAATAGTTATTATAAGATACAATGTATTTACAAATATATAGAATTACATATATACAAATACTTATTTACAAATATAATAAATTTACAATAGAATATATTTTATTTTCATTTTTGGAAAATGTTTTCAGTTTCAGTGCAATAGTTATTATAAGATACAATGTATTTACAAATATATAGAATTACATATATACAAATACTTATTTACAAATATAATAAATTTACAATAGAATATATTTTATTTTCATTTTTGGAAAATGTTTTCAGTTTCATTGCAACAGTGATTATAAGATACAATGTATTTACAAATATATAGAATTACATATATACAAATACTTATTTACATATATAGTAAATTTACAATAGAATATATTTTATTTTCATTTTTGGAAAATGTTTTCAGTTTCATTGCAACAGTGATTATAAGATACAATGTATTTACAAATATATAGAATTACATATATACAAATACTTATTTACATATATAGTAAATTTACAATAGAATATATTTTATTTTCATTTTTGGAAAATGTTTTCAGTTTCATTGCAACAGTAATTATAAGATACAATGTATTTACAAATATATAGAATTACATATATACAAATACTTATTTACATATATAGTAAATTTACAATAGAATATATTTTATTTTCATTTTTGGAAAATGTTTTCAGTTTTAATGAAGTAGTGGCTATAATATGCAATGTAATAAACATATTATAAAACATATGATTTATCAAATTCTTGAAAATATAGTATATATCACAACTGCCCACAAAAATTCATGGCGTAATCATAATTTGTTATGTGAAATTATGTGCTATTATACAATTAATACTAATTATGTGCTATTATACTAATTTCTTATAACTCATTACAAATTACTTATCATTGTGTACTATTATACTATTAATACTAATTATGTACTATTATACTATTAATACTAATTATGTACTATTATACTATTAATACTAATTATGTACTATTATACTATTAATACTAATTATGTACTATTATATTATTAATATAATTATACTAATTATGTATTATTTATATTATTAATTTTATGAACAAAATCTAAATCTCCAAAAAACTTATTAAAAGATTAAATTTAAAATTTTCTATCAGCTATCTTTCTATGTTTTTTTTCTAATACAGTTGGCAATAGACCGTGATCTCTTATGCCGTAAGGGCTGCACAGACGTTACTCACTTTGCACTACCCAGGGGGCGCGTATAACTTGAAGATAAGCCACGGACGCGGAGTAACAATGCCCCCGTAACGCTCTACGATCCTATTAGGACCGGGACCTACGTTTAAAGTGGATTCCGAACCCCTACAAACACCCATGGCACCGAGCGCCAGAGCGCTAGCCACTCGGCCATCAGGCCCACTATCTATTTATCTTAAAATTGGTAATTTGGTTTGTTGCTCTATAAGTCATTTTTTTTTACACTAATTAGTCCAGGACTAATTAAGGGCCCGGAAGAATTAGATGTAATTAACCCGGACTATTTACACCGGGATCTACAGTTTAACGTGGATTCTGAGACACTAAAACAATTTAACAAAAAACCAAAACCAAAACAACCAAGGAATCACCGGGACTCGAATCCTTAAACCTATGGCACCGAGTGCTAGTGACTCGGCTACAGGCTGCTTTCTACATCTTGGTAAAATAAAAATACTTCGTCTTCTACGGAGATTTCAATCCCATGAACGCTTCTGTACTTAGATTTCAAGTGTCCTGATGTCAATTGGCTAGTACTTTGATACCACAGGCGTCAGGTTCGAATCCGGGCGATGGCAGGGATATTTGTTAGTAGTTTTGAAACGTTAAACTGTAGTTCTCGGCGTAATTAGCCCACAATGTGCAAAAAATGACCATAGAGCTGCAGACCAAACACTATGTTGAAATCTTAATCATCTTTCTATTTTATTTTAATTAAATTAAAATAACAGCCGTTTGGGGATCTTAATGAACGGAATTTCATTAAAAAAAATAATATTTTTGTCGGAAATGGCTTTTCCAGCGTAATTTTGTACCTTGAATGGATTATATTAGGCTGAAATGTTTTTGTTCAATTTAATTTATACTATTAATATTGTTATTAAGGGTATAAATTAGATGCATCAAAAAATTGCAATTTAATTTATACTATTAAATTATAATTTTAAAAAGGGATACGCATATGTATTTGAGCTCTTTTCAAAGTCGTTAATGTTTCATAAAAAATGTTAAGTATGGAATATTTAATGGAATGGTTTAATTGTATGGAATGTTAATATAATTATTATATTAATAGATAAGGCAAATAAGCTAGCATGCGAATTGATTCTTGATCTAGTGGCAACTAGTGGAACATTTAATATTTAAATGGTATTAAGTATTAAAACTTTTAAGACAAAATTTATAACTAAGGTATAATTTTTATTTTAAAATAAAAAAAGAAATGCATGAGCTTGAAAGTTTTTTGTATTATATTTCTATGTGTCGCTCAGTAAATGGTAATCAGTTTCTTACCATGATTTCTAAAGAATACGTGGAGTAACTGTTGCTGTTTTCGATACGATTCTATCACATAGTTAGTGGAAAACTGTAATCGTTTTATTATGCACAATATTCTTATCGTGTATGCTTTTTTTATAATGAGTTTGTGATCCAGAGATGAGGCAACAAGCTAGCATTTGAATTGATTCATGGTCTAGTGGTACCTACTGGCGTTTGTTACAAATACTACCTTCAGAAATGAGGAGTGCTTATGACGCGTGTGTAAGCCTCGTGTATCGACAATCAAGCAACAAACATCATGTGTCGATGTGCTCGTAATCCGGAGATGGCGCAAAAAAGCTAGTATGCCAGTTGATTCAAGGCCTAGTGGTAACTCATGGCGTTTGTTACAAATAATGCTTTCAGAAATGAAGAACATTTATAATAGCGTGTGTAAGCCTCGTGTATCGACAATTGAGCGACAAGCATCATGCATCGACAAGAGTCATGTATCGGCAATCAAGCGTCATATATCAATGTGATGAGTGTTATGATGTGCTCGTGATCCAGATATAAGGCAAACAAGCTAGCATGTGAATTGATTCATGGTATAGTGGTAACTACTGGCATTTGTTACAAATACTACCTTCAGAAATGAGGAGTGCTTATGATGCATGTGTAAGCATCATATAGCGTCAATCAAGCCACAAGCGTCATGTATCGACAATAAAGCGACAAGAGTCATGTATCGATGTGATGAGAGTTACGTCGGGCTTATAATCCAGAGATGACGCAAACAAGCTAGTATTCTAGTTGATTCATAGTCTAGTGTCAACTAGGGGCTTTGTTATAAATGCTGCTTTCATAAATGAAGAACGTTTATGATAGTGTGTGTAAGCAACATGCATCGACAATCAAGCGACAAGTGTCAGATATCGACGTAATGAGCGTTTTATCATTTTTCTTCATATGACATGCAAATGATGTGAAGTTATCTCAGGAAATCTTTCACCCGGGGGGAATCTGGGGGATTGTAGGTGGTATATATAATATGTATATAAGTGGAAGATGATATCTTCTTTGTATAAGTAAAATGTGTAGCCTACAATCGAGTGATAGTTCGAATCCTTTGGGGAATTACTTTGCAGCCACAATTTTAAGAGATTTGTAGATTGATGGATATTATCGTAGCTAGTCGTCTTATATTTAACTGGAATGCCTTTTTTAAGTTTTTCGGTTTATTATCATACTATTGAAAGGTTAGTTCTAATGTTTTATCTAAGTACTCTCTTATAAACTTTTGTTTACATCTTAGTCCGAGGTCATAGGATGTAAACAAAAGCATATGATGGGTAGTAATGATTGGTTGTGAGGTTGGGCATAGATGTATAAAGCCCATGGATTTATTGAGAAAGAAAAGGAGATAAAACTGTCTGGCGTGTTGCAGGTGATATGATTTAATCATATATAAGCTAAAAACCAAAGTGTGCTGTTTGTAAGTTTTACCATTTATTTTATATATATAATAGAATTTACTTTTTGAAATTAATTAAATTTAACGATTCTTGCTATAATATATCTTTAAGTATTGTGTCATAAATTATGCAAAATTATAAAAGCAATTTAAATGATAATGCGATAGAATACAGTTTATAAGTAATTTTTCATTCTGAAAATGCTATGCGCTCCGAAATGTAAAAAGAAAATTTATTTTTCTTCCCAATTTTCATTTAGCTTGCTTTACGACGATCTTTTAGATCTCTCACCAGGAGTTGTAATACAATATTATGTTTGCATAATCACATTTATTTGATGTACTTAATTCTGTGGTTCCTTATAATTAATAAACTTCCGTAATTAAATTCATTTTTACTATATTGTCAATAAAACATTACAATATTATTTTTGTAATTATCTTTTCAGGAAAGGAAAGATTTCTGCTGAATTTAAAAATGTCGTAAACATTGAAAAAGTCAAGGACTAAAAGTGTAAATTTGAACTCCAGTATGTCATTGATAAATTATCTGCTATTTAAAATGTCATTGACCACAAAACTTCTACTCGTATTTATTACTGTGCTGAACACTAGGTGGATACTTTACAGTAAGTATTATACTACCTACCTGAAAATATTTTCCTTATCTTTTCCTAATGTATTTCCTTCCGTTACTGTTAATTATGGGTATATTAGCTTTGTAAATCCACATTATAGGGTCCCATTATTTTTTTATTATAGTTTATAACTCATTGTGATTTTTTTTTGTTCCTAGTAGAAGAGGTAAAAGTTTATTTCCCCATTGGAATTTTGACTTTTAATCCAAAATTTCGAAACCATTTCAATTATGTTAACTCACTTTTAATTTACGTCAACGCAATCGCATAAATCTTTAAATTTTGTCATGTGATTTCTTTTTCCACTCAAACCCAGAATTGAATTATTTTTCCACGGTATGCTGTTTTCTACTTAATTTTCAACCCACTATTTTTAGCTATTCAATAGCGTTGAAAAATCTTTCTTTAATTATATTATTATCATATGCATTTCATTTTTTCCTTAAAATAATTACCCTTTACTGTTTTCTTAAGCTTTCTTACGTTTTCTTACCATTTACTGTTTACTTACTGTTTTCTAAATGAGCAGTTAATTCCTTTCACTGTATTTGAGCTGCATACATTAAATGAGCTGCACGCGCCTCAAAAACGACAACCAACTTTATAATAATAGAAGGACTTGTGATAATCGACGTTACATGATCATGAATTTTCTCCACTGAACAGAAGTTTTCAGATTAAGAAATTAAATTGAGTTTCAGAAGTTACCTCTCTTTATATCTCATATTATATAAATTGTGTCATCCGTCATGGATTCAATGGATTCACTATACTTTCTTACCTAAATTTCAGTGTGTTTTACAAATTACGGGGTGTACTTTGAGAATTTTAACTGAATAATCTACTTTTTCAGCAAAACCATCTTCCCAGAACTTCTCACTTAAAACAGTGAGATTTATAATACGCTTTTAGTAAGTTTAGCCTAATTATACACTTCCGTACATGCCATAGTGAACACTAGCGTTTCCTCATTTAATTTCCATTGTTCCATCAATCAACAGATTCGCTGGCTTCCATGCCTTTTATACTTTCTTACCTAAATTTCATTGTTTGGGGTGTACTTTCAGAAATTTAACAGAATGATCTATTTTTTCAGCAAAACTATCTTCCCTCACCTCTTGCTAAACTATTCCCTATCCCCAAGCCTATTCCTAACCTATTCTTATTAAAACCAATGAGATTTAGAATACGCCTTTCGTAATTTTAGCTGAATTATTACATTTTTTTTCATGCCATAGTGAACATGCCTTTCGTCACTATTTTATAAATTTCTATTGTGTCATCAATCAACGGATTCACTAGCCTTCATGCCCTTTATACTTTCTTACCCAAATTTCAGTGTGTTTTACAAATTACGGGGTGTACTTTGAGAATTTTAACTGAATAATCTACTTTTTCAGCAAAACTATCTTCCCAGAACTTCTCACTTAAAACAGTGAGATTTATAATACGCTTTTAGTAAGTTTAGCCTAATTATACACTTTCGTACATGTCATAGTGAACACTAGCGTTTCCTCATTTAATTTCCATTGTACCATCAATCAACAGATTCGCTGGCTTTCATGCCTTTTATATTTTCTTAACTAAATTTCATTGTTTGAGGTGTACTTTCAGAATTTTAACAAAATGATCTATTTTTTCAGCAAAACTATTTTCCCTCACCTCTTGCTAAACTATTCCCTATCCCCAAACCTATTCCTAAACTATTCTTATTAAAACCAATGAGATTTAGAATACGCCTTTCGTAATTTTAGCTGAATTATTAAATTTTTTTTCTTGCCATAGTGAACAGCGTTCATGCCATAGCGTTTCGTCACTATTTCATAGATTTCCATTGTGCCATCAATCAAGGGATTCGCTAGCATCCATGCCCTTTATACTTTCTTACCTTAATTTCAGTGTGTTTTTCAAATTACGGGGTGTACTTTGATAATTTTAACAGAATTCTCTACTTTTCTAACAAAACTATTTTCCCAGAACTTCTCACTTAAACCAATAAGAATTAAGAAAGCCCATTTAGCAATTTTAGCCGAAATATTGCATTTTTGTACATGCGACAGAAAACATTAGCTTTTTCTTAATTCAATTTCCGTTGTGCCATCAATCAAAGGATTCACTGCCCTCCGTACTCATTATACTCTTTTATCAAAATTTCAGTGTGTTTTCAAGTTATCGGGTGTACTTTCAGAATTTTAATTGAATCATCTACTTTTCCACCAAAACTATCTTTCCAGAACTTATCACTTAACCTAATGAGATTTAATGAGACCTAATGTATTTAGTATTGATAGCCGAATTATTGCATTTTTTTACATGTGATAGTGAACACTAGCGTTTCGTCACCATTTTAAGAATTTCCATTGTATCATTAATCAACGTATTCGCTGGTCTTCGTACCCTTTATACTTTCGTACCCAAATTTCAGTGTGTTTTCAAATTAAGGGATGTACTTTTAGAATTTTAACTGGATGATCTACTTTTCCATTTTTTTCCGATCTGTTTTTTTCACTTTTTTACCGCTTTTCCGTAACACTTTACGGCGATAGTGAACTCTGGAGTTGCGTCATTCGATTTCCATTGTGCCATTCTTCAACGAATTCACTGGCCTCCATTCACTTTATACTTTCTTACCTAAACTTCAGCGTGTTTTCAAACTATGGGGTGTACAATCAGAATTTTAACTGAATGATCTACTTTTCCCCCAATACTATTTACTTTTGTCTAAATAAATAAGCTAACTACTTTTCCACTTTCTAAAGATTTAGTTTTCTACCAAACTTTGCATGCGCTAGTGAACACTAGCATTTCGTCTTTCGATTTCCATTGTACTATCAATCAACGCTCGCTTCCGTGCTCTTTAAACTTTTTTACCTAAATTTCAATGTGCTTTCAAATTACTTCAGTTAAAATACTTTCAGAATTTTAACTGAATGATCTACTTTTCCACTAAAACTATATTGCCAGAAAAACCAGTTCAACCAATTTTTCTTTTAAACGAAAACCGGCAATAACAAACAAAACAAATTGATGTCTTAAGCCACTTAGTGAGGTATATACCTGATAGGCTATCAACTCGGTCAGTTTGTAATTTGACCAAGCTAGATCGTCCATCAACTGAAAAGAACCCATGTTGTAGTATATCTTGATAAGTGTTTCTTATCTACCTTTGCAACGCGCGCGATATGTCCAACAGCAAATGCTTGATGGCTTTATTTTACTACTAGAGAAACATGAAGTAGCACCGATTAGTAGCTTCCAGGAAGACGCGAACGGTAGCTTGAAAAGATAAATGGTGGTAATTAAAAGAAAGTTGCGACAGAAGATGATATGGGTTAGGTTAATGCATCGCTGTCCCTAATAGTGATCTTTTACCCTCTATTTGGTTGGGGAAGAAATGATAAAAAAAGTTCGATAGATAGCAGACCAAGTTTTGAAGGTCGCCATGGCGATTGGTATGCGTAAAAGCACCGCCAAATGGCCAAGGGGAAAAGAAAATGTTGAGCAATCTGGATTTAAGAGTAAACCACTTGTAAGATCTGGAACTTTTTTCCAGAGAATTTAATTTATTGTGGACGATGGCTAAATTGCCAGATGCACTCTGCTTCTTGGAAAATTATCTGATTTATAAGTATTCATTGATTCTAATTTCTTTTTCCGAGAATTATTTAATGGTGCTTTTAGTAGAAAAAACTAATTTTATGGGATGTAATGTTTCGAAATGTCTATTTATCACTGTTAAGAAAGTTGTGACTCTAATTGCGAAGTTGCCGTGTTATAATCTCTAAATCTTGAGGTACATGTATTGTTTTTGTACATGTATAAATCTTCAAAAAGGACACTACGTGCAATTTTATTCAATGGTTATGTAACTTCACTATGTTTTTCTCATTTATAAAAGATAAAAATAATTAGAAGTAAGATAAGACTGATACAATTTTATAATTTTTACGTAATTATACGTAAAAATAACTGCTATATTATAATTTATACAATAAATTATTCTAAATATAAAATGATTTTTACGAATTGTATATTTACATTTAACAGATATCAGTATTAATATTAAAGATAGATATGTTATTAAATATATATTTCTATTTATTAACTATAAAACCTTAAGTAGTTAAATTAATAATAATATTTATGGTTGCTGAGGCTTGATTACGTATTGCTTATTAGTACAATTTTCAACTAGGAAATTTTATACCAAAGATTATTAAATTAACAAAAAGATAAGCATTGTAAGAAAGGAAAAAAAAAAACTTAATTAATAAATTAAATTAATAAAATGAATTAATAATAGTTAATAAAATAAATTAATTTTATTTTAAAGAGGGTGATTGTCATTCAGTAGACTACCTCATTCAATTTAAATTGTTTGGCAAATAGACTCAATTTAACATAATTGTTTCCATTTGTAATCAGTATTATATTCTCTCTCTCTCTCTCTTTATATACACTGAAGTGACAAAAGTCATGGTATACCTCTTAATATCGTGTCGGCCCTCCTTTCGCCCGGCGAAGTGCAGCAACTCGACGTGGCATGGACTCAACAAGTCGTTGGAAGTCTTCTGCAGGAATATTGAGCCATGCTGTCTCGATAGACGTCCATAATTGTGAAAGCGTTGATGGTGCAGGATTTTGGGCACGAACAGACCTCTTGATGATGTCCCATAAATGCTCGATGGGATTCATGTCGGGCGATCTAGGTGGTCAGATCATTCGTTGGAATTGTCCAGAATGTTCTTCAAACCAATCGCGAACAGCTGTGGCCCGGTGACATGGCGCATTGTCATCCATAAAAATCCCATCGTTGTTTGGATACATGAAGTCCATGAATGGCTGCAAGTGATCTCCAAGTAGCTGAACATAAGCATTTCCAGTCAATGTTTGGTCCAGTCGCACCAGAGGACCAAGTCCATGCCATGAAAAAACAGCCCACACCATTACGGAGCCACCACCAGCTTGAACAGTGCCTTGCTGACAGTTTGGGTCCATGGCTTCGTGGGGTCTGCGCCACACTCGAACCCTACCATCAGCTCTTACCAACTGAAATCGTGACTCATCGGACCAGGCCACGGTTTTCCATTCATCTAGGGACCAACCGATATGCTCACGTGCCCACGAGAGTCGCTGCAAGCGATGTCGTTCTGTCAGTAAAGGCACTCGAGTCGGTCTTCTGCTGGAATAGCCCAAGAAAGCCGAATTTCTCCACACAGTTCTAACAGACAAGTCCCTTGTACGTCCCATATTGATTTCTGCGGTTATTTGACGCAGTGTTGCTTGTCTGTTAGAATTTACGACTCTTTGCAGACGTCGCCGGTCTCTGTCGTTAAGTGCAGGCGGTAGACCACTGCGCTGTCCATGGTGGGATGTTATGCCTGAAATTTCATACTCTCGGCACACTCTTGACACAGTGGATCTGGGAATGTTGAATTCCCTAACGATTTCCGAAATGGCATGACCCATGCGTCTAGCTCCAACTAACATTCCGCGTTCAAAGTCTGTTAATTCCCGTCGTGCGGTCATCATCACGTCAAAACCTCTTCACATGAATAACTTGAACAGAAATGAAAGCTCTGCGAAAGCACTGAGCATTTATACCTGTTCTACGCGATGCTACTACCATCTGAAAATTTGCATATTGCTATCCCATGACTTTTGTCACTTCAGTGTATATATATATAATAGTAATTATGTATGTATAATGGAATGTTTCACTCTGTCTATTTACTATTAAGATTTTCAGAAAAAATCAAAATTGTAAACTTGCTTCTTAAATACGCTGTTCACGAAATTTCTACATAATTTCTATCTTTGTTATATTTTAAAATCCTTATATTTTTTTACACAGGTTTACTTAAATTATCTTAAATAATTAATTTCAAATACTTTTTCAACAACTTTCACTTCAGATTCCAATTTTTTCTTTGGTTTGTTGGATTTGAAAGCCCAACGAAAATTTCTTTCTTTAATTCCAAATCTGAGAGCGGGAGAATTTCTAGTATAGGCCTTTCAATTATCATCTTTATCAAAGTTGCACCAAAATTGTTCTTTAGTGTTCTGTCTTACTTATCAAACTTATTTGACATCTTTGATCTACTGCAGCGGTCTCCAAACTTTTTGGCCTTAGGGCCATACTGTTTACTTCAATAAGTACCAAGGGCCAAAACCGTTTTAATTTTTCTACCATTATCTATAATTTCTAGACTAATCGCCGAGTACGCGCTCTGAGAGAGCAGGTTTATGTTTGATTCAGGATATATACATTCCAAACATCGATATACATACATATGCGATACTCTTTACCCAAACATAACTACCGAGGGTAAACGCGGGATGTTCACTAGTTTATAACGTTAGTGGGATTCGTTTCAATTATTTGTTAGTTGTTACGCTTAAGTTAAATTTTCTGCGTATTATGCTTGTCATTAAGATTTACCTAGCAAGTCAATAAAACCGAGTTATTATCATTCTGTGTTTTTTCTATCCAACTTATAACAGCAGCAATAAGCTATTCGCTATCGCGGGCCGGATGGATGACACTGGCGGGCCGGATTTGGCTCGCGGGCCGTAGTTTCGAGATTCCTGATCTACTGAATGCAAGTTGAACAGATAATGAAGGAGTGACCAGATCACACGAAACTGATATTATTTCTCAATAATGATAAATATATTTTTATAATGTATGGGTAAGGGCCTGATGTCCGAGTGACTAGTGCACTTTGTTCCGCGTGCCACAGGTTTCGAGTGTTGTGCAATCCATTTGCAATTGATATTATTTAAGATGGTTTTCCAATTTCTGATATAATACTATCTGATTATATACATATTATCTGATACAGTATCAGTAGAAATAGATGTACTATAAATGTAGGAGTACCAGGCATTACAAATACAAGCCAAACCACTACAAATATCCAGTGTCACGGATGTTTGTAGTGGTGTGGAATCCACTTTAAACCTTAGGTCCCGATCTAATATGACTGTTGGGCGTATGGCTGACAATTCTCCTGTCAGCCATACGGCCAACAGCCATATTAGATCGGGACCTAAGGTTAAGGACCCCCTAAAAAGAAAATATCTCCTGTCTTGACATCTTGCCAGTAGGTAGATGGCCATGGTCCAACATGAACTGTACTATAGTGACATTGAGTTAGTTATTCAATGGCCCCATTTTGAGTATTTGAGTAAATAAATGGAATTTTTAACTTTACGATTTGTGCGCCTTATGATCATTCTCCGCACTATTGAAAGTTAAACTTGGACATTTAACTTGACGCTTTTCTGACACTCACAGTGGAAGGCCACCTGAAATTCCACAGTAAATATTTTTTTTGTCCTGATGTGTACTATTTCTCTTATTTTATGAACACACTGTATATGGAATGGTAAAACTGTATGTAACAGTGTATTACAATGCTTAATGGTATGCTTCTTCCTTTGCTTCCAGTGATAGCCTATCCACTTGTTCTCCCACCCGTTTCGATGGCAGCTGCCGCCCATGGAGGAAAGTGGTGGAATCCCTGCAGGTTTCTTCTGTTGCCCCTCGCCCCGGCTCTAACCAGCACCCTGGGGTTGGTCAGTCTGTCCGCCTTCGTGCTGGCCAGCCTTGTCATGTGGTTCAGAAAGTACCGACTGCGCTTCCTGTTGAGGGTGAGTCACAAACATAAGTAAAAAGCGCGATTTCCGGTGCAGGCGCTCTTTCTTCTCTGGGTAAGTGGAAAGCTGCCCTTTATCCCTTCTTGTAGATTTGTATGATCATGAGGGAAAGAAAAGGTGGTACATATAATGGAGGTAAGTTACTTCAGAGAGAAACTAACTCCCTGGCACTACAGCTCTATGGGGGCCCAAGGCCTTTTGTTTACTAGTAGATTCCGAGATATGAGATGCTTAATTTTTGCATTTTATGGTTGTCAGCCCTATGGCCAACGCTCTAAAGTCATATTAGATAGCGACATACTGTTTAAAGTGGATTTCGAACCATTGCAAACATGCAAGGCACCGCTGGGTCGCGAAACCCGAAAACTGTGGCTCTGAGGCCAGACCGTTAGTCACTCGGACATCAATTTCAGAGAGAGTCAGTTCAATTATAAACATGATGCATTGGTTTCATGGCAAATTGGGTTCATTTATTTTTTGTTCATAAGAACCACGTTTATAATCTTCTAGGAAGCATAAGATACACCTGCCCACAAAATAAAATAGAAATACAGAGTAAGAAATAATTTCCTGACTTGTCAGTGTGCACAGAAAACACCAGACATAAAAGGGCAACATGTTAAGTGAATATGCAGTTTATTAATCAATGTGCATCAACAAATAAATGTGCAATGTACTAGATAGCAAAAAAGATTAATTACGTCGTTTTCTCGCAGCGTTCCTCAGATACTGTCAGATATATTTTGGGAACAGAAACTTGGATTGTCCAATATCAAAACTAGCATATTTTGCATTATCCTATCCAAATCTCCTCCATGTTCTGATTCTACATCAGGGGTCTCCAAACTACGGCCCGCGGGCCAAATCCGGCCCGCCAGTGTCATCAGTCCGGCCCGCGACAGCGAATAGCTTATTGTTGCTGTAATAAGTTGGATAAGAAAACAAGGAATAATAACTCGGTTTTATTTATTTGTTAGGTAAAGCTTAATGACAACCACAATACGCAAAAAGTTTAACTTCAGCATAACAACTAACAAATAATTGAAATGAATCCTACTAACATCATAAACTAGTGAACATCCCACGGTAAACCTCGGCAATTATGTTGGGGTAAGGAATATCGCATATGTATGTATATCGATGTTTGGAATGTATATATCCTGAATCAAACATATGATTTTTATCCTGAAAATTCCTCAGGAACGAAAAAGTTAAATTAAAGCGAATGATACCGCGGAGGTATCCACTTGCAAAAAAATACTAATGGGACTTATGTAATTGTGATTTTTCACTGACAATAGTTTGTAGTCAGCAAGCGTATACTCGCTCAGGGCGCGTACTCGGCGACTGGTCTAGAAAATATAGATAATGGCAGAAAAATTAAAACGGTTTTGGCCCTTGGTACGATGTTTGGTAGGGCCATAATGTTTACTGGAGTAAACATTAGAACTAGTAGGAGTTTTTCTAATCTGATATCATTGTTACTAATCCATTGAACTCCTTAATTTTCACACATTCGGATGATCAACCATTCTATTATTGTTATGCTAGTGTGTTAAATGAAAAGTCTATGCGGAAACGCTCAGACTCTCGCGCCTGTGTTATGCAATCTATTGCCGTCTGGAGAGCATTTCCAACTCAGCATTTCTATGTGATTTCTATTGTTTCAACTTCATTCTCCGAAAAATTACAATCCTAATTAATAATTTCTGAATAAATTAATCATTTTATTAGGTCTAATTTTTTAAAAAATTTTCACAAAATTTAAAAGTTTATCATATTTTTGTGTTGTTAGACACATTTACCACAGGCATGGTATCTAATTGAATTATTATCATATTGTCTTATTGAATATAAATAGTTGTAGCGTTTTATTTTAACCAAAATATTCTGAAAATAATTGCTAAACATGGGGAAAGAACTTCAACTGTGATCAAAGTAAATAACACTTTTTTTGCATTATTTGATGCAACGTAATTACTGATATTCATCTTTGGATTAAATTGATTTGGGTTTAGCTAAGTAATTTGGGCTAAATATGAGGTAAGAAAATTTTGTTAAAAATGATCTTCAGTTAGACAACAAATTAATTACATACAGGGTGTTTCAGAAAAAACTCCCTAACTTTGAAATGATATAACTGCGGAACCCTGATCAATAGAAAGA